>JADBJO010000023.1:602500-607500 GCA_016801955.1 Conus betulinus
GAGGAGTGGGGAGGGGGCAAGAGTGGAGAGAGATCGTTTGGTATTGTCCATGTACCCAGTCTGTGTGATCTCAACGGACTCTTGGGGAAAGCATGGGCGATTGAGCAGTTCCATTCCAGGAGGATAGGAAGGGAGCGGGAGGGGGTTATTGTTTTTAGGTTGTCTATCTTTTTTGTTGTTGCTGTTGTTTTCCGGTCTTTCTGTTAATGTGTATGCCACTCAAACTTGAGTGTGAGCACGCACGCTTACGCGCTTGCACGCACGCACGCACAGACACAGACAGACAGACAGACACACACACATACACACATACAGGACACAGACACACACAGACACACACACACACACACACACACACACACATCTATATATCTCTCTATATATATATATATATATATATATACGGCGCACGTACGCACGCTTACACCAACACGCGCGAGCACGCACACTCAACTACACACACACACACACACACACACACACACACACACACACACACGCGCGCGCGCGCGCGCGCGCGCGCGCGCGCGCATGCACGCACGCACGCACACACACGCACCCATACATAGTGAGGGATTTGAGAGCGGAGAGAGAGAGAGAGAGAGAGAGAGAGAGAGAGAGAGAGAAGAGAAGAGAAGAGAAATGTGGCTATTTGCTCAGGATATACACCACATGAACTGAAAACGAATGCTAAGTCAGCACTGAGCAAGACTGATGGTACCTTCCCCCCCCCCCACACCTCCCTCCTCCCCCTCCCCCTCACCCTCTTCCCCGTCACGTCCTTGTTTCTCTTCCTTCTGGCAATAAGTTTTCCCACCCACCCCCCACCCCACCTTAAAACTTCCCATCCACCCCCCTCCCCCCCTTGCTCGTCATGGGGAGGCAGATAAGTCCCCCCCACGCCGGAGCTCCTCATGTTTCTTAATTAAAACTGGAATGGATTCCGCCCTTTTCCCGTCAGACAGACACGGGAGGCACCCTAAGTGGGGGGGGCGGGGGGGGGGGGGGGGGCACCTAGGGATGTTCGGGGATGAGGAACCCACCCAATTCTCTCACCACCCCCACTTCCTACTTCCCCCCCACCCCACCCACCCCCACCATTGGGTCGGATGATGGGAATGGTAAGTTTTAATGGAGGCCACGCTGGGCTCCTCATGGGGGGAATGGATTCCGCCTTTCCCCCGTCAGACAGACCCGGGGAGGGGGGGGGGGGGGGGGGGGGGGGGGGGGGGGGGGGGGGGGGGGGATGGTGGTCGTGGGGATGAGTACGGATGAGTGCTTGTCGTCCCCCTCCCCCCCCCCCCCCCCAAACTCCAAGGGGGGGGGGGGGGGGGGGGGGGGGATGCGGAAGGGGAGGAAGCTGTAACTGTGGTAAGAGTCTGGCCCTATAATTGGGTCAATTCGCTGACGATGTCAGCCTGCAATGCCTGCCTGTTTGTTGTTGGGGGGTAGGTACCTCGCTCTATTGGGGCTCTGCCAGGGTTTTCCTGGTCTCGTCTGAGGAGGAGGAGGACGTTTGGAGAAGGTTTGTCGTCGTCAGTCAGAGGGGGGAGTGTGTGTGGTGTGTGTGGGGTGTGTGCGTGTGTGCGTGTGTGTGTGTGGTTTTGTGTGTGTGTGTGTGTGTGTGTGTGTGTGTGTGTGTGTGTGTGTGAGTGAGAGGAGAGAGGAGAGGAGAGGGAGGGAGAGAGAAGGGGGGGGGGGGGTCCACTTGGTTGACATCTGTGACTGTACTTCGCCCAATTCTGAATCGTGTCATTTCCTGTGCAAAAGTTACATTGTAATCTGAGTACGATTTTAATGTCGGTACCATGTTTTTGACCGTCTGTCTGTGTCTGTCCCTTTCTTGTGTCCATCAGTTTGTCTCTTATTACTTATTTGCTCTCCCTTCGACTCCTTTTTTTTTAATGTCTGACTACCTGTCTCCTTCCCAAGTATTCTTCTCTGTCTGTCCGTCTCTGTCTCTATCTTTGTGTCTCCGGCTTTCTCTCTCTCTCTCTCTCTGTCTCTCTCTCTCTCTCTCTCTGTCTGTCTGTCTCTCTCTCTCTCTCTATCTATCTCTCTCTCTCTGTATGCCTACCAGTCTGTCTGTCTGTCTGTCTGTCTGTCCCTCTCTTTTCCCTCCTCTCATTCTCTCTCTCTCCCTCTCATTTTTCTCCCTCTCTTCTCTTCTCATTCTCTCCCCCCCCTCTATCTCTCTCCCTCTCCCTCTCTCATTCTCTCTCTCTCATTCTCTCCCCCCACTCTCTCTCATTTTCTCCCTCTCTCATTCTCTCTCTCTCTCTTCCCTCATTCTCTCTCTCATTCTCTCTCTCTCATCTCTCTCTCTCCTCTATTCTCTCTTTCTCTCTCTCTTCTCTCCCTCTCTCTCTCATTCTCCCCCCCCCCCTCTCATTCTCTCTCTCTCATTCCCCTCTGTCATTCTCTCATTCTTCATCTCTATCTCTCTCTCCTCTCCCTCGTCTCTGCTATTGTCCTCTCCTCCATCTCTCTGCTTTATTGTCCTCTTTCCCTCTTCCCTCCTCATATCTCTCTGCTTTAGTGTCTGACTGTCTCTAATTCCCCTCAGTCTGACTATCTCTGTCTCTTTCTGTCTCTCTGTCTGGTTCTCTGCAAATCTAATTCACCCGTAGCTTTACAAAAAGTGAAAATTTGAATATCTCAAGTATGCTTTCTGTCTCTCTCTGTCTCTGTCTCTGTCTCTCTCTCTCTCTCTTCTCTCTCTCTCTCTCTCTCTCTCTCTCTCTCTCTCTGTGTTTCCCCTCCTGCCTCACTCTGTCTTGTCTTTGTCTGTTTTGTCTCTGTCTCTTTGCTTGCCTCTCTGTCTAATCTGACTGACTAACTGACTGACTGTCCGTCTGTCGGTCTGTGTTTCTCTCTCTCTCTCTCTCTCTCTCTCTCTCTCTCTCTCTCTCTCTCTCTCTCTCTCTCTCTCTCTCTCTCTCTCTCTCTCTCTCTCTCTTCCTCCTCTTCCATCCTCCTCCTCCCTATTATTATATATATATATATATATATATATATATATATATATATATATATGTCTCTTCTGTGTCCGTCTCTCTCTCTCTCTCTCTCTCTCTCTCTCTCTCTCTCTCTCTCTCTCTCTCGCCAGTAGTGTGTGCTGGGGGTCAGCCTGTGTGGCCAGGGACTTAAGAGGGATGACGGTGGGTGGGGATGGGGGTGGGGTTGGGGGTGTAGGGAGGAGGAGGTGGTGGTCAAGTCAAGTCAGCAGTCAAACCGAACCAGCAGTGACAGCGGCAGTGGTGGCAAGCCTTGGAGCAGGTTCTGGATAAATTGACGCTGGTTTGTGTGCCCGAGCACGCCTCCCATTTTATGCAGCGCACTAAGCTTGCGATTCGGACTTTGTGTGGTTAATCGGTGATAGTTTCTTTCCTTTTTCTCCTTCTTCTGTTATTTATGTTCATTTTTTTGTTTGTTTGTTTTTGTCCTTTGAAAAATGGACACCAGCCTGGGGCTTTTTCTTTTAGTGGTTATCATGCTGGTCACGCTTCTCTTGCTGGAAGCCAGTGCTGATGGTGGTCTTGTTTGACCTTGGCTGTAGAGCTATGCCGGCGGTTGACACAAACTGGACCCTTTGGCCTGGCTGGAGCTATCGGCAGGCGATGCAGTCGTGTGTGGACGTTGATTGAAGAGCGGGGTCAGCTCCAGGCAAAACGTGTTCATTTCTCCTGGAAAATGAGAGAAAATCCTGCCAGGAAGACTCGACTCGGCGTGGCAGCCTGCAAGACGAACGACTTGAACACGTTCGGATGTAATCTCTGTCATCATCCGGCCTTTGCCAGTTTGTTCTGTGGGGTTGTTGATCATTCTGACTCCATGGTCAAATGGTGTGTCTGTCTTGCAGTGAAGGTGATTGCTTCTCTTTCATTGGTCGTGTCGTGAATGAACCGGCAACAAGGTCACAGATGTGTGCCTGTATTTTGACGCGTCTGTTTACATGTGCATGATATTGTGGAACGCGTTATCGCTCACCAGGAGACGTTCTTAAATGGATTTAAACAATGTGGAGGAGGGGGGGGGGGGAATGAAAGCGTCTTTATTGAGAGATACTTCTAGCATAAAGACATAGAGGAATGGTCACGCAGGTGAGGTGACAGTGGGTGTGGGGGAATTCTTCACAGGCAATGTCCATCGTCTTGCCAGTCCAAAATGGACTTTCCGGCCATTGTCTGCCTGCTGTTGCACAGTTCCAGAGATTATCCTGTTGAATCTCAGATTTTTTACGCCAGGGTTCTGTTCATTTTTGTCTGTCTTTGTCATGTGTCGGGTAGAGGAGAAGCAAGCATGATGTCTGCTACTTTGTTCACCTTGTGATTCTGTTCGTTGTCATACATGGTGCTGATGGAGAAGAAGAAGCAAGCATGATGTCTGATACTGTGGTCCCATTGTGGTTCTGTTCGTTGTCATATATGGTGTGGATGGGCAAGAATCAAGCATGATGTCTTCTACTTTGGTCCCATTGTGATTCTGTTCGTTGCTATGTGTGTAGAGAAGAAATCAAGCATGATGTCTACTACTTTGGATAGTGAAGCAAGAAGCCATGACCGTGGAGACTTTGACCAAGTCTGTACTTTGGATAGAGAAGCAAGATGTGTGTACTTTGACCAAGCGCGCGCGCGCGCGCGCGCGTGTGTGTGTGTGTGTGTGTGTGTGTGTGTGTGTGTGAAAGCTTGTGTACGTACACATAGATGTTTTTAAGGTTTCTTACCGTTACAGTCAGCCATGCATTTCCCTGTTCCATCATTAAGTCTGTTCAACCAAACAAATGTGACATAAAACTCACATTTTTGTTCCAAGAAGTCAGCTCCGATTGACGCAAATTGCGCGTGCACGATCGGAATGAACAGCCTAGCAATCTGAGCTCAGTGATCCGGAAGTGACATTTGAACGGAGTCCAGAACGCATTGTCGTCGATTTTGTGAGAAGCGAAGTGAAAGTATGCTGAGGAGATCCAGACCTAGGAACAAGCTTCCAGTCTACGG
>JADBJO010000023.1:617500-645000 GCA_016801955.1 Conus betulinus
AACAACAGGGAGCACAGTGACTGTGGGGAGAAACTGAACGGCAGGGGAGAGAACAACAGGGAGCACTCTGACTGTGGGGAGAAACTGTGAACGGCAGGGGGGGAGAGAACAACAGGGAGCACTCTGACTGTGTGGGGAGAAACTGTGAACGGCAGGGGAGAGAACAACAGGGAGCACAGTGACTGTGGGGAGAAAAACTGTGAACGCAGGGGAGAGAACAACAGGGAGCACAGTGACTGTGGGGAGAAAAACTGAACAGCAGGGGGAGAGAACAACACAGGGAGCACTCTGACTGTGGGGAGAAAACTGAACGGCAGGGGAGAGAACAACAGGGAGCACACTCTGACTGTGGGGAGAAACTGAACGGCAGGGGGGAGAGAACAACAGGGAGCACTCTGACTGTGGGGGGAGAAACTGAACGGCAGGGGAGAGAACAACAGGGAGCACTGACTGACTGTGGGGAGAAACTGAACGGCAGGGGAGAGAACAACAGGGAGCACTCTGACTGTGGGGAGAAACTGTGAACGGCAGGGGAGAGAACACACAGGGAGCACAGTGACTGTGGGAGAAACTGAACGACAGGGGAGAGAACAACAGGGAGCACAGTGACTGTGGGGAGAAACTGAACGACAGGGGGGAGAGAACAACAGGGAGCACAGTGACTGTGGGGAGAAACTGAACGGCAGGGGGAGAGAACAACAGGGAGCACAGTGACTGTGGGGAGAAACTGAACGGCAGGGGAGAGAACAACAGGGAGCACAGTGACTGTGGGGAGAAACTGAACGACAGGGGAGAGAACAACAGGGAGCACAGTGACTGTGGGGAGAAACTTGGAACGGCAGGGGAGAGAACAACAGGGAGCACTCTGACTGTGGGGAGAAACTGTGAACGGCAGGGGGGAGAGAACAACAGGGAGCACTCTGACTGTGGGGAGAAAAACTGAACGGCAGGGGAGAGAACAACAGGGGGCACTCTGACTGTGGGGAGAAACTGAACGGACAGGGGAGAGAACAACAGGGAGCACAGTGACTGTGGGGGGGAGAAAAACTGAACGGCAGGGGAGAGAACAACAGGGAGCACTCTGACTGTGGGGAGAAACTGTGAACGCAGGGGAGAGAACAACAGGGAGCACTCTGACTGTGGGGAGAAACTAAACGGCAGGGGAGAGAACAACAGGGAGCACAGTGACTGCAGGGGGAGGGAAACTGTGGGGGAACGGCACGGGGGAGAGAACAACAGGGAGCACTCTGACTGTGGGGAGAAACTCTGAACGGCAGGGGGAGAGAACAACAGGGAGCACTCTGACTGGGGGGAGAAAACTGAACGGCAGGGGAGAGAACAACAGGGAGCACAGTGACTGTGGGGGGAGGGGAGAGAAAACTGAACGGCACTGGGGGGAGAGAACAACAGGGAGCACAACAGGGACTGTGGGGAGAAACTGAACGGCAGGGGAGAGAACAACAGGGAGCACTCTGACTGTGGGGAGAAACTGAACGACAGGGGAGAGAACAACAGGGAGCACTCTGACTGTGGGGAGAGAAACTGAACGGCAGGGGAGAGAACAACAGGGAGCACTCTGACTGTGGGGAGAAACTGAACGGCAGGGCAGAGGGGAGGGAGAACAACAGGGAGCACTCTGACTGTCGGGGGAGGGAGCACAAACTGTGGGGAGAAACTGAACGGCAGGGGAGAGAACAACAGGGAGCACTCTGACTGTGGGGAGAAAACTGAACGGCAGGGGGAGAGAACAACAGGGAGCACTCTGACTGTGGGGAGAAACTGAACGGCAGGGAACGAACAACAGGGAGCACTCTGACTGTGGGAGAGAACTGAAACAGGGAGAGCACAGGGAGCACTCTGACTGTGGGAGAAACTGAACGGCAGGGGGGAGAGAACAACAGGGAGCACTCTGACTGTGGGGAGAAACTGTGAACGGCAGGGGGAGAGAACAACAGGGAGCACAGTGACTGTGGGGGAGAAACTGAACGCAGGGGGGAGAGAACAACAGGGGAGCACAGTGACTGTGGGGAGAAACTGAACGACAGGGGGAGAGAGAACAACAGGGAGCACTCAGTGACTGTGGGGAGAAACTGGAACGGCAGGGAGAGAACAAACAGGGAGCACAGTGACTGACGGGGGAGAAACTGAACGGCAGGGGAGAACAACAGGGAGCACAGTGACTGTGGGGAGAAACTGAACGACAGGGGAGAGAACAACAGGGAGCACTCTGACTGTGGGGAGAAAAACTGAACGGCAGGGGAGAGAACAACAGGGAGCACTCTGACTGTGGGGAGAAACTAAACGGCAGGGGAGAGAACAACAGGGAGCACTCTGACTGTGGGAGAAACTGAACGGCTGAACGGCAGGGGAGAGAACAACAGGGAGCACAGTGACTGTGGGGAGAGAAACTGAACGGCAGGGGAGAGAACAACAGGGAGCACAGTGGACTGTGGGGAGAAAACTGAACGGCAGGGGAGAGAACAACAGGGAGCACTCTGACTGTGGGGAGAAACTCTGAACGGCAGGGGAGAGAACAACAGGGAGCACAGTGACTGTGGGGAGAAAAACTGAACGGAACGGCAGGGGAGAGAACAACAGGGAGCACAGTGACTGTGGGGGGAGAAACTGAACGGCAGGGGAGAGAACAACAGGGAGCACTCTGACTGTGGGGAGAAACTGAACGGCAGGGGAGAGAGAGAACAACAGGGAGCACTCTGACTGTGGGGAGAAACTGAAACTGAACGGGAGCACAGGAGAGAAACAACAGGGGGAGAACACTCTGACTGTGGGGAGAAAACTGAACGGCAGGGGAGAGAACAACAGGGAGCACAGTGACTGTGGGGAGAGAAACTGAACGACAGGGGAGAGAACAACAGGGGAGCACTCTGACTGTGGGGAGAGAAAAACTGAAACTGAACGGCAGGGGAGAGAGAACAACAGGGAGCACAGTGACTGTGGGGAGAAACTGAACGGCAGGGGAGAGAACAACAGGGAGCACTCTGACTGTGGGGGGGGAGAAACTGAACGGGCAGGGGAGAGAACAACAGGGAGCACTCTGACTGTGGGGAGAAACTGTGAACGGCAGGGGAGAGAACAACAGGGAGCACAGTGACTGTGGGGAGAAACTGTGAACGGCAGGGGGGGAGAACAACAGGGAGCACAGTGACTGTGGGGAGAAACTGAACGGCAGGGGAGAGAACAACAGGGAGCACTCTGACTGTGGGGGAGAAAAACTGAACGGCAGGGGAGAGAACAACAGGGAGCACTCTGACTGTGGGGAGAAACTGAACGGCAGGGGAGAGAACAACAGGGAGCACTCTGACTGTGGGGAGAAACTGAACGGCAGGGGAGAGAACAACAGGGAGCACTCTGACTGTGGGGAGAAAAACTGAACGGCAGGGGAGAGAACAACAGGGAGCACTCTGACTGTGGGGAGAAACTGTGAACGGCAGGGGAGAGAACAACAGGGAGCACAGTGACTGTGGGGAGAAAAACTGAAAACAGGGGACAGGGGAGAGAACAACAGGGGGGAGCACAGTGACTGTGGGGAGAAAACTGAACGGCAGGGGAGAGAACAACAGGGAGCACTCTGACTGTGGGGAGAAAACTGTGAACGGCAGGGGGGAGAGAACAACAGGGTGCACAGTCTGACTGTGGGGAGAAAACTGAACGGGAGGGGAGAATAACAGGGAGCACAGTGACTGTGGGGGGAGAAAACTGAACGACAGGGGAGAGAGAGAACAACAGGGAGCACAGTGACTGTGGGGAGAGAAACTTGGAACGGCAGGGGAGAGAACAACAGGGAGCACTCTGACTGTGGGGAGAAACTGTGAACGGCAGGGGAGAGAAGAGAACAGGGAGCACTCTGACTGTGGGGAGAAACTAAACGGCAGGGGAGAGGAGAACAACAGGGAGCACTCTGACTGTGGGGAGAAACTAAACGACAGGGGAGAGAACAACAGGGAGCACAGTGACTGTGGGGAGAAACTGAACGACAGGGGAGAGAACAACAGGGAGCACTCTGACTGTGGGGAGAAACTGAACGGCAGGGGAGAGAACAACAGGGAGCACTCTGACTGTGGGGAGAAAACTGTGAACGACAGGGGGGAGAGAACAACAGGGAGCACTCTGACTGTGGGGGAGAAACTAAACGGCAGGGGAGAGAACAACAGGGAGCACAGTGACTGTGGGGAGAAACTGAACGGCAGGGGAGAGAACAACAGGGAGCACTCTGACTGTGGGGAGAAACTCTGAACGGCAGGGGAGAGAACAACAGGGAGCACTCTGACTGTGGGGAGAAAACTGAACGGCAGGGGACTCTGACTGTGGGGAGAACAACAGGGGGAGCACAGTGACTGTGACTGTGGGGAGAAACTCTGAACGGCAGGGGGAGAGAACAACAGGGAGCACTCTGACTGTGGGGGGGAGAAACTGAACGTGACAGGGAGAGAGGGGAAGAAACAGGGAGCACTCTGACTGTGGGGAGAAACTGAACGGCAGGGGAGAGAACAACAGGGAGCACTCTGACTGTGGGGAGAAAACTGAACGGCAGGGGAGAGAACAACAGGGAGCACTCTGACTGTGGGGAGAAACTGAACGGCAGGGGAGAAACAGGGTGCAACGGCTGGGGGAAACTGAACGACAGAACAACAGGGAGCACTCTGACTGTGGGGAGAAACTGTGAACGGCAGGGGAGAGAAACAACAGGGAGCACTCTGACTGTGTGGGAGAAAAACTGAACGGCAGGGGAGAGAACAACAGGGAGCACTCTGACTGTGGGGAGAAAACTGAACGACAGGGGAGAGAACAACAGGGAGCACTCTGACAGGAGAAACTCTGACTGCAGGGGGAGAACAACAGGGAGCACTCTGACTGGGGGAAACTGAACGGCAGGGGAGAGAACAACAGGGAGCACTCTGACTGTGGGGAGAAACTGTGAACGGCAGGGGAGAGAACAACAGGAAGCACAGTGACTGTGGGGAGAAACTGAACGACAGGGGAGGGAGAACAACAACAGGGAGCACAGTGACTGTGGGGAGAAAACTGAACGACAGGGGAGGAGAACAACAGGGGGGAGCACTCTGACTGTGGGGAGAAACTTGGAACGGCAGGGGAGAGAACAACAGGGTGCACAGTGACTGTGGGGAGAAACTGAACGGCAGGGGGGAGAACAACAGGGAGCACAGTGACTGTGGGGAGAAACTGAACGACAGGGGGAGAGAATAACAGGGAGCACTCTGACTGTGGGGGGAGAAACTCTGAACGGCAGGGGAGAGAACAACAGGGAGCACTCTGACTGTGGGGAGAAACTAAACGGCAGGGGAGAGAACAACAGGGAGCACTCTGACTGTGAGGAGAAACTGAACGGCAGGGGGAGAGAACAACAGGAAGCACAGTGACTGTGGGGAGAAATGAACGGCAGGGGAGAGAACAACAGGGAGCACAGTGACTGTGGGGAGAAACTGAACGGCAGGGGAGAGAACAAGAGGGAGCACTCTGACTGTGGGGGAGAAACTCTCAAACGGCAGGGGGAGAGAGAACAAGAGGGAGCACAGTGACTGTGAGGAGAAACTGAACGGCAGGGGAGAGAACAACAGGAAGCACAGTGACTGTGGGGAGAAACTGAACGGCAGGGGGAGAGAACAACAGGGAGCACTCTGACTGTGGGGAGAAACTGAACGGCAGGGGAACGGCAGGGGGAGAGAACAACAGGGAGCACTCTGACTGACTGTGGGGAGAAACTGAACGACAGGGGAGAGAACAACAGGGAGCACTCTGACTGTGGGGGAGAAACTGTGAACGGCAGGGGAGAGAACAACAGGGAGCACAGTGACTGTGGGGAGAAACTGAAAAGGACAGGGGAGAGAACAACAGGGAGCACAGTGACTGTGGGGAGAAACTGAACGACAGGGGAGAGAACAACAGGGAGCACAGTGACTGTGGGGAGAAACTTGGAACGGCAGGGGGGAGAGAACAACAGGGTGCACAGTGACTGGGGGAGAAACTGAACGGCAGGGGGGAGAATAACAGGGAGCACAGTGACTGTGGGGGGGAGAAACTGAACGACAGGGGAGAGGAACAACAGGGAGCACAGTGACTGTGTGTGGAGAAACTTGGAACGGCAGGGGAGAGAACAACAGGGAGCACTCTGACTGTGTGGGGAGAAACTGTGAACGGCAGGGAGAGAACGACAGGGAGCACTCTGACTGTGGGGAGAAACTAAACGGCAGGGGAGAGAATAACAGGGGCACAGTGACTGTGGGAGAGAAACTAAACGACAGGGGAGAGAACAACAGGGAGCACAGTGACTGTGAGGAGAAACTGAACGACAGGGGAGAGAACAGGGAGCACTCTGACTGTGGGAGAGAAACTGTGAACGACAGGGGAGAGAGAGAACAACAGGGAGCACTCTGACTGTGGGGAGAAACTGAACGGCAGGGGGAGAGAACAACAGGGAGCACAGTGACTGTGGGGAGAAAGTTGGAACGGCAGGGGAGAGAACAACAGGGAGCACTCTGACTGTGGGGGAGAAACTCTCAACGGCAGGGGAGAGAGAACAACAGGGAGCACTCTGACTGTGGGGAGAAAACTGAACGGCAGGGGGGAGAGAACAGGGAGCACAGTGACTGTGGGGAGAAACTCTGAACGGCACGGGAGAGAGAACAACAGGGAGCACTCTGACTGTGGGGGGAGAAACTGAACGGCAGGGGGAGAGAACAACACAGGGGCACTCTGACTGTGGGGGAGAAACTGAACGACAGGGGAGAGAACAACAGGGAGCACTCTGACTGTGGGGGGAAAAACTAAACGGCAGGGGGGGAGAACAACAGGGAGCACTCTGACTGTCGGGAGAAACTGTGAACGGCAGGGGGGGAGAGAACAACAGGGAGCACTCTGACTGTGGGGGGAGAAACTGTGAACGGCAGGGGAGAGAACAACAGGGAGCACTCTGACTGTGGGGAGAAACTGAACGGCAGGGGAGAGAACAACAGGGAGCACTCTGACTGTGGGGAGAAAACTGAACGACAGGGGAGAGAACAACAGGGAGCACTCTGACTGTGGGAGAAACTGTGAACGGCAGGGTAGAGAACAACAGGGAGCACTCTGACTGTGGGGAGAAACTGTGAAACGGCAGGGGAGAGAACAACAGGGAGCACAGTGACTGTGGGGAGAAACTGAACGGCAGGGGAGAGAACAACAGGGAGCACAGTGACTGTGGGGAGAAACTGAACGACAGGGGAGAGAACAACAGGGAGCACTCTGACTGTGGGGAGAAACTTGGAACGGCAGGGGAGAGAACAACAGGGTGCACAGTGACTGTGGGGAGAAACTGAAACTGAACGGGGGAGAATAACAGGGAGCACAGTGACTGTGGGGAGAAAAACTGAACGACAGGGGAGAGAATAACAGGGAGCACTCTGACTGTGGGGGAGAAACTCTGAACGGCAGGGGAGAGAACAACAGGGAGCACAGTGACTGTGGGGAGAAACTGAACGGCAGGGGGGAGAACAACAGGAAGCACAGTGACTGTGGGGAGAAACTGAAACGGGGGGGGAGAACAACAGGAGCACAGTGACTGTGGGGAGAAACTGAACGGCAGGGGAGAGAACAACAGGGAGCACAGTGACTGGGGGAGAAACTGAACGGCAGGGGAGAGAACAACAGGGAGCACTCTGACTGTGGGGAGAAACTCTCAACGGCAGGGGAGAGAGAACAAGAGGGAGCACAGTGACTGTGGGGAGAAACTGAACGGCAGGGGAGAGAACAACAGGAAGCACAGTGACTGTGGGGGGAGAAAACTGAACGGCAGGGGAGAGAGGGGAGGAACAACAGGGGAGCACTCTGACTGTGGGGAGAAACTGTGAACGGCAGGGGAGAGAACAACAGGGTGCACAGTGACTGTGGGGGAGAAACTGAACGGCAGGGGAGAGAACAACAGGGAGCACAGTGACTGTGGGACAGGGGAGAAACTGTGAACGGCAGGGGAGAGAGAACAACAGGGGAGCACAGTGACTGTGGGGAGAAAAACTGTGAACGGCAGGGAGAGAACAACAGGGAGCACAGTGACTGTGGGGAGAAACTGTGAACGGCAGGGGAGAGACAACAGGGAGCACTCTGACTGTGGGGAGAGAAACTGGAACGGCAGGGGAGAGAACAACAGGGAGCACAGTGACTGTGTGGAGAAACTGTGAACGCAGGGGGGGGAGAGAACAACAGGGAGCACAGTGACTGTGTGGGGAGAAACTGAACGACAGGGGGGGGAGAGAACAACAGGGAGCACTCTGACTGACTGGGGGGAGAACTGTGAACGACAGGGGGAGAGAACAACAGGGAGCACTCTGACTGTGGGGAGAAAGTTGGAACGGCAGGGGGGAGAGAACAACAGGGAGCACAGTGACTGTGGGGAGAAACTGAACGGCAGGGGAGAGAACAACAGGGAGCACTCTGACTGTGGGGAGAAAGTTGGAACGGCAGGGGAGAGAACAACAGGGAGCACTCTGACTGTGGGGAGAAACTGAACGACAGGGGAGAGAACAACAGGGAGCACAGTGACTGTGGGGAGACACTGTGAACGACAGGGGAGAGAACAACAGGGAGCACAGTGACTGTGGGGAGAAACTGAACGACAGGGGAGAGAACACGAGGGAGCACAGTGACTGTGGTGGGAGAAACTGTGAACGGCAGGGGAGAGAACACGAGGGAGCACAGTGACTGGGGAGACACATGAAACGGCAGGGGAGAGAACAACAGGGAGCACACTGAGTGTCGGGGGGGGGGGGGGGGGGGGGGGGGGGGGGGGGGGGGGGGGATTAAAAGACAGTGAGTATGGAGGTAAGAAATGGAACTGTGCTATTCTGGACGACCATTGTTAACGTGCGCGCGCGTGCGCGCGCGTGTGTGTATATGTGTGTGTGTGTGTGTGTGTGTGTGTGTGTGTGTGTGTGTGTTTATTTAGAGATTCGAACCCTAACGAGTCCGGCGCTGAACGAACTGAGCTACTCCGCCGCCCTCATAAAGGATTGGAACCAGGACTAAGGTGGAGGGTTGGGATGTGTACTGGGGCGAGGTGGGGGAAGGGAGAGGGCGTGCCGGGAAGGGGGGGGGGGGTGGGACGGCGGAGAAAGGAAGGGGACAAGGGAGGAAGGTGGGAGGGACGCGGGTGGAGGTGAGGGGGTAGAAGAGGATGGGGGCGGATGAAAGTGGGAACGGGGAAATGGGAGAGGAGAGGGGACGGGTTGGGAAGGGAGGGGGAAGACCGGAGGGGAAGGGGCGAATGAAGGATGGAGAAGAGAGGCGAGGGGTGGTGGGTAGAAGGGAGGGTGGGGAACAGGGGGAGGGGCGTGGGGGTGGGGGGAGGACTAGTAATAATATCAATAAGAGATACGATAGGGCAACGAAAAAAAAGACTGGAGTTGCTTTCGGCTTCCCGTCCTCTCACTCACCCCCCACCCCCACCCCACCACCACCACCCCGCCCCCGCCCCTTCCCTTTGAAATTGACATAATCTTCGGCACAAAGAAGAAAGATTTTCAGTGAGGGATTCATGTCAGACAGAATTTGTTGTGGTTTGTCTTGCTTTCTTTTTGGGCACACACAAGTGGTAAGTAACGGCGTCTGTGACATAACGATGTCAGCTCTCACTCTCCGGAACCTTCCACCGTTCCAGCAAGTACACAGAAAAGCGCGCATGATTCGTTCAGTACAACGCGAAGTGCCACTTCCACAGAGAACAACTCAACTCATTTTTCAGTGGTTTTGTGGATTCGTCGCCGAACTTTGTATGCTTTTTATCGACACAAATTCGTTTCTTGTATTGTTTTAGTGTGTAGGCCTTTTTAACGACAAAAAGAACTCAATTCGTGGATGAAACGTTGTGCCTTTTTGTCGACGAGACTGCATAATATGGGGACAGGCCGTCGTACGCCTGTTCGGTGTGATTTTGTTGTCCTTTGATTTGGCACTTGGTGTGGTCGTTGACAGTTCGGTCTCAGGGAGATTCTGTTCCCACAGAGCCCGCCCGACACGACCAAACAGCGGGAGTGGAGTGGTCTCCTCTCTCGCTGCCTTGTCAATCTCCACGCGCACACCACACACACACACACACACACACACACACACACGCACACACACACACAGGGTACTACAGACCTCGTGCCGCCGTCCCCCTTTCTCTCACTCTGCAGTCGCTGGCGCCCGGAGCGGGGATCGCGCGGTACGGGGCGCTCGTGCTCTCCGTCTGTGGCCTGTGTTTACTAGCAGTGCCGAGCGTGCTCTCAGCCACGGCGGATAGCGCTGTACATACACCTCCTCCTGTCGCCTTTTCCATTGATCCCCAGACTGCAGGGAAACCACAGACACACAGAGACAAGTTGGTCACCAGGGCTTCGCAACCCTGGGCTTGTAGGCGCACAACTTACCTGGGAAACCTACGTGGTCTGGGGGTGTGGGATGGACGCGGACGATCGCGTGTGAGGCGCTGTGTGGAGGGGAGGAAGTTGTCCGGAGTGGGGCCACGTGGGACGCATCGGGCCAGATCCTTGAGGCTGATGAGCACAGTGTGGTGAAGTGAACGGTCCAGTGGTCGCCGTGTTGGACAAGTGGAGTAGAAGGAAGTAGCCAAGACGAACAGCTCGTAGACACAGTCCTGTCGGAGTGAAGTTGAAGAAGCAGACAGTGTGCCCAGGAAGAAGACAGAAAGTGGCGAGAGGAGTGGTGTGGTGCTTGAGTGAGTTATTCAGGACTGGTCGTGTTCCGCTGACACACTTCGCTGCTCACCGGACGGAGATGGAGATGATGACAAATGCCTGTCTGGCGAGGTTCGGGACCTCAGACCCTGTGGGGTTTTAACGGATGACAGTGAGCCCACCATCCTCAGTGTGCCCGCTGCCTCGCTGTGTGGACAAGTCCAAGACGTCGCCCACCTGACGTTTCAACGTCTGTGTCACCGTGTGGTGAGGGTGAAGTCAACAGAGTGGTGTCTGTGTGGATACCGAAGGAGTGTGTCTCTCTTTACTTCATGAGGTCAGTAGAACTTTTCTTTCCAGGTCTCTTTCCCACAGTCTGCCACGTGATGTATCAAGTGATTGTTTTCAGTCAAACTGTCACGGTCTTTGAACTAGACCACATCAGTTTGTTAAAAATTGTTTAAGCCGTCTAGTTGATCACTCCCGTCTCTTGATCAGTTGATCACTCCCGTCTCTTGATCAGTTGATCATTCCCGTTTCTTGATCAGTTGATCGCTCCCGTCTCTCTTGATCAGTTGATCATTCTCATTCCTGAATAAATGCATTCCGATTCTTTCTGGGAACGTTAAGCGCTGTTCTGCAACATTCTGGCCAGCAATGTCACGTTGTAGTCCCTGAAACCAGTGGTGTTCCTCCTGTTCAAGTCTGGCACTGCACAGGCATCGGCCTGCAGGCGGAGGGTGCCGCTAGGTATGATGTTGAACAAGTGCAGGCTCCAGGTTCCCACCCGCCCTGCAGCCAGCACTTGTGGAGCCACTGCCAGACTGCACCCTGCCTCTTTACACTGTAACCACTTTCCGCAATAAGTGTGTGTGTGTGTGTGTGTGTGTGTGTGTGTGTGTGTGTGTGTGTGTAATGCAATGCGTGTGTGTGTGTGTGTGTGCGTGTGTGTGTGTGTGTGTGTGTGTGTGTGTGTGTGTGTGTGTGTGTGTGTGTGTGTGTGTGCCCTGTGACTTCTTTCAGCAATTCGTCTTGGAGGGTAAAAGATGCTCTTGTATTTTAGAACTATGTTATCACTGGTCGCCTTCCAACAGAAGAGGGGGTTGTTTAGGGGAAGCTAGGAGTGGGGCGTTGGTTTGTTTGCGTGTGTGTGTGTGTGTGTGTGTGTGTGTGTGTGTGTGTGTGTATGTGTGTGTATGTTTGCGCACGCGCGTGCGAGCATACGTGCGTGCGTGCGTGCGGGCGGGCGTTCGTGTGTGTGTGTGTGTGTGTGTGTGTGTGTGTGTGTGTGTGTGTGTGTGTGTGTGTGTGTTTCAGAGCGTTGTTGTAGTGCTGTATGTTGATAAAGAAATCCCACTGGTCGACTACATCGTCTCTCAGTTGTCGGTTTGTTTTCTATTCTCTCTTATCTCTTCTCCCACCTCACCATCTTTCTTTCTTTCCTTCTTCCCCACATTTTCTTCACAGCATCTCGTTCGCACCGCCAAATCGCTCGTCTTCCCTTCCCCATTGTTGTTTCTCTCCGATTACACACACACACACACACACACACACACACACACACACACACACACACACACATAAATACGCGCACGTGCGCACACAGACACACACACACACACACACTCTCTCTCTCTCTCTCTCTCTCTCTCTCACACACACACACACACACACACACACACACACACACACACACACACACACACACACACACACACACACACACACACAGAGAGTATCTATGAAGCCCAAAAAAATACTAAAAGTAAGGTTCCTTTCTCTTCCCTGGTACAAGAGAGAGAGAGAGAGAGAGAGAGAGAGAGAGAGAGAGAGAGAGAGAGAGAGCTTGTGTTGTTTGTGTCGGCATGCTCCTGTTCGCTGCACAATGTCCTTAGTAATTCATGGAACACTTCTCAAGAGTGCGTACACACGGACCATACACAAGGCACGTGAACCTTTCCTGGGACGGCTTGTACTGTTTTGTGCGGTCCCCAAACCCCCACCCCCCCCCCCCCCCCCCCCCACCCCCTCCTGCGGTTATGTTCCACGATCTGTTGTCACGCCCCAACCTTTTTTTGTGTCGTAGGGTTTTTTTTCCCCTTCCCTGAAAGTAGTGTACAAACGCGTCAGTTGACAACCCAGGGTACATACAGACGGAACACGACGCACACAGCAGCGACATGGCGAGAACGATTGAAGCAGTCAGATAGGATTAGTTAACGTGACAGGTGTGGACAGCGACAAGACAATGACAAGCGGTGTACAATACAGCCAAATCATCTGCCGCCACCTGACAATAGTAGGCATTGATTAGCCGGGACAGATTATGATGAGGCTGACGCTTTTATTCCCAGTGTTCTCACGGTGTATTTCCGTGTCTGTTGCGGACATGAATTCAGTACCTTTCATGGTGCGGACATGAATTCAGTCTTTCATGGTAGGACATGAATTCAATCTGTCATAGTGCGGAATGAATTCAATCTTTCATGGTGCTCGCTCGCTCGCTCGCTCCTTCTCTCTTTCACGCTCTCTCTCTCTCTCTCTCTCTCTCTCTCTCTCTCTCTCTCTCTCTCTCTCTCTCTCTCTCTCTCTCTCTCTCTCTCTCGCTCGCTCTCTCTCTCTCTCTCTCTCTCTCTCTCTCTCTCTCTCTCTCTCTCTCTCTCTCTCTCTCTCTCTCTCTCTCTCTGTCTCTCTCTTCTCTCTTGTTTTTTTCTTCTTCTTCTTCTTCTTTGTCGATTTGTGTATTCACCTTTTTGCCTGTTGTTGCTATTGTGACTTGCATGTTTTCCATTGTTTTAACTTTTTCTCTTTTCTTTTCTTGTTTTCCCCAAGGCTGGTTGGAAAAAAAGCATGTGCATTTGCTTTATCTCGTTACTCTGGAAATCTAAAACTTTCGTTCGTTCGTTCGTCCTTCCCCCCCCCCCCCCCCCCCCTCCTCTCTCTCTCTCTCTCTCTCTCGCTTTCTCTCTCGCTCGCTCACTCAACACTCTCCTCACACACACACACACACACACACACACACACCTCACACACACACACAAGCGCAAGCACAAGCGCACAGCTCCTGTCCTTCCTCGAATCCCGTTACTTACTACCCCCACCCACCCACCCACCCTTTGTCGCTCATTCAGTTGCTGACAAAGCCCAAGTCATTCACATGTGTGACACTGACGTTAGGTAAAATTAGCAACCTCCGCTTTCCTTGTTGTGTTCGAAGCGTAGTGTGATGTGCCGCTAGGTTTTCACCACAGCGAGTTGTGTTCTCTTTTGACGTAGACTATTGTTTGATCACAGCGAGTTGTGTTCTCTTTGACGTAGACTGTTGTTTTGATCACAGCGAGTTGTGTTCTCTTTGACGTGACTGTTGTTTGATCACAGCGAGTTGTGTTCTCTTTGAGGTAGACTGTGTGTTTGATCACAGCGAGTTGTGTTCTCTTTGAGGTAGACTGTTGCAATCACAGCGAGTTGTGTTCTCTTTGAGGTAGACTGTTGTTGTTTGATCACAGCGAGTTGTGTTCTCTTTGAGGTAGACTGTTGTTTGATCACAGCGAGTTGTGTTCTCTTTGAGGTAGACTGTTGTTTGATCACAGCGAGTTGTGTTCTCTTTGAGGTAGACTGTTGTTTGATCACAGCGAGTTGTGTTCTCTTTGAGGTAGACTGTTGTTTGATCACAGCGAGTTGTGTCTCTTTGAGGTAGACTATTGTTTGATCACAGCGAGTGTGTATCTCTTTGACGTAGACTGTTGTTTGATCGCAGCGAGTTGTATTCTCTTTGACGTAGACTGTTGTTTGATCGCAGCGATCACAGTAGACTGTTGTTTTCGCAGCGAGTTGTGTTCTCTTTGAGGTAGACTGTTGTTTGATCACAGCGAGTTGTGTTCTCTTTGAGGTAGACTGTTGTTTGATCACAGCGAGTTGTGTTTCTCTTTGAGGTAGACTGTTGTTTGATCACAGCGAGTTGTGTTCTCTTTGAGGTAGACTGTTGTTTGATCACAGCGAGTTGTGTTCTCTTTGAGGTAGACTGTTGTTTGATCACAGCGAGTTGTGTTCTCTTTGAGGTAGACTGTTGTTTGATCACAGCGAGTTGTGTTCTCTTGAGGTAGACTGTTGTTTGAGCGAGACTGTTGTTTGATCACAGCGAGTTGTGTTCTCTTTTGAGTTGTTGTTTGATCACAGCGAGTTGTGTTCTCTTTGAGGTAGACTGTTGTTTGATCACAGCGAGTTTGTCTTTTGAGGTAGACTGTTGTTTGATCACAGCGAGTTGTGTTCTCTTTGAGGTAGACTGTTGTTTGATCACAGCGAGTTGTGTTCTCTTTGAGGTAGACTGTTTGTTTGATCACAGCGAGTTGTATTCTCTTTGAGGTAGACTGTTGTTGATCACAGCGAGTTGTGTTCTCTTTGAGGTAGACTCTTGTTTGATCACAGCGAGTTGTGTTCTCTTTGAGGTAGGCTGTTTGTTGTTGTTTTATCGCAGCGAGTTGTGTTCTCTTTGGGGGTAGACTGTTGTTTGACCACAGTGAGTTGTGTTCTCTTTAGTAAGTACTGTTTGTTGCTGTCGGCTTTTACCATTGCAGCTCAGTGTCGCTTCTGATTTGCTTTTTCATATTCATTTCATAATTTGATTTGTCATTTTCATGTTTGAAGTACGGTTTATTTTGGGTAGAGTTATAAACGGGGGGGGGGGGGGGGGGGGGGGGGGGGGGGGGGGGGGGGAGCTTCCCAGTGATCATCACCATCATCTTCACAGTTAGAACTTCTTTTTGTCTTTTAAAAAAAAACAGTATTATCATGTCGTCTTGTTTTTTTGTTTTTTTGTTTTTTGGGTTTTTTTTTTTCTGCTGCGGCACATGATAGTTTGTGTGTGGGAAGGGGATGGGGAGGGGGGAGGAGCAGGGAAGATGGGGTGCATGGGATGTGGGAGGGGGGAGGGGGTATGGGTGTTGCATGTGTGCCCCAGAAGCTTGTTTGAGTGCGTTCATTTTAATAACTCTTCGGAGTTGGAATTTCGTCAACGCTGTTTGTGTTTCATTTCGTGTGTATGGTTTGTAATTGTGGGGAAAATGTGATGTGCTATAATGTCAGAATCAGGTGATTGACATTCAGTGATAAAAGGAATACAACATAAACAGCTTTGTTCTGTGCTCTGTTATTTGCTCTAGTAATGTCCCGGGCTTTTTCGGATTTCTGTGCCACATGTGTGACTTTTTTCCCCCCAGTTCCACGTATCTTATCTTCCTCTTCCGTTTTCTGTTCATGTTTTCATTGTTCTCCTCCCTCGTCTTTGTGTCACATATTCGTCTGTTCTTTTGTATGTTGGAGATTCGTTCATAAGGGTCTCGCGTTCCACAAACGCTTCTCCTCTCTTTCCTGCTTCACTTTTTTTTTTTGATGTTCCACATAATTGTGTTCCACTTGTTCTTGTTCCACATTATGGTGCTGTTCTTTCTTCTCTCCCACTTACGTTCTTCTTTCCTCTCATCGATATTTGTCTCTCTCTTTTTTGCCTTCCGTCTTCCGCATGTGTTTCTCTTCTTCTTCTTCTTCTTTCTTCTTCTTCTTTCTTTCTTTTTTTTTCTTTTTTTCCTTTTCTTTTTGTTTTGCTTCTATTCCTCTTCTGATTTGAGCTTCATATGTGTTCTTTGTTCTTTCTGTTCCACGAAAGTTCCTCTCCGTTTTTTTTTTTTTTGTTTTTTTTTTTTTTTTTCAGTTCCCACATATGTTTCTCTTCATTTCTCTCATCCACACCTGTAAGTCTTTTTTCTGTCTTCTACGTATGTCCCCCTCCCCCTTCCCTCCACACCCCCCCCCCCCCTTTTTTTTTTTTTTTTTAAATGTTACATACGCTTCGGTCATGATGTTTTCTGGTCCATGTATGTGAGACTTCTGTGTTCGGATCCACATCTGTTTTTCTTCTGTTTCCTTTCTGTCGTTCCCGTGAGGATGCTTCGGGCTCTTTCTGTGAAAATGATCACACCCACTTTCGGAAAGTTGTGTGCCACTAACTGCCTCTCCTCTCCTCTCCTCTCCTCTTTCTGCTTTCTCTTTCTTGCTTTCTCTTTCTCTCACTCTGTCGCATTCTCTATTCTCTCTCTCTCTCTCTCTCCTCTCTCTCTCTCTCTCTCTCTCTCTCTCTCTCTCTCTCTCTCTCTCTCTCTCTCTCTCTCTCTCTCCCCTCTGTCTCTCCTCTCTCTCCCTCTCTCTCTCTCTCTCTCTCTTTTCTCCCCCTCTCTCTTTTCTTTCCTTCTCTTTTCTCTCTATCTTTTTCTTTCTCTCTCTCTCTCTCTCTCTCTCTCTGTCTCTGTCTCTTTCTCTCCCCCCTCTCTCTTTCTCTTTCTTCCTCTCTTTCTTCCTCTCTCACTCTTTTTCTTTTCTTTCTCTCTCTCTCTCTCCCCCTCTCTCTCTCCCTCTCTCTCTTGCTCCCTCCTTCCCCTCTCTCTCCCTCGCTCTCGCTCTGCCTCGCTCTGTCTCGCTCTCCCAGTCTGTCTGTCTTTATTCTGCCTGTTAAAAACTTGTCCTCCTCAGCTGTCGTCTACCGTTTCTCTGTCTTTGTCAGCCATTGAGCTGTCTGTGCTCGGGAAACCCTTCCACATTTCGTTGATCGCAATTGATAGCACTCCACCCTTTGCTGTTGTTGTTGTTGCTGTTGTAGTTGCTGTTGTTGTTGTTGTTGCTGCTGTTGTTGTTGTTGCTGTTGTTGTTGCTGCTGCTGCTGTTGTTGTTGCTTTTATCTGGCGAATCGTATTGAAAATTGTACACTCTGTCTGGAGTGGACACGAGCTATCCGTCCTACAGTGTTGATTTGCCTTTTGCCCATGTTGTTGTCACATGAAATTTTTTTTTGTTGTAGTTGTTGTTTTAAAGGTTTTTCTGTTGTTGTTTTTTTTTAATCGGGGAATGACAACTCCGGTGTCAGCACAGCCCGTAGCCCTGTGTTATCTGCCCGAGGGATGCCCGCAGAGAAGCCGCAATGCCATGCCTTGTTTTCTCGTCGCTTGTAGGTCGCATGTGTATCTATTGTGTGGGATGTTTTCAAGATGTATAACTTTCTCCCTTGCTTGTTGAAACTGTGTTGTGACCTGCCCATGGCTCGGCTGGCTGGCAATCTGTCATCATAAAAGATGAAAAAGACTGATTTCTCTTCCACGTGTTCCTCAAGTCCTCTCTCTCTCTCTCTCTCTCTCTCTCTCTCTCTCTCTCTCTCTCTCTCTTCTCTCTCTCTCTCTCTTTTCTCTCTCTTTGTCTCTCTCTCCTCACTCTCTCTCTCTCTCTCTGTCCCTCCCTTCCTCCCTCTCTCTGTGTCTCTTTCTCGCTCTCTCTGTGTCCCCCCCCCCCCCCCCATCCCTTGCTCTCTCTCTCTCTCACTCTCCTTTTTTTTTTTTGCTTTTTGTTTTCGTCTTCCAGATATACACCCTCTCTCTCCTCTCTCTCTCTCTCTCTCTCTCTCTCTCTCTCTCTCTCTCTCTCTCTCTCTCTCTCTCTTCTCTCTCTTCTTTTCTTCCTATTCAGCGTGCATTTTTTTCATCCTGACGTCCTCTTTGTTCCACCGTTCACGCTCTGTGCTTCCTTCGTGGCCGACCACCACCACAGAGGAGAGAGAGGCCAGGACGAACAGGGAAGGGGAGTCGTAGGGGAGGTGGGTGAAGCCGGGGGGGGGGGGGGGGGGGGGGGGGGGGGTCAGTGTGTGGGCGAGGTGGGGCAGGTTGAGGTTGCCCTCTCTCTCCCTCTCTCTCCCCATCCTTTCCCTGCGGAAGCCAGGGGCTGACTGCTCGGCCCCAAGAGGGACGGGTGGCTGATGGGCGCTATCCGGTGATGTTATTAGCGGCCCTTCCTTCATCGATCCCCCCTGGACATCTGTCGCTGCTGCCTTTTGACGGGGTGCTGGAGGTTGAACTGCTCGTGTGTGGGGGGTGGGGGGGGGGGGGGGGGGGGGGGGGGAGGGGGGTGGACGGTGAGTGTGGAAGGGGTAGAGGTCATGGCAGGACGAGTGCCGGATTTTTTGTTTTGTTTTTTTTTTGTTTTTTGCTTTTGTTGTGTTTTTGGGATTTTGGTAGGAGAGTTCCTCCCTATGTGGGATAGGGTTGTGTAGAATGACAGAGCACGTGTTCGCTGCGCGAGCGAGCGCGGTGATGCACGCGCGCGCGCGCGTGTGTGTTTTTTTGTTGTGTGTGTGTGGTGTGTGTGTGTGTGTGTGTGTGTGTGTGTGTGTTGTTTGTGCTTGCTTATGTGTGTGTGTGTGTGTGTGTGGCGCGCGCGCGCGCGCGCGCGCGCGCGCGTGTGTGTGTGTGTGTGTGTGTGTGTGTGTTGTGTGTGTGTGTGTGTGTGTGTGTGAGAGGAGAGAGAGAGGAGAGAGAGGAGAGAGAGAGAGAGAGAGAGAGAGAGAGAGAGAGAGAATGAATGTTTATTCCCAAGGGGTAAAAAATAAGCAAGAAAAATGGTTTCCCCCACCTGCCCCTGAGAGAGAGAGAGAGAGAGAGAGAGAGAGAGAGAGGAGAGAGAGAGAGAGAGAGAGCTTGTGCTGTATGCTCAAGTATATTACCTGTTGCTAGGAATGAACAGCGGTTATCTTGCGCAGTATATGTTTCTTTTGTTTGTTATTATATTTTGAGCCAAACACAAGCAGGTTGTGGTGAGGGTTGTGCCGTAGGACGTGAGCGGAAGACGCAGTGAGGTTGTGCTGCACAGGGCGTCCGCAGCCGTCATATGCAGAGCGCCAGGCCCATAAAGAATAGATCATGTCGCTGCCAGCTGTCACGCCCGCCACAACCTAGAAATACGTGGCCTCCACCCCCCACCCCCCACCCTTCCTTCATCCCCCCCCCCACCTCTCCCCCCCATCCATGTTTTTTTCTGCTTCCTCTCCCCCCCCCCCCCCCCCCTTCCTTCATCCCCCCCCCCACCTCTCTTCCCCATCCCTGTTTTCTCTGCTTCCTCTCCCCCCCCTCCCCCACCCCCCCCCCCCCCCCCACCCCCCCCCCCCCCCCCCCCCCCCCCCCCCACCCCCCCCCCCCCCCCCCCCCCCCCCCCCCCCCCTCCCCCCCCCCCCCCCCCTACCTCACTCTCTTCCTCTGTCTTCCCAAGTCCGCTCTCTGTCTGTCTGTCTGTCTGTCTGTCTGTCTCTGTCTCTCTCTCTCTCTCTCTCTCTCTCTCTCTCTCTCTCTGTGTGTTATTAAGAAAATAACTTAGTCATTTTGAATGATGAAAAACTATGTAATTGTCCCTTTGCTACTACATGTTTTCGAGTCCTAACATTACTATCAACGTGATCAGTTATAAATTTTTTGTTTCTTTGCATTACTTTTTTTGGCGCTGCTAGTATGTCATGTACACCCTTTGACATAAAGGCTATAGTCTACGTAGGCCATTGTCAATAAAAACGCATCGGTAGGGTCTCTCTCTCTCTCTCTCTCTCTCTCTCTCTCTCTCTCTCTCTCTCTCTCTCTCTCTCTCTCTCTCTCTCTCCTTCATCTCTGCACGCATCCCGCACCTCCTTCCCGCCACGCTCCACCTCCACCCCCCCCCCCCCCTTCTCACCACTGTCTGATCACTGTACTCTCTCTCTCTCTCTCTCTCTCTCTCTCTCTCTCTCTCTCTCTCTCTCTCTCTCTCCCCACCCCCTTCGGCTCCTCCCACCCAAACATGAGCTAGACATAAGGCGAATTTGAAAGCATCTGCTGCCATGGCCCATTTCCATCGTTTGACGGATGCCGACTGTTTTAGAGTGGGTTGGGACTTGCATGACGTGAGACATACACGCTTTTTACAGCAGACTCCACGAAAACCTTGTTCAGAGATGTCCCACCACCTGAATTTCTCAAGGAGATCGACAGCATTTTTCATCTGATTTAAGATTAGACGGAAGGAAGATTTTTTTTTTTTTTTTGAAGAAGTTTCCGTTGTGTGTCTTTAGAAGGTGTATTTAAAAGGGCTGTGTGAATGATTTGAACAAAAAAATAAAAAATTAAAAAGAATGACTTGCGAGTAGCTTTCAACACGGTGACAGCCTTGATATGGGCCCTTTGCGGTCGGCTGGGCTGTAAGCAACATTATCTGGCGGGAACGCACGATCATTGGGGTTTTCCAGGATCCACTGTCCACCAGGGCAGAATGTTTCGTTGTCCAGACTGGCCACGTCCATCCAAAAGGTGGGTGAATGCCGACAGTGCGTATAGCTAAACGGTCTCCTGCGCAGAGAAGAGAAAGTCCGCTGTGGTAGCTCTCCCACCGCACGGTACAGGTTGAAGGCACTCAAGGAGCGGCAGGTTAGGTGTTAGTAATGGGTAACGCAGTAAACTGGAACACGTGACGATGCGCTTCGTCTCTTCTTCTCTTTCTCTGTCTGTCTGTCTGTCTGTCATTCTCTCTCTCTCTCTCTCTCTCTCTCTCTCTCTCTCTGTCATTCTCTCTCTCTCTCTCTCTCTCTCTCTCTCTAATGCTCTCAGTCTGTCTCTCTCCAGTCTCTCTCTGTCTCTCATTATCTCAGTCTCTCATTCTCTCGGTCTCTCGCTCTGTCTGTCTGCCTCTCTCAGTCTCTCTCCTCTCTTTGTCTCTGTCTGTCTCTGTCTGTCTGTCTGTCTCTCTGTCTCTCTCTCTCTCTCTCTCTCTCTCTCTCTCTCTCTCTCTCTCTCTTTCTTTTCACACACAGTGACTGTTAGCATCGCACTACAGTGTCGGCACATGGTCGGAGAAGATGGGTGAAGTTGTTTTTCCTTCTAACCGGGATATTTGAACAGCTTGCCTCAACGGGTCGACAGTGGAGACGGGGGAAAGTCCGTTTGAACCGCCCCCCCTCCCCCCCCCCCTCCCCCCCCCAACCCCCCCACACACACAGCGTGGAGAGAAGACAAAAAAGACCTCCTCGTATCCGACATCACTGAGTGGAGGTCAGACATGTTGTCAATGGATTCCCTCCCCTTCCCTCCCCCTCACACCCCCCCTCCCCCATCCCCGCCCCCCCCCCCCTCTTCAATGTCGTCTGGGTCTGTGTTTGCTTACATCCTTGTCCAGCGCTCGCTCGATGAATAAAAGACCTTTTTTAAGTGAGAACACTTGGGAGTCGGAGCGGTGGGATTAGGGTGGGGAATGAGAGGGAGGTAGCTCATGCGGCGGGAGGGGGGAAAAGGGAATGCGGGGGGAGGGGGGGGTCAGGATGTTTGGATCCACCTCCCTCCTCCCTCCCTCGGTTTTTTTTTTTTTTTTCTCTCCTTTTTTTTTTTTGGTTGAAAATTAAATGTATCATCCTGAGTGACTTTTTTGATTGTAAGCTATTTCATGGATAGTGTCAGGGCTCGGTTTGTGCCATACCGCTCCAGTTTGCTTCTTGGATCAAAAGGTTTTCGGTTTTTTTTTTCCCCCCAGGGGTCATTCCCCCAGGCGCCTCGCGTATCACGTGCTTCGCACCGTCAGCTACACTGTGTGTATCGTCAGTCGGTTCATTCTGAAAACAGCTGTGGGGAGCTGGGGGTGGGGGGGGGGGGGGGGGGGGGGGGGGGGGGGGGGGGGGATGGGGATATCCCAGGGGGATATATCAGAGAAATGGGAGATAGACTATCTCCCGTCCCCTCCCCCTCTCTCTCTCTCTCTCTCTCTCTCTCTCTCTCTCTCTCAACCACCTCCCACTCCTCAACCCGCCTCCCCCCCCAAAAAAAAAAAAAAAAAAAAAATCCCGCGCTTGCTGGGGATGGGGTGGTTAGTGGTGGAAAGAGATTATGCAGATGTTGATAGCTGGGATTGGTCCAGCACCTGTTTTTCTTTTTTTTTTTTTTTTTAAAATACAAACTCTTATTTCGACTGACTGATTTATGTTTGGATCCATGGTTTTTTCTCTTTCTTTTCCTTTTTTTTCCTTTTTTTTTTTGTTTGTTTGTTTGTTTGTTATTGTTATTGAAGCGCAAGTACCGTTTTTCTTACCGCACACACACGAACACGCACACAGACAGAAAGGCACACTCACACACACACACACGCACACACACACACACACACACACACACACACACACACACACACACACACACACACAGAGGGAGAAGATTTAGTGATGATGATGGCGTCAAGAAGTCTTCTCCCCAAAAGCGTGCATCCTCTTTTTCCTCCAAGTGTTTGTTGACTGTAGCGTTTGCTGGCAGGTTAGCTACGAACACGACTAGTTGTTATAAAATGTGCGGGTAGGAATGTCTTTGTGCCCGCGAGTGAGCGCATGCATGCCACTTGTGTGTGTGTGTGTGTGTGGGTGTGTGTGTGTGTGGTGTGTGTGTGTGTGTGTGTGTGTGTGTCTCTCTCTCTCTCTCTCTCTCTGTTTATCTTTCTGTCTCTCTGTCTCTCTCTCTCTCTCTCTCTCTCTCTCTCTCTCTCTCTCTCTCTCTCTCTCTCTCTCTCCCATGTGTGTGTGGGTGTGTGTGTGTGTGTGTGTGTTCGCCCGTGCGCGCGTGTATGTGTGTGTGTGTTGTGTGTGGTTGTGTGTGTGTGTGTGTGTGTGTGTTTATTGTGTGTGTGTTTGTGTGTGTGTGTGTGTTGTGGTGTGCGTGTGCGTGAGAGAGAGAGAGAGAGAGCGAGAGAGAGAGAGGAGAGAGAGTGAGAGAGAGAGAGAGGACGAGGGGGAGACAGTAGAGTAGTCGTCATAAAAAAAAAGAAAATGCTGTCCTGATCCTTTCCTCCTCAAAGCAGTTAATCACCATTATTCCGAAAACTCTCCCATCTACTCCCTAAAAATCAACAACAAAAACAGGAGAGAGAGGAGAGAGGAGGGAGAGAGAGAAGGAGAGACAGAGAGGACAGAGGAGAAGGGAAAGGGCTTTGGGCGAAGAGTAGAGGAAAATGGGGGGGGGGGGGGGGGGGGATATCTGCTGCGTGGGTTAACATTCTTTTAGCTGTCACCACCTTTTGTGTCTCGCCTGTCTCGCTTTCACCTCGTTTCTCTTCGTGGTTTTTTGTGGTTTCTGCCTGTGTCTCTTTGCCGGTAAGTACCTCCTGAGTGTGGTCTGTGCCTGTGTCTCTTCGCCGGTAAGTACCTCCTGAGTGTGGCCTGTGCCTGGGTCTCTTTGCCGGTAAGTACCTCCTGAGTGTGGTCTGTGCCTGTGTCTTCTTGCCGGTAAGTACCTCCTGAGTGTGGTCTGTGCCTGTGTCTTCTTGCCGGTAAGTACCTCCTGAGTGTGGCCTGTGCCTGTGTCTTCTTGCCGGTAAGTACCTCCTGAGTGTGGCCTGTGCCTGTGTCTCTTTGCCGGTAAGTACCTCCTGAGTGTGTCTGTGCCTGTGTCTTTTGCCGGTAAGTACCTCCTGAATGTGTCTGTGCCTGTGTCTTCTTTGCCGGTAAGTACCTCCTGAGTGTGGTCTGTGCCTGTGTCTTCTTGCCGGTAAGTACCTCTGAGTGTGGCCTGTGCCTGTGTCTTCTTGCCGGTAAGTACCTCCTGAGTGTGGCCTGTGCCTGTGTCTCTTTGCCGGTAAGTACCTCCTGAGTGTGTCTGTGCCTGTGTCTTTTTGCCGGTAAGTACCTCCTGAATGTGTCTGTGCCTGTGTCTTCTTGCCGGTAAGTACCTCCTGAGTGTGGTCTGTGCCTGTGTCTTCTTGCCGGTAAGTACCTCCTGAGTGTGGCCTGTGCCTGTGTCTCTTCTTGCCGGTAAGTACCTCCTGAGTGTGGCCTGTGCCTGTGGTCTTCTTGCCGGTAAGTACCTCCTGAGTGTGGTCTGTGCCTGTGTCTTCTTGCCGGTACCTCCTGAGTGTGGCCTGTGCCTGTGTCTCTTGCCGGTACCTCCTGAGTGTTGGCCTGTGCCTGCGTCTCTCTTTGCCGGTAAGTACCTCCTGAGTGTGTCTGTGCCTGTGTCTTTTGCCGGTAAGTACCTCCTGAGTGTGGTCTGTGCCTGTGTCTTCTTGCCGGTAAGTACCTCCTGTTGTGTGTCTGTGCCCTGTGTCTTTTTGCCGGTAAGTACCTCTTGAGTGTGGCCTGTGCCTGCGTCTCTTTGCCGGTAAGTACCTCCTGAGTGTGGTCTGTGCCTGTGTCCTCCTTGCCGGTAAGTACCTCCTGAGTGTGGCCTGTGCCTGTGTCTCCTTGCTGGTAAAATACCTCCTGAGTGGCCCGTGCCTGTGTCTCGTCCTTTGCCGTTCCTCCGAAGTGTGGCCTGTGCCCGTGTCTTCCTGCCGGTAAGTACCTCCTGAGTGTGGCCTGTGCCCGTGTCTTCCTGCCGGTAAGTATCTCCAGAGTGTGGCCTGTGCTTGTCGCGCGTCTGATGGGGCTGTGGTCCACTGTGTTCCGGAATGGTGAGAGAGTTGTTATGAGGCTGTGGTCAGGTTTGTTCCGGAATGGTGAGAGTTGTTATGAGGCTGTGGTCAGGTTTGTTCCGGAATGGGTGTGAGTTGTTATAGGGCTGTGGTGAATTTTTTTTTTTTTTCCGGAATGGTGAGAGTTGTTATGGGGCTGTGGTCAGGTTTTTTTTTCCGGAATGGTGAGAATTGTGGACTCAGCTTGCCCTGTGGCCATGAATTGGGATGAATTTTTAAGTTGATTGGGAAACAGACAATGGTGACTTTGACAGAAAGTTGACGTGGATTGAGTCAGGGTGTGATTTGTGAACAGTGGTGACAGAAAGTTGACGTGGATTGAGTCAGGGTGATTTGTGAATAGTGGTGACAGAATGTTGACGTGGATTGAGTCAGGGTGATTTTGTGAACAGTGGTGACAGAATGTTGACGTGGATTGAGTCAGGGTGATTTGTGAACAGTGGTGACAGAATGTTGACGTGGGTTGAGTCAGGGTGATTTGTGAACAGTGGTGACAGAAGAATGTTGACGTGGATTGAGTCAGGGTGATTTGTGAACAGTGGTAACAGAATGTTGACGTGGATTGAGCCAGGGTGATTTGTGAACAGTGGTAACAGAATGTTGACGTGGATTGAGCCAGGGTGATTTTGTGAACAGTGGTAACAGAAAGTTGACGTGGATTGAGCCAGGGTGATTTTGTGAACAGTGATGACAGGATGTTGACGTGGATTTAATATGGTGATTTGTGAACAGTGGTGACAGAAGGTGACGATTAGATTGAGTCAGGGGTGATTTGTGAACAGTGGTGACAGAAAGTTGACGTGGATTGAGCCAGGGTGATTAATGTGAACAGTGGTGACAGAAAGTTGACGTGGATTGAGTCAGGGTGATTTGTGAACAGTGGTGACAGAATGTTGACGTGGATTGAGTCAGGGTGATTTGTGAACAGTGGTGACAGAATGTTGACGTGGATTGAGTCAGGGTGATTTGTGAACAGTGGTGACAGAATGTTGACGTGGGTTGAGTCAGGGTGATTTGTGAACAGTGGTGACAGAATGTTGACGTGGATTGAGTCAGGGTGATTTGTGAACAGTGGTAACAGAATGTTGACGTGGATTGAGCCAGGGTGATTTGTGAACAGTGGTAACAGAATGTTGACGTGGATTGAGCCAGGGTGATTTGTGAACAGTGGTAACAGAAAGTTGACGGGATTGAGCCAGGGTGATTTGTGAACAGTGATGACAGGATGTTGACGTGGATTTAATATGGTGATTTGTGAACAGTGGTGACAGAAGGTTTGACGTAGATTGAGTCAGGGTGATTTGTGAACAGTGGTGACAGAAAGTTGACGTGGATTGAGCCAGGGTGATTAATGTGAACAGTGGTGACAGAAAGTTGACGTGGATTGAGCCAGGGTGATTTGTGAACAGTGATGACAGAATGTTGACGTGGATTTAACATGGTGATTTGTGAACAGTGGTGACAGAAGGTTGACGTGGATTGAGTCAGGGTGATTTGTGAACAGTGATGACAGGATGTTGACGTGGATTTAACATGGTGATTTGTGAACAGTGGTGACAGAAGGTTGACGTGGATTGAGTCAGGGTGATTTTGTGAACAGTGGTGACAGAAGGTTGACGTGGATTGAGTCAGGGTGGTCTGGATTAGTCAAGTGATTTGTGAACAGCCGTGACAGGGAGTTGACTTCGGTTAAGTCAGAGTGATTCAGTGAACAGTGGTGACACAGAGTGTTGACTTCGATTAAGTCCAGACGTGATCAGTGAACAGTGGTGACAGAGAGTTGACTTGGGTTAAGTCAGAGTGATCAGTGAACAGTGGTGACAGAGAGTTGACTTCGGTTAAGTCAGAGTGATCAGTGAACAGTGGTGACAGAGAGTTGACTGTCGATTAAGTCAGAGTGATCAGTGAACAGTGGTGACAGGAGTTGACTTCGTTTCAAAGTCAGAGTGATCAGTGAACAGTGTGATCAGTGACAGAGTGAGAGAGTTGACTTCGATTAAGTCAGAGAGTGATCTGTAAACAGCAGTGAGAGAGAGAGTTGACTTTGATTAAGTCAGAGTGATTTGTGAACAGCGGCGACAGAAGGTTGACGTGGACTCTCAGGGTGATCCACTCAACAATGCTGACAGAAAGGGGACTTGGGAATTAAAGCCAGAGGGATCAGTGGACAGTGGCTCAACTATCCACTCTTCTAATGATTACCTTTCACCGGCAAACGACGGTGGTGTTAACAGCGACAGGCGGTATCGGAGTTGTGGAGAAGTTGCGTGGAGAGGAAAGCAATTGCCGTTGTGCCGGTTGGCACGGTGGGTACGTTTTGTTATTTATTTTCTCTGACAGACTGGGGGCGTGCAGGTGCGGATGTTGGTTTAAGGGTAAGGGATGATGGGGGGGGGGGGGGTGACGTGACTCAGCTCGAGGTGGAGATATTCAGATCGATTCAGAATGCGATGTGGGCGGTGTGGAGCGTCCCAGGGGAACTTAAACAGACATGCGTTACTGACGGACTGCCGGACAAAATACACACACACACACACACACACA
>JADBJO010000023.1:650000-680000 GCA_016801955.1 Conus betulinus
CAGAGAGAGAGAGAGGGGAGAGAAGAGAGATGGAGGGAGGGAGAGAAGAGTGACAGAGAGAGAAGAGAAGAGAAGAGAGGAAAGGGAAGAGAGAGAGAGAGAGAGACAGAGACAGAGACGGAGAGAGACAGAGGGAAAGACAGAAAAAACACACACACACACACACACACACACACACACACACACACACACACACACACACACACCACAGATTGTGTAATGCAGTCTGTCAGCATCAGTGAGGAGGACACTGAAGGTGAGGACCTTTGCCTTGCCGTGTTATCTGACGACCTTGCCCACTTTGGCCCCAAGGTCGCTCAGCCTGCTCCCTTCCGCTCATCTCTTGGGGGGGGGAGATTTTGACCGATTGTGACCCACCGGGGGATAGAGATCGGAATCCCCCTTCAGCGCAAGCGCGATCCTCATGGTGGACGTGGCAGGACGGTAGGTAGGTAGGTAGGTGGCGAAGAGGGGGATCTTGGGGCCCCGGGAGAGAGATCAGGTGTCTGCGAGTGGTGCCAGCAATGGGCGTGGGAACTGGGGGGGAGTGGAGGCTGCCTGCACTTGGGGGAGCGCTGCAGGGGCTCTTGGCGGCAGTGCTGCTGATCAGCGTGGAGGAGTCGTGAGTCTCTCCAGTGTGGGTTTGATCCCTTCCCTGAGAGCCACAGTCATCGACTGTTTCTGTGGTCTGTCGCCCCCGCCCCCCCCCCCCCCCCCTCCCCTCCCTCCATCCCAATCTCCTCCCCCCCTCTCCATACACACACACACACACACACACACACACACACACACACACACACACACACACACACACACACAAACCGCTTGTCTCACTATCTTTTCCCTCTAAGTCCTACTCTGCAAACTATCAACTTCACCTCCTTCTTCCCCTGCTCCCCAAGTCTCTCTCTCTCTCTCTCTCTCTCTCTCTCTCTCTCTCTCTCTCTCTCTCTCTCTCTCTCTCTCTCTATTTATATTTATCCCCCCTTCGTCATTTTTTTTCCCTGCAGCATCCAAGAGATTTGTGCAAATGAGTTTGCGTCTGCCATGCCATCTGTTCTGTGCCTTTGCACAAGAAAGTGGAGGTTTGTTTTTTCTCTTTCTGTCTCTTCTGTCTCAGTTCTCTCTCTCTCTCTCTCTCTCTCTCTCTCTCTCTCTCTCTCTCTCTCTCTCTCTCTCTCTCTCTCTCTCTCTCTCACATATCTATTACACGTGTGCATGCCTGCGGGCACACGCGAATGCTTGATATGACACATAAACTCTTTACAGCAGACTCCATGAAAGCTTCGTTCAGAGATGTCCCACCAGATGATCTTTGAATGTCTGAAAGAGATTATAACATTTTTCATCTGATCTAAGATTTTATGGAGGAGAGATTTTTAACGAAACTTCTGGTGTGTTTTTAGGTGTGTTTTAAAGGGTTGTGTGAATATAGGTGCTTTTTTTTCTTTTCTTTTCTATTTTTTTCCTGCTTTTTTTTTTGACTTGAGAGTTGACTTCAACGCAGTGACAGCCCTGATATGTTCCTTAACGGTCGGCTGGGCTGTAAGCAACATTACCTCTTCTCTCTGCACGGGAACATACAGGCTGTAACGCTCATGTATGTATGCACCTCTGCTTATATTTTTGGCTATCCTCGGCTAGAGACGTACGCTGTAATGCTCTCCAGTCCACACCCTCATTTACACAGCGGGCTGGGGAGATCCGACTGAAGGGGTGCTTTCGCGCGCTTTTCCTTCCTTTTCTGTGTTTGTCGATCATCAATCGCTCATTCCTTCGATCTTTTCACGGAGGATGCATATGAGTATGCTTTGTCTACACGTGTCGTACACCCCGTGACACCCCAACGGCCAAACTGACTTTCTCCTCCGAAAGATGAAGACGTGTGTGTAAGACGGAACCCCGATTTACAGGACTTCTTTTTTTTTAAAGGGAAATGGAGTCAGACCAACGTTAACTCCGATGCGAAAATCCCAATATATACGGAAACGGCCCGACGGAGATTCGAACTTTCAACCCCAGGATCAACCCAGATCTGAAGTCCGGGACTGTACCAACTGAGCCGTTCCGGCCCACTTTTACACACACACACACACACACACACACACACACACACACACACACACACACACACACATGCACGCACGGGCCGGTGCACGCTTTCTTTTCGGATGTGCACTTTTGATGGTACTGTATCTTCTGTATCTTTTTGTCTGTGGACTCTCTGAGGCTGTCCAGCTTTGTCCGTACCTATGATCGTCTGGCCACTGGTGTGGTCACCACACCGCTGACTACTTTCGTGTGTGACGTCAGCACTGTCCGTACGTTTGGTCTTCTGGTCACTGGTGTGATCGCCTCGCCGCTGTAATCAGGACTACTTTGATGTGTGATGTCAGCTGAGCGCTTCCGCCTGATGGGGCAGTGGGAATTTGTGTTCCTGCGCGGCAGTAGCCACCGTCGCTGCTTTTCTGTGTAAGCACGTGCACAGGCGGCTTTCTGTCGGCTGCTGCTAAGTTTGGCTTGGCTGTTGGCTTCTGCGCCCAGTTGTGGTAGAAATAGCCATGCACCACCTACCCCCTTCCTGTCGTTGTGGGAATTGTGTTCCTGCGCCCTCCCACACACACACCCGTCTCTTTCACCCCCTCCCTGGTTATCCTCCTTTCTCTCTCCCCTACTCTTCCTACACACTCCTGCACAATCACTTTTTTCGAACTTCCATTCGACCCGATCTCTGAGCTAGGTTGTACATCTGTATAGCTCCTTACTGTTCTGACCACGAGCGGTGTGTAAGATGTCGCTGACCCCTTCCGTGCTTTCTCTGGTGTTCTGTATTGTCGTTGTCGTCGTTATTGTTGTTGTCATTGTTGTTGTTGATATTGTTGTCGTTGGATGTTGTTGTTGTTGATGTTGTCATTGTTGTGACCATTGTTGTTGTCATTGTTGTTGACCCATTCGTTGTTGTTGTCGTTTTATTGTGTTGTTGTCATTGTTGTTGTTGTCGTTATTGTTGTGTCATTGTTGTTGTTGTTGTTGTCGTTGATGTTGTTGTTGTTGATGTTGTTGTCTGTTGTTGTCATTGTTGTTTTCATCGTTGTTGTTGTCATGCATTATTGTTGTTGTCTGTTGTTATTGTCGTTGTTGTTGTCATTGTTGTCGTCATTGTTGTTTTCAATGTTGTTGCTGCTGCTGTTGTTGTCGTTGTTGTTGTCGTTGTTATTGTTGTTGTTCATTGTTGTTGTTGTCATTGTTGTTCTTGTTTCTTGTTTGTTTTTTTTGTTTTCCTAAAGCTTTTCATCTTTGACTGTACGGTCCACGATTAGGAGTTCTTTTTTTTCCTGTTGAATCTCAGATCGAGTTTCTTATTTGCACCTTCATGTCTGTTTGCCGATCCAGTTCCGTGCTTTGTTCCACAGCACATTTGTTTTCAGTTCATTGTTCATCGGAGCGCTGTTTCTTGGAGTCTTCCATCTTCTTCTTCTTCTCCTGCCCTTGTCGTGGAACTGTGAGACTGGTAGAGAAAGGGGGGGGGGGGTGAAGGGAAGGGGGGGACGAGAGTGGGAAGGAGGCAAGAAAACACATGAATCAATTTACACAGTGTGCGCGTGCGTGCGTGCGTGTGCGTGCGTGCGTCCGTGTGTGTGTGTGTGTGTGTGTGTGTCTGTCTGTCTGTCTGTGTCTAGATGTGTATGCGCGCGCGCGTGAGAAAGAGCTGTAGGAGGGCACAGATAGAGACTAGTGACGAATTGGGAAGGGGGGGGGGGGGGGGGGGAATACGAACACTTTATTAATTTAGGTCCTATGCCCCTTGTGAATGGATAAGTAGTCATTACAGTAAACAATCAATGATCAATTCAAATTAGTGAGTAAAAAAGAATAATGCTTGACATAATATTTACTGGCCCGTCCGACTTTTAAAACCAATTCACTATTTTCTGATAACCAAATCATGTCAATTGTGCAGGCAGATTTACAATACTATATGATTTTCCATTTCTCTCAACTGACCTCATGATTGAGAGAGAGAGAGAGAGACAGACAAGAGACAGACAGACAGACAGACAGACAGACAGACAGACACGGAGACAGAGACAGAAAGAGAGGAGGGAGATAGAGAAGAGAGAGAGAGAGAGATGTTGTGTTAACATCGATTAGCTATCTTCAAAGTGCACGGGCCGCGATCCTTTCCAGTGAAAAACGACACAAGGAGCACAAAATAAGACTTTGCTCGAGGGAGCTAGCTCTTCCCCTCTTCCCTCTCTCCCCCCTCGTCCATTCCCGCAACCGGTTTTCTCACTTACTGTGGCGGTATGGGGGGTGGGGGTGGGTGGGGGTGGGGACAGCGACAGACACCATACCATTTTTCCTTCCCGGCTGGCATCATTTGTCTTTCACTGTTCCATCTTGGCAGTTAAGGATTCTGGATACGGCAGTCTTTCCGATTTCGAAGTCCACTAGCACCCCTCAAATATACGTTTGTTAGTGGAAAAATAACTTTCGCGGAAGAACCTTCTTCAGGATTTTACAGCTGGAATCACAACTAGCGTACAAGTTATACTGTTAACTTGTAGACTGGAATCGCCGGCACTACGGGAATGTCAGATTGTGCCAGAGAGTTGTGTCAGTGTGCTCTCTCTCTCTCTCTCAAAGCGCTGGGTAGAGTTGCAGGAGAGGGTGGGGGAGAAAGTATTGACCTGGGAGAACTGGTAAGCTAGGTTCGCCGTAACATTTGCTGTAGCGAATGCACGCGGGTATCGGATTTCTAGCCTGCTGCACTCAGGGACTACTATTAGTACAGCGCGCGCTGCCGACACTATCGTCATCACGGCCGTGCACTCTTTAAGTCTGATGACACATTAGCTCAGAATGTTGATGTACCTGGCCGCCTCCTCATCTTTCTCCCCTTCTCTTTTTCATCATCATCATCATCATCATCATCATCATCATCATCATCATCATCATCATCATCATCACCACCACCCACCATCACCACCACCACCACCACCACCACCACCACCACCACCATCATCATCATCATCATCATCATCATCATCATCACCATCATCACCACCACCACCGCCATCATCATCATCATCACCATCATCATCATCATCATCATCATCATCACATCATCATCCTTAGTTTCTACTACTACTACTACTACTGCTGCTGCTGCTGTTGCTGCTGCTGCAGCTGCTGTTGCTGCTGTTGCCGCCAATGCTACTTACAAGTTACTGCTACTTACTACTACTGCTGCTGCTCCTACTACGACTACGACTACTACCCTTACTAATACCACCATGACCATCACCTGCACCATCACTACTACTACTACTACTACTACTACTACTACTACTACTACTACTACTACTACTACTACTACTACTTCTTCTTCTTCTTCTTCTTCTTCTACTACTACTACTACTACTACTACTACTACTACTACTACTACTACTCCTCTTTTTTCTACTCCTTCTACTTCTTCTTCTTCTCTTATCATGATAATTGCAGAAATCGTCCAAAATGTCATTATCACAATGTTCGTAGTTGTAGGCATTTCTCTCTCTCTCTCTCTCTCTCTCTCTCTCTCTCTCTCTCTCTCTCTCTCTCTCTCTCTCTCTCTGTCAGCACGTGCTCTCTCTCTCTCTCTCTCTCAGCACTCTCTGCTGTGTCCCTCCCTCTGTCTCACGTGCTCTGTGTCCTCCCCTCTGTCAGCACGTGCTACTGTGTCCCTCCCTCTGTCAGCACGTGCTGCTGTGTCCCTCCCTCTGTCAGCACGTGCTACTGTGTCCCTCCCTCTGTCAGCACGTGCTACTGTGTCCCTCCCTCTGTCAGCACGTGCTGCTGTGACCCTCCCCTCTGTCAGCACGTGCTACTGTGTCCCTCCCTCTGTCAGCACGTGACCCTCCCTCTGTCAGCACGTGCTAGTGTGTCCCTCTGTCAGCACGTGCTACTGTGTCCCTCCCTCTGTCAGCACGTGCTGCTGTGTCCCTCCCTCTGTCAGCACGTGCTGCTGTGTCCCTCCCTCTGTCAGCACGTGTTACTGTCCCTGCCTGTTGCTGTGCTTGGCGTTTAGCTCCGTCATCGTCAGTGTGCTCGTTATCATTGTCTCCACCAACGGTGTCGTCGGTTTTGTACTGGTGGGGAAGTGGACACGGTGACCGCCGTGTTAGTGACATGCCCGCCTGCAAGCTTTGACTGGTTTTCACGTTGTTTGGTGGGTGTGCGGGTCGTCTTTGCTCAGTTTGTCTCTGCGTCTCTGTCTCCCTGCCGTCCTGACTGCCTGCATGTCTGTTTGTCTGTCTGTCTGTCTCTCCCTCACGCACCCACACCCCCTCTTTCTCCCTTTCCGTCTATCTGTCAGTCTGTTTGGCTGTCTGTCTGACCGTCTATGACTCAGTTTCTCTCTGTTTTTTCGCTTGTTTCAAGTGATTTTGTTCTTTCTTTCTTCTTTGTGTCCTTTTGTGTCTTGTCCGACCTTGAAACTGTGCGCCAGAGAGAGAGAGAGAGAGGGCAGACAGACAGACTCAGAGAGAGAGAGAAAGAGAGAGAGAGAGAGAGACGCTTATGATAATCTTGATTTCAGAGAGAAAGGGATCATGATTTGTTTAAAACGACACAACAACGCGTATCACTCATGTTTTATTTTTTTTTTTTTTTTATCTCCGGCCATTCCTGTACATTTTTTCCCTTCTGACTCTGAGAGATCTTTCAAAACTAATGAAGAACAACGGCGACGATTTTGATCGAATGGAGAAGGGTGTGGTGATGATGATAATGATGACGACATTTGCTTGGCGCGCGCGCGCGCGAGCATTTCACCGAGAGAGGGAAATTAGATTGGACACCGCGTTAACCGAATGTCGTGTCAGGGTTGGTTGAGACCATTTTGTCCAGAAAGCGCACTGCAATGTGGGAATGAACGCTGCCTGGCTACCTGTCTGTGAAACGTTATTTTCAGACGCCGCCCGCCCCTAAATGGTATTAGTCTTGAGCGGTTAAGTTGCTTGTGTTGCCGCTGATTCTATTCTCTCGTTTCACCGCACAATCTTCTTTCGCTCAGTTCATTCATCTCTCTCTCTCTCTCTCTCTCTCTCTCTCTCTCTCTCTCTCTGTCTCTCTCTCTGTCTGTGTGTCTGTCTGTCTGTCTGTCTCTGTCTGTCTCTCTCTCTCTCTCTCTCTCTCTCTCTCTCTCTCTCTCTCTCTCTCTTCTCTTGTTTTCTTGTTCCTCTTCTCCGGTTGTTCTGTCTGCCTTTCCCTCCGGTCCCTACGAGTACCCTCTCTCTCCTCTCTCTCTCTCTCTCTCTCACTCGCAGTTTCTTTCTCACTCTGTGTCATTTTTTTGTGTTTCTGTTTGTCTTTCTGTCATTCTGTCTGTCTGCCCTTGTATTTGTCTGTTGGTCAGTCGGTCTATCTCTCTCGCCACCCTATCTCTATCTCTCTTTCCTGTCTGTCTCTGTCTGTCTCTTTCTCTCTCACTTTCTCTGTCTTTGTCTGTCTGTCTATGTCTCTGTCTCTCTGCCTGTCTGTCTGTCTCTCTCTCTCTGTCTGTCTCTCTCTCCTAGTTTGTCTGGTGTGTCTGTCTCTCTCTCTGTCTGTCTCTCTGTCTGTCCGTCTGTCCGTCTCTCTGTAACTCTGTGTCTGTAACTCTCTGTCTCTGTCTGTCTGCCTCTCTCCCTCTCTCTCTCTCGCTCTGTCTGTCTCTCTCTCTCTTCTTCTTCTTCTTCTTCTTCTTCTCTCTTCTTCTTCTCCGCCACACTTTCTCTCGTGTCTAGTGTCTCAGTAGACCTTGACGTCATATATGTTGGAGCGATTGTCAGATGTGAACTCTGATGCGTGCTCCTTCTCCTCAATCTGTCTTCGTCCTTCTCCCTCCTCTTCTTTTCTCCACCCTTCTCACCTTCCCCTTCTATTAATCCACGTTTTGTTCTCCTGTTAGTCCACCACCTCTTCTTCGTTGTCTCCCAGTCCTTCTCCTTACACCCCCCATCTTCTGTTGACCTCGGGGTTCCTTTTCTTCCCCATTCTTGTTCTTCTTGTTCTTCTTCCTCTTGTTCTTGTTCTTCTTGTTCTTGTTCTTCTTCTTCTTCTTCTTCTTCCTCCTCCTCCTCTTGTTCTTGTTCTACTTGTTCTCGTTGTTCTTGTACTTCTTCTTTCTCTTGTTCCTGTTCTTCTTCTTCCTCTTGTCCTTGGTATTCCTCTTTTTCTTGTTCTTTTTCTTGTTCTTTCTTCCTCTTGTTCTTGTTCTTCTTGTTCCTGTTGTTCTTCTTCTCTTCTTCTTCTTCTTCTTCTTCTTCCTCTTGTTATTCTTGTTCTTCTTGTTCTTGTTCTTCTTGTTCCTCTTGTTCTTGTTCTTCTTCGCTTGTTTCTTCTTTTTTTTCCTCTTGTTCTTGTTCCTCTTGCTATTTTTTCTTCTTCTTCTTCTCTTGTTCTTGTTCTTCTTCTTCCTTTTGTTCTTATTTCTCTTGTTTCTTGTCCTCTTGTTCTTGTTCTTCTTCTTCCTCTTGTTCTCGTTATTCTTCTTCCTTTTCTTCTTGTTCTTGTCTTCCTCTTGTTCTCGTTATTCTTCTTCCTTTTCTTCTTGCTCTTCCTCTTGTTCTTTTTCTTCCTCTCTTTCTTGCTCCTGTTGCTCTAGATCTTCTTCTTCTTCTTCTTTGTTCTTCTTGTTCGTCCTCCTCCTCCTCCTCCTCCTCTTCTGCTTCTATTGATCCTTTTCCTTCTCCTTTTCTGAATCCCTCTCTTGCTTTTAATTCTCTCCTCCTCCTGCTCTTAATCCTCCACCACCTCCCTCACCTTCTTCTTTTAATCCTCTTCTTCCTGATCTTCTTCTATCAGTTCTCCCTCTTCTTCGTCGTCGTCATTTTCTTTCCACCGCTTTCTAGGTGGGTGGGTGAGGGGTGGGGGACGATAGCTCTTGTAGATTACATTGCTCGGTTTCCCGAAATCCGTCTGTGTCTGTTGTCTCACGTGTGAGCGTGCTAGTAGACCGGGGCCGTTGGTCCGTGATTTGGAGCACAGATGGTCACAGCAGGGGCCGAGTAGTTGTCGGTGGTCGCTGGTTCAAATCCATTCCGCGTTTATGGCTTTCCTCTCTCGGTTGTCCCTGCTGTTGGGAGAATTAGTGTCGGCTTGCCTTTGTCACGCTCTGTCGTCTTTTGTCTGTCTGCAGCCCGCTCTGTACTTGGTGATACCCGGAGTTATTGAACCATCATCATTGGCCCCCTCTTCCTCCCCCATCCACGCCTCGCCAGTCCCTTCCCCCATCTCCTCGTCTCCCCGTCTCTCTCTCTCTCTCTCTCTGTGTCTCTCTGTATGTGTGTCTGTCTCCCTCCCTCCCTCTCTCTCTCTCTCTCTCTCTCTCTCTCTCTCTCTCTCTCTCTCTCTTCCTCTCCCTCTCTCAATTTTGTCTCTGTTTTCTCTGTCTGTCTGTCTGTCTCTATTTTTGTCTCTCTGTATTTCTCTATCTCTGTCTCTCTCTCTCCCTCTCTCCCTCTGTCTCTCCCCCCTCTCCCCCCCTCTCTGTCTCCCTCCTCTCTCTTTTAGACACAGTTGATCGCGCACACGCACGAGCGCGTGCACACACACACACACACACACACACACACACACACACACACACACACACACACACACACACACACACGGACAGACGCGCTGCCAGGCCACAAACTCCTCTGTATTGTTCTTTCACAGCTAGTCAGCGAACGCCGCCCCTGATGCTGGAATGAACATATGGAGCTGTTGAATAAATAACTTTAATGTAGCCCTCTCTGCCCCACTACTAACTTCCCTCCAGTTGCTGCTCCGTCACAGCACAGACCTGTGTACCCATAGCCGCCCTTCTTTCTCTATTGTGTATGGGAGCCCGCTTCACTCTGCGCCTCTCTGGGGCAACATGCGCGTAGTGAGTTCTCTGTCTGTCTGTCTGTCTGTCTGTCTATGTCTTTTCTGTCTGTCTCTCTCTCTCTCTCTCTCTCTCTCTCTCTCTCTCTCTCTCTCTCTCTCTCTCTCTCTCTCTCTCTCTGTCACGGTGCTCTCTCTCTCACGTTCACTTGCTCTCTCTCTCTCTCTCTCTGCTGTTCACTTCTCTCTCTCTTTTTCCCGCTTGCTCTCTCTCTCTCCCTCTCTCGTTCGCTCTCTCTCTCTCTCTCTCTCTCTCTGTGTGTGTGTGTGTGTGTGTGTGTGTGTGTGTGTGTGTGTGTGTGTGTGTGTGTGTTGCCCTGCCCCCTTCCCACCGCACATTCTTTTCTCCCGTCTGTCGCCTCCCCCCTATTCCCCTTCCCCTTCCCCATTCGCCCACCGACCGCAATGTTTTGTTTTGTCCTACTTACGATGATCATTAACCTCCACGTCATACCATAACGATGGTCATTAACCTCTGCGTCATACTCACGTCATATGGTCATTAACCTCTACGTCATACTCACGATGGTCATTAACCTACTCACGATGGTCGTCATACATACTCACGATGGTCATTAACCTCTACGTCATTAACTCACGATGGTCAATAACCACTACGTCATACTCACGATGGTCATTAACCTGTACGTCATACTCACGATGGTCATTAACCTCTGCGTCATACTCACGATGGTGTACGTCATTAACGATGTACGTCATACTCACGATGGTCATTAACCTCTACTCACGATGTCATACTCACGATGGTCATGGTTAACCTCTTAGTCATACTCACGATGATCATTAACCTGTACGTCATACTCACGATGGTCATTAACCTCTTAGTCATACTCACGATGGTCATTAATTAATCTCTAGCCAGTCACTCTGTCGATTACTCACTCTGTCGATTACTCTATGATTACTCTCTCGATTACTCGCGCGTTTGTGTGCTGTGTTTTTTTTTTTCGTAGGTAGGGTATTGTTTTGTATGACGGCTATCGCTCACTAGCCTTCCTCCCTTGGATCCCTTTTTTGCTCCTGTGATGCTGTGGCTTTGGCGTGCAGGTGCGACGTCTGTTCCGTTCGATCAGAGCAAATTGATGTGAACACGGGGGTAAGGCTGGAGAGCGCCTGACAAACCCACACCAGCGTGGAGATCTATCCCCCAAGGGTGCCGGAGTGGGAAAAAAGAGAGAGATAGGAAGCGATAAGCCAGAGCCCCCGTTGATTCTGTGTTAGCGTTATGCAGGGCAACAACTGTTGGGGAAGACTTGAGCATTATGTAGGGCAACAACTGTTGGGGAGGACTTGAGCATTATGTAGGGCAACAACTGTTCAGGGGAAGAGAGCGTGAGCTTTCAGAGGGAAGCCCAAGTTAGAAAGGGAAAAGCTGATCGGTGCTAGAAGAGGGAAGAACGTCCCAGCTCCAGATAAGAGCCAGAAACTGTCTGTTGTGAAGTGTGTGTTCCCGGTTATGTCGGAACTGGACAAACAAGGTATGGGCCAAAGTGTTGATATGAGTAACATTTTTTTTTATTTTGGTTGTTGTTGTTGAGAAGGGAACTGTAATACTTCGTAAAAAATGCGACTCGAAGTAAACAAATCTGAGACAATAGTATTGTGAGCATCCTACAGTCCCAGGTTGGACTGACGGGTAGAATGGGGGCTCTGTATGTCACGGTTGTGTGTGTGTCAATGTGTTGTTTGCTTCATTTCATGCCCTTAGAAGCGGAGTAGTCTCGTTTGAAGTGAAGCTGTAGCAGGAACAGATTTATCAGTGAGTAAGCGCTTGTGTGTTGAACTTTCCTCGCCCTGGCTACTACGCATCGCATCTACCCCCCTATTCGTCTCCGTAATATCTCTCTCTCTCTCTCTCTCTCTCTCTCTCTCTCTCTCTCTCTCTCTCTCTCTCACACACACACACACACACACACACACACACACACACACACACACACACACACATATACACACACACACACACAGATACACAGACACATATATATATACACAGATCACTCACTCTACACAGACACACACACACACACATCTCTCTCACTCACACACACACACACACACACATACACACACACACACACACACACACACACACACACACACACACACACACACACACACACACACACACACACACACACACACACACACACACACACTCTTTCTCTCTCTCTCTCTCTCTCTCTCTCTCTCTCTCTCATCACACACACACACACACACACACACACACACACACACACACACACACACACACACACACAGAGAGAGAGAGAGAGAGAGAGAGAGAGAGAGAGAGAGAGGTGATAACTGTTTTCGACAGATATTTCAGTTCCCAAACCAATTTATTCCGCTGGTTTGTCGCTGGTAGTTCGCCTCGCCCCAGGCCCTCGGCATTCATTGGCTGGTTCAGCTTCCTAACGCTATCATGGAGGGCTGCTGCGTCAATTATTACTTGTCTGAATTGACATCTTTGATGCCCTGTGCAGAAATTGTCTTCCTTATTGGGCTGGAAATTAGAGGGAGGCTTGGCTTTCGCTTCAGAGGATTAGATGAGTGAATGCCCCAGGAATATTGATTGTATTGATTTTCCTTCTCCTTGACAGCAAGTTCACCTCAGTTATTGACGTAAGAGTGGAACATCAGGGGCGGTCTAAGCCATAGGAGAGGGAAGGGGGAGGGGGTGGACAATATGGAGAGTGGAGGGAGAGGACGGTGAAGCTTTCTTTGTTCTTAATCCGAACGTGACAAAGAAACTGGCTTGCACCAGTTGGCCCCCCCCCCCCCCCCCCCCCCCCCCCCCCCCCCCCCCTTTCCCTTCAGAACGTTGTGTTGGGTCTGTGTTTGGGTTCACCTGTTTTTTCAGCCGGTAACATTTAAATCCTTTACTTCTGGTGGTGGACATGATGGTCTTCAGTGTCGCTGTTCTCTCTGTCTTCGTGGAAGGAAACGTCAACTCAAAGGAAAATGTGCTGAACATAACATGGTGGCATTTCCCTCTCCTGTTGGATGTCTACATGTGTTGAACATAACATGACGACCTTGCCATCTTCTGGTGGGTGTCTGCATGTGTTGAACATGATGACCTTGCCATCTTCTGGTGGGTGTCTGCATGTGTTGAACATGATGACCTTGCCATCTTCTGGTGGGTGTCTGCATGTGTTGAACATGATGACCTGCCATCTTCTGGTGGGTGTCTGCATGTGTTTGAACATGATGACCTTGCCATCTTCTGGTGGGTGTCTGCATGTGTTGAACATGATGACCTTGCCATCTTCTGGTGGGTGTCTGCATGTGTGACCTTGCCACCTTCTGGTGGGTGTCTGCATGTGTTGAACATGATGACCTTGCCATCTTCTGGTGGGTGTCTGCATGTGTTGAACATGATGACCTTGCCATCTTCTGGTGGGTGTCTGCATGTGTTGAACATGATGACCTTGCCATCTTCTGGTGGGTGTCTGCATGTGTTGAACATGATGACCTTGCCATCTTCTGGTGGGTGTCTGCATGTGTTGAACATGATGACCTTGCCATCTTCTGGTGGGTGTCTACATGTGTTGAACATGATGACCTTGCCACCTTCTGTTGGATGTCTACATGTGTTGAACATCAACATCATGACCTTGCCATCTTCTGTTGGATGTCTACACGTGTTGAACATGATGACCTTGCCATCTTCTGTTGGATGTCTACATGTGTTGAACATCAACATCATGACCTTGCCACCTTCTGTTGGATGTCTGCATATGTTGAACATCTTGACCTTGTCGTCTTCTGTTGGATGTCTACATGGGGTTGTTCTACGTGGGCTGTTTTTAAGCGCCGTGCAGTGTCACGTGGGGCTGTTTAAGCGCCGTGCAGTGTCGCGTGGGTTGTTCAAGCGCCGTGGAGTGTCACGTGGGGCTGTTTAAGCGCCGCGCAGTGTCACATGGGGCTGTTCAAGCGCCGTGGAGTGTGCACCCAGTCACGAAAAAAGCACGATGACTTGCCCTTTGACTTTTCCAGAAAGCGGTGGCGCCGGGAGGGCTGGGGTGGGGGGGGGGGGATGGAGAAGGGGTGGGGTGTGGAGCAGGGGTTTACCGGCCCCCATTCAAAATCTTGGAGGGGGAGCGGGAGTGAGGGGGTTGAGAGTCCGTTCTGCTTTTGACTTCTCCAATATTGGAAAGCGAAGAGATATGGAATATCAAGGAAAGTTAAGGTAACAAAAAGGAAAAGATTTTTTAACACACTTTCAAGTTATGACATCTCTCTCTTGCTCTCTCTCTCTCTCTCACTCTTTCTCTCTCTTTGTCTGTCTGTCTCTGTCTCTCTCCCTGTCTCTCTCTCTCTCTCTCTCTCTCTCTCTCTCTCTCTCTCTCTCTCTCTGTGTGTGTGTGTGTGTGTGTGTGTGTGTGTGTGTGTGTGTGTGTGTGTGTGTGTGATGCTGAACTGCATTTTTGGTGGGATGACTCAGGGGGAACTGTCCTGGCCATGCTAGCACCACACTGCACCATTTGGTGTTGGTGTCTTTGGAGAGAAAAAAAAAACAAAATATGGAAAGCATGTTATCGTGCGCGCCCCCCTGTCCTCCCCTCACCTTCAGAAAATTGGGGAGATGAGAGTCCCCTCCAGCCTCTCACTGACCCCTTCCCTCCCACCTCCCTTCCGCCCCGCCCCCCTCCCCCCCCCCCCCCCCCCCCTCTCCCTCCCGCCCCGCATCTATTGCAAAATGACATTCTCCACCCCCTCTCTTTCGCTTTTATCAGAATGTGGAAGATAGAATACCCCCACCGCGACTCCCCTCAGCCTTTTTTCTAATGAAAATTATCAAAACGCATGTCACTTCAGGCAAGTCCCCCCCCCCCCCCCTCCCCCCTTTTTTTTTTTCCCCCCCCGCCTCGCACCCAGCCCTGTATACTATTATCCGACGCTTCTGGTAAGCTATCTACGAAGGAAAAAAAACTGAAAGAGACGTCTGCCCTTCTGTATAATTTGTCTTTTTCTCTTCCGCACTCTGTCAATGACAGTCTTCTGCCCTGAAGGACTGGTTCCATTGTGTTCCTCCACCGTTGAGCTATTATTGCCTTCAACGTCATGTTTTAAAGGTATATCGTCAGGCGTTGAATATGTAGGTTGGCTTGTGTGTGTGTGTGTGTGTGTGTGTGTGCGTGTGCGTGTGTGTGCGTGTGTCTGTCTGTCTGTCTGTGGGTGTGTGGGTGTGAGGGAGGGGGGGGGTGAGGAAGACATGGAGAGAGAGAGAGAGAGAGAGAGAGAGAGAGAGAGAGAGAGAGAGGCTGTTGCCTGGATCGACTGAGAGAGAGAGATATAGGCTGTTGCTTGTATTGGCACAGAGAGAGTTCAGACTTCAATTTTTTTTTATTCAGTAAGGCCGTTGGCCCATTTGAAGGGGGAATGAGCACAATCATTCACATTAAAAGTTAGAAACAAGATGATTTATGAAGAAAGGAAAACAAAACAACAGCAGCAGCTAAGACGTCATTATTCCTCTGATCTATGACGCCTTAAACATTGGCACAGAGAGACAGACAGACAGACAGACAGACAGACACAGAGAGAGAAGGAAGCAGAGACAAGAGGCAGAGACTGAGGCAGAGAGATCCAAATGTGTGTGACTGCGGGGCTGTCTATGGGCTGTGTGTAGAGGAGACATGATCAGGGACCAACACCGCCTAGTTAAAGCAAACACCCGTTGTTTTGGCACACGGTTTCACAACTGGCGAACTCCATAGGCTTTGGCGCTTCCCACAACTCAGCCTTCCTTTTTGATCTGTTCTCCCCCATCCCTTCCCCCTTCCTGTGGGTCTCCTGGGTGTAACCCAGTCTGCCGTGGACTTGGAACAAGGATGCCACTGTTGACAGAGCTCTTCCTGTCCAGAAAAAAAAAAAAAAAAAAAAAACGCTGCCTGTTTTTCCCCCTTTGCTGTTCTGGACCTCTCGGTTTTTTTTTTTTTTTTTTTTTTTTTTTTTTTTTTTGATTGATGACTGTTCGCCGCGTGATCAATCAAAAGAGTTGTCAATCGTCGTTTTGTATTGGTATGAAAAATTTGTAGAGAGAAAAAAAAATCCAGAGGTAATAATATGCGAATGATAATTCACAGGTTCGTGGTTCCGTCACCATCAATTTTATCCACCGAGCAGTGAAACAAAGAATTCACTTGGCTACATCAACCCAGTCACCACCCCACCGACCAAGTACCTGGCCAGTCTCTCAGCGAGCCAGGCAGCCAACCAACCAACTGGCCATTAGTCAGTCAACTAACCAACGACAGAACAGTTAGCTAATCATCCAACCAGTCTACCGCTCAGCCCAATACACAACCTACTAGGACGTGACCCAGCAAAGCAGTCGCCCGCATCGCTCACTGTGCAGAATGGCCCGTTGCTGGCATTGTGTGGCGGGACGAACTGGGGGAGGGGGTGGGGTGTGTGGGGTTCTGCTGTATTAAGGGTGGAATGGTGGGAATTAAGCCAGTTAGTTAGTTACTGGCCGCTCCGGTCCGGGCTGGGAGGGATCTGGTAGAGTCTTCAGCCTGGCTGGAAGACCCAGAGAAATGGAGATAACCTCCCATTTCTCTGGGAAGACACACGGTCTGTGAGTGCACCAGACAGTGCTCTCTGTCTCTGTCTGTCTGTCTCTCTCTCTCCCTCTCTCTCTTTCTGTCTCCCCCCCACCCCCCCCCTCTCTCTCTCTCTCTCTCTCTCTCTCTCTCTCTCCTCTCTCTCTCTCTCTCTCTCTCTCTCTACTGTCTCTTTCTGGCAGATGATATATAGTTGTCAAAAACACCAGTTTGGCCGTCAGATACAGTTGAACAGTGTATGTAATGCAGCTTCTATACTCCAACTTAAGTTAAATATGAAAAAGAGCAATGTCGTGGTATTTAGAAAAGGAGGGCACCTTGCAGCACGAGAGAGATGGATGGTGGGCAAATGGCTGTCGTAAACTGTTATAAATATCTTGGTATTTATTTTTCTATCCGACTTAGTTTTGTGTCTGTATGCATAGATGTCAAGAGCAGAGTGAAAAATGCTTTGTTATTAATTCTGCAACGATTGTTCTTACTTAATAATGATTCGCTGAGAGTGTTGTTAAAAATGTTTGATACTCGGGTGCAACCTAGTGCTCTCTATGGTGCTGAACTGAGGGGACTGGATGCTGGTGCCGTTTATGTTGAAAAAGTTCATTTGTATGCTCTAAAGACACTTTTAGGAGTCCACATTAAAACACCTAATGATCTTGTTTATGGAAATACTGGACGTCACCCTATTTACATAAATTCAAGTGTACGGTGTATCAGATACTGGCTAAAGATATCACGGATGAATGATAACAGATTACCTTTGAAAGGTTATAAGATGTTACTTTTGGTTGAATTCACGAGGCAAAATCACGTGGGCGTCAAATGTTCGTAAGACCCTATAAGGCCTATTTCTAAATGGTTTTGGATTTGTGTGGCTAAACCAGGGTGTTTAAAATGTGAAATATTTTTTGCAATTGTTTCGTCAAAGACTTATTGTTAACAGATAGCAAAACTGGCATGAGCATGTTCTAGAAAGTGATAGATTTACATGGTACAGATCGTTTAAATCATCCAATAATGGCGACATACTCTTTCTTTTGATATTGACAGACATATCAAAATTACAAGAAGTTCAGATTGGTGTTTCAGATATAGCAATGCATCGTCAACGGTATAATGTGGTTTCTGACCGCAGCCTGACATGCCCGCTATGTGGAAAGGCAAATGATAATGAAATACACTTTCTGTTCGTCTGCTCAGTTTTCATTGACCTACGGCAGGAATATATTCCATTTAAATATTATGCAAATCCTTGTCAGTTTTGTGTGACGCTGGTAATGACGAATGAAAATAATATTATTGTGAGGAATTTGTGCATGTATTTACATAAAGCTTTAAGAGGCGAGCTGTTATGGTTAGCTAAAAATGTATTGACACGCCGACACTACATGGATATAGATGTCCTAGCATGGATCAATATCTGGGTCAGTAGATTAGACTTCATGCACATGTGCAGTGGATTGTAACTCATGCATTTGAGTATTATTTTATTGCTTTTTTTTTTTTTCCTCATGCATTCTAGTAAAATTTTGTGTTGATGATGTGTTGTCACACTTATCATGCTGAGTTTTGAATGTAGTCCCCCTTAAGAAGGGGCTGTGGCGTAGCTGAATAATTTCATTTCATTTCGCTCTTTCTCTCTCTCTCTCTCTCTCTCTCTCTCTCTCTCTCTCTCTCTCTCTCTCTCTCTCTCTCTCTCTCTCTCTCTCTCTCTCTCTCTCTCTCTCTCTCTCTCTCTCTCTCTTGCCCTTCTCTTTCTCTCTCCCTCTCTATCTGTGTCTCCCTCCCTCTCACTCTCATTTCTCTCTCTCCTTTTCTCTCTCTCCCGCTATCTCTCTGTTTCTCTCTCACACCTCTCTCTCTTCTCTCTCTCTCTGCTCTCTCTCTCTCTCTCTCTCTCTCTCTCTCTCTCTCTCTCCCCCCCCCCCCTCCTCCCTTTCTGTCTCCATGGTGTGTTTGAGTTTTTTGTTTGTTTGTTGTTTTTGTTTTCAGTATATATATAAATAGGGCCTTCGGCAGTCATTCGTCGACAGATTACCGTGACAGTAGATTCATTCTGCGCTCGATAGTACCTGGCGTGATTGGCGGTGAAGGGGGCGGGGCAACATAGACCCAGTGATAGATTCCAGGACCGTGGACAGACGGAAGCCCCATAGAACCCATGGTAAATAGATGATGGAGTCCGTAAACACAGGGCCCATAGGGCCCATGGTAAAGAGATCGTAGAGTTAGTAAACGGAAGGCCAATAGATGGTGGGGTCAATAAACAGAGGGCCTATAGATCCCATGGTAAATAGATGGTGGAATCAATAAACAGAAGGCCCATAGATACTACGGTGAATAGATCGTGGAGCCAGTAAACAGAGGGCCTGTAGATCCCATGGTGAATAGATCGTGGAGTCAGTAAACAGAGGGCCCATGGATCCCATAGTAAAAAGATCGTGGAGTCAGTAAACCAAGGACCTATAGATCCTATGGTAAATAGACGGTGGAGTTGGTAAACAGAGGGCCTGTAGATCCCATGGTAAATGGATGGTGGAGTCAGTAAACAGAGGGCCCATAGATACTATGGTGAATAGATCGTGGAGTAAGTAAACACAGGGCCTATAGATCCCGTGGTGAATAGATCGTGGAGTCAGTAAACAGAGGGCCCATAGATCCCATGGTGAATAGATCGTGGAGTCAGTAAACAGAGGGGCTATAGATCCCATGGTAAATGGATGGTGGAGTCAGTAAACAGAGAGTCTATAGATCCATGGTAAATAGATCGTGGAGTCAGCAAAAAGAGGGTCTATAGATACCATTGTGAATAGATCGGTGAGTCAGTAAACAGAGGGCCTATAGATCTCACAGTCAGTAGTAGGATAGATCCCAAAGCTGATCTCATAGTCAGTAGTACGATAGATCCCAAAGCTGATCTATCACAGTGATCTTCAGTAGGGTCGAAAGCGCAGAGATCCAGTGAAGGACTCTGTGACACGCATGCCGAGGTTTTATGTCAGTGTGACCCGGTGACAGGTCACCGTGACCCAGTGTGGTTGATTGTTTCACCTCACAATGTATCGTCGTAGCCAAAGACGTTGAATGTGGAACTCGGTGAAGGAGAGCCTGGATCGTTGTTTGCAACCATCGGATCGTTCACTACAGCCATGGCATTTATCAGATGTGGAATCCATGAGCGATGGAATCAGGCTGACCCACTTTTAGATGCTACTTTTACATGAAGAAGAGGTTGGCTTTTTCCTTTTTTTTTTTTTTTTTTTTTTTTTTTAAATCCCATTCTACCCCTTGCCACCCTCGTCCGCGCACCCACCCCTTTCACAAAAACGAAGTCCAATACGATCAAAGGCGGCTGACATTTTGAAACGTATTTGGGAGAAAGTTCGGTTTGAGGAATGAGGAGGGATGATGGTGGGGAGCGGAGGTGGTGGTGGGGTGAAGGATAGGTAGGTGTACGGGGGAAAAGAGAAGGGGGACGGGAAAGGGGGGGGGGGGGGGACAGTTTTTTGTCACGTCAGCTAAGGTGGATAAGTTTTCTTCGGAAGAAGAACGAGCATGTTTTTTCTTTCCTCCTTTGAATGCAACCTGGGAAGTTTTCCAACAGCATGGAACTAATCTGGGATCATCTTTTTTTCTAATCCACAGAAAGCATTACTGTCTGTAGTTGTCTTTGTTTGTCCAGTTCTTGGTCCATGATTGCTTTGTTTTTTTTTTTGTGTGTGTGTCTGTCTGTCTGTCTGTCTGTCTGTCTGTTTGATGCATTGAGTCTCATCTCCGCCAGAAGCAGAGTTCTTGGTAATGCTTCGTTTTCCTGGGACTGGCGTGCAGGCAGAGCAAAGCGTGGTCAATCAATAGTTCCAGCGAGGTGCCTCTGGCAACTGCCTGCCTCTCTCTCCTCTATCTGTGCCTCCCCCAGCTGTTTTCCCGCTCACCGGCTGCCGTATTACCTGAGGTGGATGCGGACGTTAAGCCGGAGTGTAACAACATGCTCTCCTCTCTTATAGTCACTGGGTTGACTCGTTTCTTCACCCAGTCAGTCAGTCTGTCCGTCTGTCCGTTGCTCTACTGTTTTTACAGAGAGGTGTGAGTGTAAAGGAGAACAGCTGCAGCAAGGAAGATGACGATGCTGATGATCATGACGATAATGTCGTTAGTGGTGATGATGGTGACGATGATGATGATGATGATGATGATGATGATGATGATGATGATGAAGTGATGATAACGATGATTAAGAAAATGATCATGGTGCTCTGACACATGAAAATTCTAAAATGAGGCCTGGGTAGTGAGAGATGGGTTAGGGAGGGAGGGAAAAGGGGATTGGAGGCGCGCTTTGAGGACAGGGCGGGGTGGAAGGAAGAAGGGGGGGGGGGGAGAGAGAAAGAGAGAAGATGCAGTTGATGATGGTGCTGTACTGAACTGTGTTTCATGTCAACCGCTTGCTGTTTCCCGCTGAAGTAACGAACTGAGCGATGTTTCCGTGTAGACACAAATTCTCTGAGTAGTTCAGCCGACAATAAAGCGGGAATGGACGAGGTGAAGTTTGCTGCCGAGTTGTACTCGTGCCGCTGAGGAAGTCGTACCGTTATCCATCATTTGTCCGTCTGTTTGTTGCCGTCTGTTTGTTGCAGGAGTAGCTGAGATGGTCTCCTGATGTTATCCATTATGTATCCGTCTGTTTGTTGCAGGAGTAGCTGAGATGGTCTCCTGAAGTTATCCATCATTTGTGTGTCTGTTGCAGGAGTAGCTGAGATGGTCTCCTGAAGTTACCCATCATTTGTGCGTCTGTTGCAGGAGTAGCTGAGATGGTCTCCTGATGTTATCCATTATTCTTCCGTCTGTTTGTTGCAGGATTAGCTGAAATGGTCTCCTGATGTAATTTGTCTGTCTGTTGCAGGAGTAGCTGAAATGGTCTCCTGATGTAATTTGTCTGTCTGTTGCAGGAGTAGCTGAGATGGCCTCCTGATGTAATTTGTCCGTCTGTTTGTTGCAGGAGTAGCTGAGATAGCCGCCTGATGTAATTCGTCCGTCTGTTGCAGGAGTAGCTGAGATGGTCTCCTTATATAATTTGTCTGTCAGTCTGTCTGTCTGTTGCAAAAGTAGCTGAGACGGTCTCCTGATGTAATTTGTCTGTCTGTCCGTCGCAGGAGTAGCTGAGATGGTCTCCTGATGTAATTTGTCTGTCTGTCTGTCGCAGGAGTAGCTGAGATGGTCTCCTGATGTAGTTTGTCTGTCTGTCTGTCGCAGGAGTAGCTGAGATGGTCTCCTGATGTAATTTGTCTGTCTGTCTGTTGCAGGAGTAGCTGAGATGGTCTCCTGACGTAGTGGCTGTGTCATTCCTGGGTCACGATGACTGGGCTACCTTCACCGTTGTGTTGCGTCTTCCACTCGCCCCACCACCTCCTCCTCCTCCTCTCGCTCCCCCTCCTCCTCCTGCTTACCTTTCCTGTCGGAAGAGCCGAGGCCAGCCCCGCCAAACCCTCGGACGCCGTGGTCACCACGTTCGATTTCCCCCCACCCTGGCAATGACTTCATGCACCTGACGGTCAACACGGAAACTCAGACGCTCTACGTCGGGGCGGTCAACTACCTGTACAGCCTGTATCCCAATCTCAGCCACTGGCAGACGGTGAAGACGGGGCCCAAGCCGGACAGCCCCGACTGCCCGCCGCCCATCCTCAACTTCGACAAATGCACCTACCCCAAGAAGATGACCAACAGCTACAACAAAGTCCTGGTGGTGGACTACACGCACCGGAGGCTGATCGCCTGTTCCAGGTGGGACTTGGTTTGTTGGCATTGTGAATGGTCGTCCATCCCGTTTAGACTCACCATCCAAGTTCTCATGTTTTTACTGTCCAAGTTCTCATGTTTTGACTTACTATCCAAGTTCTCTTGTTTTGACTTGCTATCCAAGTTCTCTTGTTTTGACTTACTATCCAAGTTCTCATGTTTTGACTTACTATCCAAGTTCTCTTGTTTTGTCTTACTATCAAGTTCTTTTGTTTTGACTTACTGTCCAAGTCCTCTTGTTTTTACTCACCATCCGGTTCTCATGTTTTTAGTCACCATCCAAGTTCTCATGTTTTTACTTACTATCCAAGTTCTCTTGTTTTGACTTACTATCCAGGTTCTCTCTTGTTTTTACTCACTATCCAAGTTATCATGGTTTTACTTACGATCCAAGTTCTCTTGTTTTGACTCATTATCTAAGTTCTCTTGTTTTTACTCACACTCCAAGTTCTCATGTTTCTACATACTGTCCAAGTTCTCTTGTTTTGACTCACAATCCAAGTTCTCTTGTTTTTACTCACTATCCAAGTTCTCATGGTTTTACTTACTATCCAAGTTCTCATGATTTTAATCACTGTCCAAGTTCTCATGTTTTTACTTACTATCCAAGTTCTCTTGTTTTTACTTACCAAGTTCTCATGCTTTTACCTACTAAGTTCTCTTGTCTTTACTTACTGTCCAAGTTCTCATGTTTTCACTTACCATCCATGTTTTCATGCTTTTACTTACTGTCCGAGTTCTCATGTTTTGACTTACCATCCAAGTTCTCATGTGTTTACTTACTAAGTTCTCATGTTTTTACTTACTAAATTCTCATGTTTTTACTTATTAAGTTCTCATGTTTTTACTTACTTACTAAGTTCTCATGTTTTTACTTACTAGGCTCTCATGTGTTTACTTACTATCCAAGTTCTCCTGTTTTTACTTACTAAATTCTCATGTTTTTACTTATTAAGTTCTCATGTTTTTTACTTACTTACTAAGTTCTCATGTGTTTTACTTACCAGGCTTTCATGTGTTTACTTACTATCCAAGTTCTCATGTTTTTACTTACTAAGTTCTCATTCACCAATCTACCATTGTGTATATGTGTCATTCACTGTCTGTTCTTTAAGCCCCCCCCCCCCTCCTCCCTCTGTTTTTCAATTACATGAAGGGAGGAAATGTTAAATTGTCATTCGATGCACGAACTCACGCGCTAGTCCTTCATATACACGAGGTATGGTTTTTATGTTGTCTTTTTTTTTCTCTTTTCCCTCTTCTGCCTTAAACCAACGCTTCTTCTGTCTGCTCTTTATCTCCGTCTTCTCTGCTGCCTTATGTGGTCTGTTTATAAACCTGCTTATTCTCCCATTTTTTTCTTCTGAGTGGGGGGGGGGGGGGGGGGGGGGGGGGGAAACAGAGCGCCTTTGTATGGTTTGTGTAGTTGTGTGGCCCGTTTTGCAGCCTGTTCCAAGGGTTCTGTGAGAAACGGCAGCTGGACGACATCACCAAGGTGGACCCCAGCAGCTACAAGCCCGTGGCGGCCAACAGTAATAACGCCTCCACCGTGGCTTTCATCGCCCCGGGGCCGGCGCCCCGCCCGGGGCAGGTCCAGAACAACGTGCTGTACGTCAGCGTGTCCTGGAATCCGAGGACCCTTCTATCTGGCGTGAGGACGTGCCCGCCTTCGCCAGTCGAAACCTCAGCAACTTTGAGCTGGCCTACTCCAACAACTTCCGCCAGACGCGCATCAAGATCGAGGTGCAGCAGCGAGAGTCCTTTGTAGTGGTCTACCTGTACGGCTTCGGCTCGGAGAACTTCAGTTACATGATCACCAGGCAGAAGCGGAGCTCTCAGAGTGAGCTGTACATCTCCAAGATCTTCCGGGTCTGTCAGAACGACCCCAACTTCTACTCCTACGCGGAGCTGGAGCTGCAGTGTCTGCACCAAAGGGGAGAACTTCAACCTGCTGCAGGCGGCCTATCTGGGCAAGCCGGCAAGGTCCTGGCCCAGAGCCTCAACATCCCCACCACCGAGGACGTCCTGTACGCCGTGTTCTCCAAGGGCCGGAAGGCTTCCCCTGTACCCACGGGGGAATCGGCGTTGTGCATTTATCCAATGCGGCTGGTGCGTCGGAAATTCACGGAGAACATTCAGAAGTGTTTCAGTGGTATTGGGAATACTGGCCCCGACCATCTATCTACTCCCGTCAGTTGTCTGCAGTCCACGGTAAGTATCTAGTACACGAAGGTTTGGGGGGGGGGGGGGGGGGGGAGAGAGAGAGAGAGAGAGCGCGCGCGTGTGTGTGTGTATGTGTGTGCGCGCGCGCGCGCGTGTGTGTGTGTGTGTGTGTGTGCGCGCGCGTGCGCGCACATACATAGATGCATGCATATTTACATGCACATGTACACGTTTATACGACGACATTACGTGCACGTCCTCGCATGATTTATCTGTCCTTTAACGAGTGGATCAGTGGTTGAAATGATGAATGGGGATTCAGTTAATCGGTACGGTGGAAATCAGGCAAGTTTATAACGCGTACGAAAATTGCTGACGCATGTACATATACACACTTTCGATTACAACCACGACTGGCAAGTAGTTCTGGACTCCTATCCATTCAGCCTCTCCTCTCCGCCTCCAACTCCATTGAAACCACCTCCCCGCAAACTCTGTCGTCAGCCTCCCACGTCCCTTTCCTCTCTACCTCCCCGTTTACACCCGTGTCCCCATCTCTACTCCCACCCCCCCACCCCAAAACCTCTTTTAAGTCTCATACACAGACGCATATTCGGTGCCATACGAAATTACTGAAAACAAGCCGTAACAGATGGGAAAAAACAAACCGTAACAGATGGGGAAAAGAAGCGTGTACAGATGGCAAGAACAGCAGGTTTATTAACCACAGAAGCGGTTTACCCAAATCTTCCCAACGCACTTTCTCTCAGAAAGTGATGAAGTGGACCTGCCTGTCAGGGATGGTGAAGTATAGCCTTCTTGAAAGCGAAAATATTTTGGTCAGTCAGGAGATCTTAACATGCAGTTTAGGTGTCTGATGTGGTTCTGTCTGTCAGAGCAAAGAAGCAAGAGGGTAATGTATTAGATGCGGGCTGTATAGACTGTAGAAAGCGTATCACTGAAATATTTGAATGCTATGTTAAATCTGCTATGTTACAGTCGATACTTGCTTCGATGGCAAGCTGTTGTAGTTGATTGAGGAGAGGTATGATGTAGTCACATCTCTTTTTTTAACTAAAGAGCAGGCGGAGCAGCACTGTTTTGAACTTTTTGCAGGCGGGATAGAGATTTCTAGAACGAACATTCTGCATTAGTCTGATCAAGATAGGTCGGGTCAAAGGTTCTTCTCCCAACCGATAATCCTACAGCCCAGTCCTGCTGCACTGGGGAGGTGCAAATTGGGGGGGGGGGGGGGGGAGGGGGTAAACCCAACCAGAAAATCCAACGTGGGGAGGGATGGGCTGCCTCAGGCACGACTCGCCCCAGACACGCAGCGTAACGTAACGGAGAACACAGTGATCATAGTGGACCGGTGGGAGCCCATGCTGACCATGACCATGCCATGTGTTGTCCTTCACAGGGCGGGCCTGAACCTTGTCCTGCAGTGGTAAAAGTATAACGTCTCCGTTGAACGAACGTCACGTTCCCTGCCTGGAACGTAAGCACTCACAGGCGGGTTGGAACTTGAGAAATGACTAAGAGATGGACGGACACTTTGGGCGCATTCTCGGCCCTTGTGAAGTGAGACGGAAGAATAATGAAGAGGTAGAACCAAAAGACAGGCATACCCTTATACTAGTGTGGAGTTGACAAACATGTTTTGGGAGTGGGTGGTTTTATTTGACGAGAACAGCTGTACTAGGATGGCGCCGTGTTTTCAGCAGGGTCATGACCCGATGACCTGCTAGCGAAAACACCCCACGTCACACGGAAGTACCAATACGCCGCCCCAGGCTCTGATGATGACCGTGCTGAACAATCCGTACACGGCTTCAAAGAGTCACAATAACGTGGACAGGAAATACGTACTCATCGTTGAGGGTGACCAGAGTGGTAAGATTGGCGAAGACTGGAGAGCTGACTGCGACCCCCATTGTAACGAGACCGCCACTGACAGGGGACTGTGCCTTGTGAACCGGCCAGTGAGAAAGACTTTATTCTTGCTGACACTGTCGATGAGCTTGTTGCCAGTGATGATGACTTTGTTCTTGCTGACACTGGCGATGAGCTTGTTGCCGGTGATGATGACTTTGTTCTTGCTGACACTGTCGATGAGCTTGTTGCCGGTGATGATGACTTTGTTCTTGCTGACACTGGCGATAAACATAAAGAATCCTGACGATGGACATGGTACTGTCCGAGTACTGCCGTCAAAGAGACGTTATTGTTGTCAAGAGTGGAACTGGCGGGCATGAGTAGCGTGAACACAGTGACATTTCAGAAAACACACCAACAGTGATCACGACCTTGTCACGATGATTGTTGAAGAACGGTAGGGGAACAGCAAGACAAACGACCTTGTCACGATGAATATTGAAGAACGGTGGGGGAACAACAAGACAAAGAGCCGTGTTAAATGGAAGACGGACAAACTGAAAGACATTGACGTCGGTGAACGATTTCAAGTGGCTATAGGAAGAAGAGTGGTCCCGTTACTACTGTTTGAATAAGACTTTGAAGCCCTCATGAACTATTTCAGCAAGCAAGTAATAAGTGAAACAGCAATAGAAGTCCTAGTAATATGCTGATATAAATCCAAGCTGTAAATCACAAGCAATATTCTGCAGATGTCTGATTCTAGAAGGAACTTAAGACTGCACAGTAAGGCTGGGAAAGGGCTGATACAACGCTTTATCAGATCAATCAAAAAAAATTTAAATCGCAGAGGAAAGCTGCATGAAACAGTGGTGTGCAGATATTTAGAAAACCCTAGACAACAGCGACACAAAGAAAGCTTGTAAAGAAAAAAAATCGACCAGACAGAAACAGAGTAATGTCAGCAGCATTCAGGACAAACGTGGCAACTGTTTCACTAGAAAGAAGACATAAAAGGCGGACCGAGTATTGTTTTGAATCGTGCAACAGAGCATAGGTGACCGAAGCATGCCATCAGTACAGGATTCATCAGAAGACGATGGCTTTCCGGTACTCTGTGAAGGAATTGTAGCAGCAGTGAAGTCACTGAAATGTGGCAAGGTTTCAGGCCAATTGACAACGTCCGTGCAGAGCTGTGGAAACAGCAGAGAGGCAGTGAGTGATATCGTAACAGCCATCTACAGCATCATCTGGCACACTGGCAAGTAGACTTCACCACAGATCGTTTCCCTTCCCAAGACAAGAAATATTCTGCACTGCTAGAACTACTGTACTATCGGTTTGATAAGCCATACCAGCAAAATCATGCTTAAGATAGTTCGGAATAGATTACAGACACAAGCATATACCATTATTGGTTAAGAACAGGCTGGGTTCCTCAAAGGCAGAAGCACTATTGAACACATCTTCAACCTGCATACATTTCGCCAAAAATAACTCTAACACCAGAGCGGTTAGTTCAGCCATACGTTCATAGACTTCAAGGTGTTGGATAGTTCAAGGTGTTGGATAGTCGGGCAGAAGGCTCTGTTGACCACTTTGGCTGTTGTGGGGCAAATCCCCTCAACACCATCCAGCTGCTGCACTCCAAAGCGACCAGTCAGTATTCATACAAAGTGCAATAAGTGAGTGGGTTCATACTTCAGTTGGTATTCGTCAGGGCTGCCTTCTATCTCCCACACTTTTACATGTATTCCTGGAACGCATGGTGACTGGTGCTCTTGAAGATCATATCAGCAAAGCCAGCACTGGAGGAAGAACGATCACAAAGCTTGGCTTCATAGACATCTATGATCATCTAATATCACATAATTTGTGAAAAGACGTACAATGAAAGTACTGCTACTGCTACTTCTACATCTACAACCTGGTAGGCAGTGAACAAGAACTCGCCAAGCTGGTTAAAGTACTGGAAGAAAACATCACCGAGAGAGAGGATGGAAATCAGCGTGAAGAAGACCCAGCTGATGGCCAGCACCGCCATATATCACCATCAGTCGACAGGAGCTAGGAACTGTTTAGAAGGCCGCTTACCTGCGATACATCATGAGCTAGGAACTGTTTAGAAGGCCGCTTACCTGCGGTACATCATGAGCTGTGAAGGATCTAAACCAGAATTCTTGTCGGGGACAACGAAGACAACATCAGCACTGTGCAGAACTGGTGGAAAAAAACAATATAGCTGTGACACACCAGACAGGCTTCTTCTGCACGCTGTGGTGTAGTCCCTCTTCCAGTATGTGTAATAGTAATAATAATAATGAATACTTACATAGCGCCTATTCTCAGCTAGAGACCAAGCTCTAAGCGCTGCCTACCTGGGTAGTGCCGACTGAAGAGCTGCCAGCTGGCGCTTCATTCAGTCGTTTCCCGTCTCACGCAGTCAGTATCGTTCAATATCGATCACTCATTTTCCTTACTTCCTTCATTCTTTCCATTTCTCACTCAGGGTGCATGCTATGTGTAACGTGTCATCCATACCAACGGCCAAACTGGCCTACTCTTCCGAATGTTGGTGATGGGATTTTGCGCGTGTGTGCAAGATGTTATGCGTGCGTTCACACACGGAACCTCGGTTTATGGTCTCATTTGAAGGACTGTATGGGAAATGGAGTCAGAACCAATGTTAACTCCGAGGGAAAAATCCCCCTGCACCGAAACGCCCCGGCGGAGGTTCGAACCCGCACCCCCAGGATCACCAAGATTACGAGTCAGGCGCTCTACCAACTGAGCTATTCCGGCTCCCATGTGTATGGGAGACATGAGCCCTCACAGCGGACCTGGCAAGAAAAATCCATGCCATGGAAACGAAGTGCTATGGAACGATACTGAACATCAGCCTGATGATAACACTGATCAATATAACTGCCCCAAACCACTAGGCAGCATGTCGAACCAGTAGGAAGATCTGCTGACAAAGTTGAGAAGAAAAAAATCTTGGTATGGCCAGGTTACAACATCCATTGGTCTTGCTGTTCTAACAGTGCTTGAGGGAGGGAAACAGAGAGGCAGACTGGAAAAAGGATGGACCAACACAATTGCAGTATACAGAGGGAAGTCAACTACAAGCAGAGACCGAAGTCTGGAGACACGACCGATAAAGCTGGGGGAACCTGACGAAGATTTTTGTTTTCAATGTGGCGTCCCTGTCACTTCCTTTGGAGTGAATGCAGACCAATAACCAACATCTGTCGCTGTGCTGAATGACCTACTTCTATCCCACAGTTTAGGCCTGTTGGCAGCGATCCTCATCAGATGAAGGTGTGACAGGGACAGACAGAAGATATATCCGAGCATCCATAGCCGTGACGTCATCAAGACCAACACATCTAGAGGTATTTGACAGCAACAGAAGACCGGCAGGTGACGGAACTAGAGCCAGGAACCAGTGGGAGGACGGAAACAATCAGCTGTGCACAGTTCCGTTGTTCTTTCATTTCATTTTTTCATTGTATTTCATTCCCTTTTTCAGACGTCAGACAGAATGCCCGATTTCACTTCTCAAAGGATGTTGACGAGGCGTTCTGGAAGACAAGCATTTTTTTTTTAATCTTACTATCATCAGCAAATGTGTCGGAAGGTGAAATTTTGAGATATTCGTAATGTAAGA
>JADBJO010000023.1:685000-692500 GCA_016801955.1 Conus betulinus
CTGAATGACCTTTATGGACCTTTAAGATGGGCGCTGAATGATCTTTATAGACCTTTAGGATGGGCGTTGAATGTCCCTTTATGGACCTTTAAGATGGGCACTGAATGCCCATTTATGGACTTTTAAGGTGTGTTGAATGCCCCATTATGTACCTTAAAGATGGGCATTAAATGCTCCTCTCTATGGGCCTTTAAGATGGGCATTGAATGACCCGTTATGTACCTTTAAGATGGGCATTGATTGCCCCATTATGGACCTTTAAGATGGGCGTTGAATGATCTTTATGGACCTTTAACATGGGCGTTGAATTCCGCTTTAGGTACCTTTAAGATGGGCGCTGAATGCCCCTTTATGGACCTTTAAGACAGGCATTGAATGACTTTATGGACCTTTAAGATAGGCATTGAATTCCCCTTTATGTACCTTTGAGATGGGCGCTGAATGCCCCTTTATGGACCTTTAAGATGGGCGTTGAATGACCTTTATGGACCTTTAAGATGGGCGCTGAATGCCCCTTTATGGACCTTTAAGATGGACGCTGAATGATCTTTATGGACCTTTAAGATGGGCGTTGAAATGCCCCGTTGAATGCCCCTTTATGGACCTTTAAGATGGGCGCTGAATGACATTCAACGCCCATCTTACGCCGAATTCGAGAAGATAGTGACGGCTCGATCGTTCTTCGTTTTATGTCAACCGGCGGAGTTACTTAAAAATACTTTTAAAGTTTGTTTCAATTTCCGCCCGTGGTCACCTCATTTTGAAACTACACCGGGTGCCGATCATTTTGTTGTCTGTTTCCACTGTTGGGCATAACCATCTTAAGTGTCCGCATGACAGTCGTTCATTACTGCTTGTCTGTTTCCACCATGGAGCCCTCGGGTGTGCGTGTTCTTAAAAGCACACACATGTGAAGGTCACATACAGGTTATGGATAAGATGATATTTCAAACGAAGAAAAAGTTTGTTTTTTTTTTTCTGTGAACTCTAGGCAGAGGTTTCTTGCGTAACGTTTTATGTCTTGGGCATTCCGTGAGACAGAGTAATACAACTACAACTAGATGGCATTCATGTCACATTGTAAGGTCGATGTCTTTGAGGGTTTCCCTCTTTCCTGTCCATTTTAATTTGGTCTACGACAACTGCGCCGCAGTTTAGTAAGGAAAGTAACGTAAGAATAGGAGAGTTTTTTGTTGTTTGTTTTTTTTTGTTTTTGTTTTAGTAACCCTGAACATTTCTTCTTTTTTGATTTCTGTGAAATTAACAATTATTTAAAGAAACGAAGTTATTATGACCTTCCAAAGAATGCCTCCTACGTTGAAAACTGTTTTGAAACTGTTACACGCGTTTGTTCGCGGAAAACTTAAAATGACTCCTCAAATAGACACAAAAACACAAGAGCACACGCACACACACACACACACACACACACACACACACACACACACTCACACACACACACACCACACACACACACGGATGCACGCGCGTGGGGAGGTAGAGAGGATGCGCGCGAGCGAGAGAGAGGAGAGAGAGAGAGAGAGCGAGAGAGAGAGAGAGAGAGAGAGAGAGAGAGAGAGAGAATAATGATAATGATGGTGAGAGAGAGAGAGAGACAGACACAGAGAATGAATGTGTGAATGAATGATGATGATGAGAGATAGAAGAGCTCTTGACCAGAGAGAGAAAAGAGAGAGAGAGAGGGGGGGGGGGGGGGGGGGAGAGGAGAAAGACAGATTTTGAAGAAGGGCAGGGTTAACCACTTTAATGCTAAAAGCCAGGACCCAGGTGAGGGCCGATAACTCTTTGATGTGGAGAGCTTTGAAGCTGTCTCCCGTTACGTCTTGTGCCGGCTTCCCTCCATAAGTCATCGGCACCGTCAGATAACGGGAAGATAAGGGGAAGCCTTGCCGGCATAACGGAGGTGGAGGACGCTGCAGCGTTGGACACAGAGCGTGGGCGATGGGCAACAATTCCTGACAGCTTTAGGAGTCTGTTTTAGCCTTGAGATCAACGGAACTGCCTGTTTTTTTTGTTTTTTTTTTTGTTGTGGTGGGTGGGGGGTGTGGAGAAAGACTGACTGACCCCTTTTAGATTAGCTCCCTGCGCCGACCTCAAAGAGCCATATCCTGGCTTCCATGTGGACAAGCCGCCCCAAAATGTGCTGCGCTGTGAGCGTACGTACGGGGGGGGGGGGGGGGGGGGGGGGGGGGGGGGGGGGGGGGAGCCAGGGAGTGCTGTAGCTCAGGTCGTATTCCTCCTAGTGCTCAGCTTCAGGTGGCATCCACCTCTTAATACTGGCTAGTGCTTTAGCTCATAAAGAAATGATCGCTCCTTTTGTGTGGTGACTGACTGATGTAGCGTGATTCATTTGTTGTTGTTGTTGTTGTTGTTGTTGTTTGTGTTATTGTTGTTGTTGACAGTGTTTTGTAAAACATGTTTTTACAGAGATCGTTCGTGTCGTCTCTGTTGTAAGTTTTTATGAAGCATCGTAGACTTTCTCGATCAAGCGTATTTGAACTAATCTTTCTGATCCATTCATTGTTCTGTAAACCCATCTCTCTCTCTCTCTGTCTCTCTCTCTCTCTCTCTGGTGTGTGTGTGTGTGTGTGTGTGTGTGTGTGTGTGTGTGTGTGTGTGTTTTGTCTTTCTCGTTTGGCATACTGTCTTAAACCGATCATCGCCACTGCTATGTCATGCATTCGCCCTACACTCATCATGCGACACTTTCTGCTGCCTGTTCCAGTGAACCTTGGTGGAAAACTTACTTTGGTGCAAATTTCTTCTTTTTTCTCCCTTCCGCGTTCCCTCCTCTCGTTCTTCACCGCCACCCCCACTCGTCCCAACACACTCCCTCCTGTCTCTCTCTCGCTCTGTCTCTCTCTCGTCTCTCTCTCTCTCTCTCTCTCTCTCTCTCTCTCTCTCTCTCTCTCTCTCTCTCTTCTGTAAGTCTGTCTGCCTGTCTGTCTCTGTCTATGTCTGTCTGCCTCTCTCTCTCTCTCTCTCTCTCTCTCTCTCTCTCTCTGTGTGTGTGTGTGTGTGTGTGTGTGTGTGTGTGTGTGTGTGTGTGTGTGTGTGCGCACGCACCTTCGTGGGCTTGCTTATGTGTTAGCCTATTTTCACTTGACATACCGCAATCTCCTGTTACTGAGTTGCCTAAAAGCTCGGGAAAATGGAGAATCTGTTATAAATGTACACCAATTCGTATAATCATGTCATGCGTGATTTACTATTTCACATTATCGTCTTTGGTTCGTAATTTCACATGGTTAATATTGTCAACATTGATCTACAGATGGTTTGTAAGTTGACGTGATCGGACCTGTTCGATTTTTCCGCCCTGTGTTCTGATCTGCTTTGCAATAAATCCACAGAGCGGCGTGGGAGTAAGTTCTCTGAGTGATGGGGGGAGGAGGAGACAGAATCGACAACAGATAAAGGAAAAAAAAAAAAGGATGTGGATTCTTCTTTCTCTTGTCTTGTTATCGTCAAAAATGTCAAAGCCGATACATTTTTAAAAGATGCTGACATGACATTTACACAGAATATCCTTAAACGATGCTTCCAGATTTCTATTGAAGAGCATTCTGACATGCTCTTGCGGGGGCCTTGGTTTGTCGGGGTTGGGAGTTAGAATTTCATACTCGCCAACATTCAGTTTGAATTATTTTTAATAATTGCGGTGACACAGTCTGTTGATTTATACTTTTAAGTTATCTCCCTTACTGTCCGCATGATCATGACCATCATCTTACCGTGCGGTTTAAGGTCTCTTTCCATACTCTACGTAGACAGGGGAAGGACTTTCGCCCGCGGAGCTTTTTGCTTCGTGATTTGATCTCTGTCACCCAGCCTTACCATACACTATCCTTACTCTGTTCCACTCTTCCTCACCACATGTTCCTTTACCATACCTTATACTACCCTGCTGTTCTTGACCATACCCTGTTCTTTCTACTCTTCCTTACCTTACGTTACCTTAGCGTTACCCTTTAGCACACATTACTCTGTCTTCACTGATCCTACCTAATGCTTTCCAGCTCTTACTTACTTGCCTTACCTTAAGTTACCTTACCTTACATTTACATTATTGACCATACTGTGTTCTTCCACACTCTTCCTTACGTCATTGATCTTACCCTATTCTTTCATACTCTTCCTTGCGTCATTGACCTTACCCTATTCTTCCACACTCTTCCTTACGTCATTGATCTTACCCTGTTCTTTCATGCTCTTCCTTGCGTCATTGATCTTACCCTATTCTTCCACACTCTTCCTTACGTCATTGACCTTACCCTGTTCTTCCACATTCTTCCTTACGTCATTGATCTTACCCTATTCTTCCACACTCTTCCTTACGTCATGATTTTACCCTATTCTTCCACACTCTTCCTTACGTCATTGAACTTGCCCTATTCTTCCATACTACTCTTCCTTACGTTATTGACTTAATCTTCCATATTCTTCCTTACCTGATTGATTTTGTTTTCTTCCACACTCTTCCTTATGTCATTGACCTTACTCTAGCCTTCCACACTCTTCCTTATGTCATTGATCTTACCCTATTCTTCCATACTCTTCCTTGCGTCATTGATCTTACCCTGTTCTTCCATACTCTTCCTCACGTCATTGACCTTACCTTACTCTTTCATACTCTCTCCTTACGTTATTGACCTTACCCTATTCTTCCTCACGTCATTGATCTTACCCCATTCTTCCACACTCTTCCTTACGTCATTGACCTTACCTTACTCTTTAATATCTTCCATACTCTTTCATGCTCTTCCATACGTCATTGATCTTACCCTATTCTTCCACACTCTTCCTTGTGTCTTTGACCTTACCCTATTCTTCACACACTCTTCCTCACGTCATTGATCTTACCTTACTCTTTCATACTCTTCCTTACGTCATTGATCTTACCCTCTTCTTCCACACTTACTTTATCTTACGCTACTCTACCGTGAATGATCTGACTTTCTTCTTTCTTGCCTTACGTTTCTTCACTGTACCGTCTACTACCCTACCCGTTTATGGTGTGCTGTATGTAAGTCTTTCCTACTCTTCCTTTCCTATTCTGTACGTTACCACACCTTTCCTTATTCCACTATGTTAATGACATTCACTTCTCTCCGTACTCTTTGTTTTTTTATTTTTTTAACAATACCTTACCATGCCCGACTTTCCTTGCGTCTTTTAGACAAACGGTTCCTTCCTTACATTTTTTCCGTTCCATACTTTACCTAACCATCTTCTGCTCTTTAGGTTTGCGGCATTTTCTTTTCTTTTCTTTTTTTTCCCCATTTCAAAACTTTACCCGATCTTTGTTCGTGCGGCTGGTTTTCTTGTTGTTGTTATTTCCCCCGTAGCTTAAGCCTGACCTTTCACCTTTGCAGCAAAGTCGCATCACTGACGACTACTGTGGGCGAGGTGGAGATCAACCAACCGATCGGGGGAACGGATCCCATTCAGAGCCAGGCTGCCCTGCTCTTCCCCCCCAGCACCTACCCCTCGGCCATCGCCGTGTCCATCAGACGGAGGAGTATACTGTCGCTTTTGTCGGCACCATCAGTGGAGACCTCATCAAGGTGAACACAGAGAGAGAGAGAGAGAGAGAGAGAGAGAGAGAGAGTATGAATGTGAGGGAGGGAGGGGTGTGTGTGTGTGTGTGTGTGTGTGTGTGCGCGCGCGCGTGCGCACGTACATGCGTGCACGCGTTCGTGCATGCGTGCGCGCGCGCGCGCGCGCGTGTGTGTGTGTCTCTGTGTGTGTGTTGTAATGATTCATTACTTTGTCTTTATTTGTATAGTTACTGTTGCTCTGTCGTAGAGGACGTTAGGAAGAGTGAGACTTGGGGACGAGTTTTAGGAGGTTAGGAGGGGGGAGGGTACGGGCCTTGGACGGAGAAAGGGGAGGGGGGGGGACGGTTAGACGACAAACCGAACAAAGTGTTGACTTCTCCACTGATCCCTGTCCCTCTGTATCAACAGATTAAAACAATACATCTGGTGGAGAAGTTTCAGTGCTGTCAGGGAGGGGACAGTGCCTACCGTGGACTCAGTAGAATGAAAACAATACGAGAATGGAGCACTCGACAGAGCTTCCAGTTTGAAAGAAAACAATCTGCTCCTCGAGCTGTGTGAGAAAAGCCCCTAACTTCACTCACAGGAAAAGCAGATGGAATCCGATTGTGTTTGAAGCCGGCCAAGCTCTGACGAGAGTCCTAAGCTGCTTTTTTACTTGCCGACAACTTGGTTGGACATGGTGTTCCGGACGTTTAAGGAGTTTTTACCGGAATTGTCCCCAGAGACAGCCATTGATTTCCCCCTAGCTCCTGCTCTTCCGTCAGCCTCCATTTGGCTCAGTGGACATCTCGCTAAGTATCGATCCGTCATCGATCAGTCCGGGCCGGAAATTGGTGTGGAGAAAGGTGTGGCGGTGCGGAAGCGGCCGGTAGGAGCGAGGGATGTTATTTTGGTGGAGGATCCGTCAGCCCTGCTCTCCGCTGGCCTCTTCCTTTGTTCTCTTCCAGTGCGACAAAGGACAGTCTGGGATGCTGCGAGTGTCGGCATGGTGCTTGGGATTAATTTCTCGGCTCCTTTATGGAGAAACATTGCCATTTGATAGAGAAGCGGAGCGAGAGAGAAGAGAAGGGAGTTAAGGGTAGGGGATGGAGTGAGGTCTGCATTACCGTGTAAAGCGTGTTGAAGTCTTCGGTTTACGAGCTGTTTTCATTTACCCTTTAAGAAGGCATGAGCATTTCTTTAGCCATCACACATTGGAATATTATTTGTGTGAACTGCTTCAGTTTTAGGAATACAAATAAAACGTTGTTGTAGAGATCAATTGTTGGCTTTGGTGCACTGGATGTAGATACTAACGATGTTTGTTCTTGTCATGTTGGTGGCGACGATGATAAGTGTCGTCATCATCATCATGGCTGCTTCTCATGATAATGATGAACTAATCGGTCTGGTGAAGGCTGTACTGCCAATGATACTGCTTTAAGTTGCAATTATTGAACCTACCATTTGCTGTAGAGGTGGAAAGGGGAGGGAGAGGATGGAGGGACATCTTCACAACTGACAGTGAGCCAAGTATTTGACTGTCTCCTATCAGAATTTCTCTCTCAGGCACCCATCCAGTAAGAGATCAGAACACAATTCCAAACGTTTATGTTATGATGAAAGTAATATACAAACAAAGAAACAAAAGAAAAAAAAGAAAGAAAGAAAGAAAGACAGACAAACAAACAAAGAAGCTGTTGTAAAAGTATGTACATTATTACATGAACATGATGCGCCAAGTTCACATAAAGAACGTCAGACATAATCCCCATGAACTGAAGGCTAACAGGGTGCACACAAGATTTGTGAGCTTTTTTTTTTTTTTTTTTTTTTTGACAGCAACTTGATCTGACACAGTATTCTGGACATTTAAGGAGTTTTTACCGGAATTGTCCCCAGAGATAGTCATTGATTTTCCCCCTAGCTCCTGCTC
>JADBJO010000023.1:702500-705000 GCA_016801955.1 Conus betulinus
TCTTTTTTTTTTTTGTTAAAGCATTTCCTTTTTGTTTCTTTAATTTCTTTCTTTCTCTCATTTTTTTTTATTCCCTTGCTGCTCTCTCTCTCTCTCTCTCTCCCTCTCTTTCCTCTCTCTGTCTCTCTCTCTCTCTCTCTCTTTTATTATTCTTTGCCTTTCTTCTTTTAATTAATCTCTTTTATGTTTCTTTTCTTTCATTTATTTTCCTTCTATCCTTTCTTCCTTTTTTTCCTTCTAGCTTTTAAAGAAAATCTCTCAGCTCGATTTTTTCCCCATTTCTTTCTTTGTTTTCCTTTTTGCGTTTTTTCAATCCCTATTTTGCACTTTCATTTCTTCTCTAGATCCTTTCAGTTTTCCCCCTTTTCTTTCGCTCCGTGCTTTTTTCCTTCCCTTTGTCCCTGTTTCTCCTTCTTTCTTTCATTTTTTTTAATCCCTTTTTTTATCTCCCTAAATCTTTCCTTTCTTTGATCCCTTTCATTTGAAAAAAAAAAAAAAAAAGCTTCTTTCTATCTCAGTTTGTTCGTTCCGCTCTTTCTATTCCGCCCCTGATAATGTTCAAGTCTTTCTGCTCCAAGTTCTTCATCTTTTTGTTCTTTCTTTCCTTCCTTTCGTATTTTTTAATATTTTCTTTCTATCGTTGTTTTCTTTGCTTTTTTTTCTTTCATTTTTCTTATTTTCTTTCTATCCTTGTTTTCTTTTCTTTTTTTCTTTCATGTTCTTCTTTCTGTGTTTAGCTTCTGTCGTTTATTCTACTTCCGCACAGTTCTTCGTTCTTTCTTTTTCCCGTCCCCCCTTTTCTGTTGAAGAAAGAAGGGAGACGCCATTTTTACACTGTGACGAACGTTTGTGTTGTGTGTGTGCGTGTGTGTGTGAGAGAGTGAGGTGTGTGGGGGGGTGTGGCGTGCGTGCGTGCGTGTGTGCGTGCGTGTGTGCGTGCGGTGTGAGAGAGGAGGAGAGAGAGAGGAGTGGAGATGTGGTGAGAGACGCCATTCGATTTTGTGAGCCGGAGTGTGTGTGTGTGGTGTGTTGTGTGTGTGTTTGAGGTTAAGGTACGCGGGTTTGAGAGGGGAGAGGGGTGGAGATGTGTGAGTTAGCACGCCAAGGATTTTGCGAGCCGGGATCTCAGATCTGTACGTGTCGCACGTTTTAGAACACTAATGACTTCTGTTTTTGAGAGAGAGAGGTACGCGGGAGAGAGAGAGAGAGAGAGGGAGAGAAGAGAGAGAGAGGAGAGAGGGAGAGAGAGAGAGAGAGAGAGGACAGACAGACAGACAGACAGACAGACACAAGAGCCGACAAACATCAGAGCAGAGAGAGAAAGAGGAGAGAGAGAGAGAGAGAACACACGAATGTTTCATTGAGGGTGAAATGGATAAGCTAACAGATTGTTTACACCATGCCATCGTAAGACAACATTTTTTTAATGATTTGGAGCATCCCCTCACCCATCCACCCTCCACCCCATCCATATTCTGAAGAGAGAGAAAGACGGGGGGGGGGGGGGGGGGGGGGGGGGGGGGGGGGGGGGGGCGTGAGCGAGAGATAGAGAGAGGGCGGGGGGGAGAGAGAGAAAGAGAGAGAGGGAGAGAGAGAGAGAGGGAAAGAAGAGAAGGTGGCAGAGTGGTTAAGACGTTCGCCTGCCAATCCCAACGTGTGAGAAGTGCGTGGGTTCGAGCCCTGCCTTTCTCGCCCTTTCTTTCCCAGTATGAATGACAAATCGAACTGTAAGTTAAGTCCATCGGATGGGGACTATAAGCGAGTCGGACCCCGTGTGCCTTCCAGGCCCCCAGCACACGTTAAAGAACCCACGGCAGTTGAAAATCGAAAAGAGCAGGGGATTCCCCGCTGCCCTGGCAAAATTGATGTAGATTGAAGATAGCCGCCTGGTATTTCTTATCAAGCCACAAAAAATTGTCACTTACTGTTATCGTGTGCCATCGTGTACCGGTGGAAATGGAGGACACGTATAAACATCGCATGCATCCTATGTGAGAAACTGGAGGAATAAATGAGGATAAATGAAAAATGAGTGGCTGATATTTGAATGGGTACGGGAAACGACGGAATGAGCGCCAGTAGGCTGCTCTTCGGCCGGCTCTACCTGGGTAGGCAGCCCGTTGAGTGAGTGAGGTAGTGTGTTTATTGTAAAGCGCTTATGAGCTTGGTCTGTGAACGGGGATAGGCGCTATGTAAATACCCAATGTAATGTAAAAGGTAGAGAGGGAAAGAGAGAGAGGAAAGAGACAGACAGACAGACACAGACAGAGAAAGAGACGAAAGGAAAGAGACAGACAGACAGAGAAAGAGAGGAAAGGAAAGGCGGACAGGTGGGCAGGACGACGGGGATGGGGATGGGGGGGGGGGGGGGAGGTGTGGGTGGGGGGGGTCCAAGGACGATGTGAACTCCATGCCGCTGGCTTAGTGGAGCTACCATACTAACAGCGTCTTCATCCACCTGGGGCACGGACTACAGCGTCGTAAAGCTGGGCGGTCAGCC
>JADBJO010000023.1:710000-722500 GCA_016801955.1 Conus betulinus
CCCCCCCCCCCCCCCCCCCCCCCCCCCACACACCACACACACACGCACCCTCCCTGCCTCTCGCAGCTTGATGTCTGTGGAGAAGTTTGGTGCAGCCGACAATAATGGCAACGTGCCGCGGCCGTGTGGAGTTTCCCCTTAGTTTTCCAGGAGTAATTACCGCATACAACGAAGGGAACTAACTCTCTCTCTCTCTGTCTCTGTCTCTCTCTGTCTGTCTCTCCTTCTCTCTTTGTCTCTCTGTCACTGTCTCTCTGTCTCTCTCTCTCTCTCTCTCTCTCTCTCTCTCTCTCTCTCTCTTCCCCCCCCCCCCCCCCCCCCCCCCCCCCCCCCCCCAGCTCTCTCTCTCTGTCTCTGTCTCTTTCTGTCTCTCCCGCCCACCCAACCTTCTTCTCTCTCTCTCTCCTCTCTCTCTCTCTCTCTCTCTCTCTCTCTCTCTCTGTCTCTGTCTTTTTCTCTCTCTCTCTCTCTCTCTCTCTCTCTCTCTTCTCTCTCTCTGTGCGCGCGCGCGCGCGCGAGAGAGAGAGAGAGGGAGAGGCTGATTGACACTGGAGCTGATTTAGTGCGCTAAACAGACCACTGACCCACACCACAAACACCCAAAGAAATAACATGCGCATTTACAGGGATGCTTACAACCGGAGGATTGCTCCTTGGTAGCAGAGCATAGTACAAAACATCCCAAGTGAAGGGGAATTTGCAACCTTTCTGCGATTTAACAGATCGTCCATATTTAATCATTTCAGTGTCATGTGCACATATCTTTGTTAGATGTTTTCCACTTAATGCGGAGAATACTGGACATGAAAGATGAAGAACGGTTCATTTTTCTGACGTGCCAGCGATACTGATAAAGACTGTTTTGATTCATAGAATGCCCCTTGTTTACATTGCAGCCCTTTATTCCAATTCTGAATCGAACAACAGTCATGAAACGTTTTGACAGTAATATCATTTAAATGGACTTCTAAGCCACAAGAATGTTCGAAACGACTGTACATACGACGTCTATTACAGCTCGCTAGTTTGCTTGCCCATACTGTTTTAAGAATGTTCTTTGCTTTATGTAGATGGAGAAACGCCGGTTCATTTCTCAACGCCATCACTTCAAACATCTTCAAATGCCACTTGGAAATTAGAATCAGCATAAATTACGTTGTATGAAGTACGCTTTTTTTTTTTTGGGGGGGGGGGGGGGGGGGATATACTAGTATCTGACATTAACAAAATTTCTACCGGTACCTGAAAGTTAAAATACAACTATCGATATACAGTCTTTTTATCTTCCTGTGCCTCCATCGAAAAATTGGCTCGGGGTCTTATTCGACAGGCCAGGTAGTGTTTTGCGTGCAAATAATGAGCGGATTCAGTGACGGGACAGCCTGGCTGATGCCCAGATTTTAATTGCGTCCTGGAGCAACGGTTTTTTTTTTTAAAGAGAGAGGAGAGAGGAGGGGAGGGGGGGGGGGGGGTAGGTTTGAAGGTGCTAATCCGGGTTGAAGATCCAGTCCATCTGGAAAGCTAACGCAGAAACAAGTTGTGTCCGTGCTTCTGCCCTTCCAGGATGTTTTTCAACGGGCGCGCGGAACTAAAGGCCGTTCCGCCGTAGTATCAGGAATGCCTCATTGGAATCGGGAACATTGTGTTACAGGAGAGTGGAGCTGTATTTATCTTTATTGATCCCAATCCCAGTCAGTCATTGAAGCTGTGTATTTATCTTTATTGATCCCAATCCCAGTCAGTCATTGAAGCTGTATTTATCTTTATTGATCAGAATCCCAGTCAGTCATTAAAGCAGTATTTATGTTTGTCGATCAGAATCCTTGTCAATCACTGAAGCTGTATTATCTTCATTGATCAGAATCCTTGCCAATCACTGAAGCTGTGGTATCTTCATTGATCAGAGTCCTTGTCAATCATTGAAGCTGTGGTATCTTTATTGATCAGAATTCTTGTTAATCATTGAAGCTGTATTATTATCTTTGTTGGTCAGAATCCTTGTCAGTCACTGAAGCTTCGAAGCTTTCGACAGCGACAGGACTGCAGTAAGATACAGATACACCCAACAGTTAGACATCAATGTCGTCAACATTCCCTCGAGACCTGATATGATTTTTGTTTGAGTTAGTGAAGACATATCACCCACACCTCTGATGTTGGCACTTTATCGCGTCTGCCAAGCCGTTAACGTCGACGTAAGGTATGTCACATTTAAACCTTTTGGCGGTGGGGTTGTCTGGAAGGAGGGGAATAAACGCGTCTGAGAATACAAGCGGTCTGACGTTTTACGTGGCCTTAGGAGTGCCAAGTGGAAGTGTTGTGAGGGCAGGAAGAGAGAGATTGAAGCTTCCAGAGCAAGAGGGCTGGCTATACATCTGTCTCCGATAAGACCAGTATAACCTAGAAAAACAAACATCGTGACAATGAGTGTGAGCTGTTCTGGTGCAGTCTTGTGTCCTGACCACGTAACACGTGTTGTTCATGGTGGTCGTGCACAACATGCGTTTCCCTGGCGAACGCATGGAAGCCGACGACTGGATAATTGGTGCACGCCTAATTACCGGAAGACGGAGTCTGCCCCCCCCCCCCACCCCCCCACCCCCCCCCCCCTTGTCTATTTACCGGCCTGGGTAAAGTTCCTTACCGGCAGTGAGATGACTTAACGTGGAAATCAAATCGTCCCGGTGTGGGTAGTTGGGTCTGGGCTGACGTCAGCAGGCTAAAGCGGAGGGCTTAGCGCGGGTTGTAGGTGGGGGCCGGTGGGGGTGGGGGTGTGGGGGAGCCGGGGAAAAGTGAGAAGCGTTGAAAGGAGGGTCAGCTGAATGCAGTAGGCTGAAGGGCGGAAGCAGCAACAGAGGTCACAGTAGAGGTTGGTCTCTGACCTGGGCCAGTAGAGGTCACAGTGCAGGTTGGCTCTGACCTGCAGGGGCCAACAGAGGTCACAGTGCAAGTTGGCTCTGACCTGGGCCAACAGAGGTCACAGTGCAGGTGGGATGGCCCAGTGCAGGATGGCCCTGACGTGGCCAAGAGAGGTCACAGTGCAAGTCGGCTGTGACGTGGGCCAACAGAGGTCACAGTGCAAGTTGGTTCTGACCTGGGCTTTCTTAGCTTAGCTTGGCCTTTACGGTGTGGGATGTGCCGTTGAACTTCTTCTTCGTCTTGTTGTCGTTGTTTGTTGCTGCCGTTGTTGTTGTTGTTGTGTTCTTCTTCTTCTTTTTTCTTCTTCTTCTTCTTCTTCTTCTCTCTCTCTCTCTCTCTCTCTCTCTCTCTCTCTCTCTCTCTCTCTCTCTCTCTCTCTCTCTCTTCATTTTATGCGTGTGTGTCACTGTCTCTCCTTTTCTCTCTTTCTCTGTATCTCTGTATCTCTGTGTGTGTATGTGTGTGTGTGTGTGTGTGTGTGTGTGTGTGTGTGTGTGTGTTTCTCTTCCTCGTCAGTCTCTCTCTCTCTCTGTCTCTCTCTCTCTCTCTCTCTCTCCATGTATGTGCTTCAGTTTTATACTAGTGCCCAGCCGACCACACAAGCCCTTTCGGGGCTGTTGTTCATATCCCTCTGCTTTTCTTTGTGTGTGAAACTGATGGGACAGAGTGTTTGGTAGTGTGGTAATGGTGGAGATGATGATGATGATGATGATGATCATGATGATGATGATCATCATCATCATCATCATCATCATCATCATGAGAGAGAGAGAGAGAGAGATGTTAGAACTGAACGTAGTTATTGCTTTCAAATGATCCCCCCCACCCCACCCCCCCCCAAAAAAAAAGACCTTGTAAACTGTTTTAGACGTGGCTGCCAGAGTTGGATTGGTAGGGAAGGGAACACAGAGGAGGTGGACGCACTTTTCCTTTAACGATGAAGACAGGACACAACATTGCCTCCGCGGTGCATAGCAATCACAATTCATCCAGTTTTTTTTTTTTGTTTTTTTTTTTTGAAGACTAAGTGTTTGGATAGGGTTCGGTTAAGGGTTAGGGTTTGGGTCTGGTTAGGATGAAGGTTCGGGTCAGGGCCCTGTATTGCGGAGTCACAGATTCCTCCGGGTTTTTCATTAGTGCCGCCATCTCCAATAGCGACACACGCCGCCTTTAAGGACGTGGCAGGGGACACTGGTTCTTGTGGCATGAGACACGCCGCCTATAATGGCGTAGCAGGGGAGGACTGGTTCTTGCGGCATGTCACACGCCGCCTATAAGGACGTAACAGGGGAGACTGGTTCTTATGACACACGCCGCCTGTAAGGACGTAGCAGGGGAGACCGGTTCTTGCGACATGTCACACACCGCCTATAAGGACATAGCAGAGAAGAATGGTTCTTGTGGCATGGCACACGCCGCCTATAAGGACATAGCAGGGGAGACTGGCTCTTGTGGCATGTCGGATCCAAAGACATCGCCAGGTGGATGGCTACATCAGTCTGACACAACATGAACAATGACACTGCGCCCCAGGACCTCTTTGATACGTGGCGCGTGTTTCCGGTGACACCAACCAGCTACTCATTAGGCGGGAACCAGGCATGCCACCTATGTGTCCATGCTGCCCCAGGGGGTGGAGTATGTTTGCGATGGAACACGACAGAATACGGCAAGAAAGCGCGCATACTTCGTACGGCTCAGGCTGGAAAAATACGCGTGAAAGAGTCGGTACATTCTTTGTGTGTGTGTGTGTGTGTGTGTGTGTGTGTGTGTGCCTGCATGCGTGCGTGGGGGTGTGTGTGCGCGTGCGTGCGTGCGTGTGCGTGCAATCTGGCAGCATCGTTGACATTCCTGGCGCCGTCTTGTAGCTGTGGTCTGATGGCAATGCCATAGTGGTCACGCGCCTCGCCCCAGCAGGGGAGCTGCCGCCGCATGGCTCCAGGGTGGAGGAGAGACGCTGCCTGTGTCTCTGGGCCGTGACGGCATTGTGGAGATGCGGAACGCCTGCCCTTCATGCTTGCCTTGGACTGGGCCGCGGGCATGCCGATCCAGCCATTGTTTGTGTCAGCGAAATGGGCTTAGCAGTGGCGTTGATCTTTGTCAAACACTTCGTCGACGCTTTCCCTTGCATACCCCCCCATTCCCCTCCCCCCCCCCCCCCCCCCCCCCCCCCCACATCACTCTACTCCCACCCCACAATCCCCCCTCCTCTCCCTCCCCGAATTCGCATACATGTTGGCAAGCATATTGAGACTGTTGTCCGTATTTGACCGTGGAGCCGGTGTCGCTACAATCAGGCGTGGTAGACATGTTTTACCCTACCCTTGATGTGGATGCTAGAACTCTGTTTGCCATGCCAGTATTTTCTTCTTAGGTCCTGCTGCGTGAATGCACCTTCAAGGATGCAGTTCTTTGTTTGTTTGGTTGAATGGTCGTTGTTGTTGCTGTTGTTGTTGCTGTTCTTTTTAAGATTATCCACGACAAAGGTCACCGTAGAATATCCCTCTCAGACCTGTCGTGTCTACATGCTGTACACACTGGGTTTCCTTGCTTTGGAAGTAGCCACCGTCTGTAGCAACATGTCAGCTGGGTTGGCGTGTGGTGCCTCATTGCTGACTTGAGCATAGCCTAGCAATAGAACTGCTGCTGCGTTATGTGTAGCGGAAAGGACATTGCAATTTTTTTAAAAAAATTTAAAAAGGGGGGGGGGGGGGGGGGGCGACTGCAATCTTGTTGTTTTGATGGCTCGTTTGTTCTTCCAAATAGGTATCCCTGTAGCATTGACTTTTATTTACCCCCGTCCTCTTTTGCATTTATGTCTCTTCCTCCACAAAGCAAGCTTACAATGATTGGCTCATGGTGTTATGATCTTTTAGAGAGAGACAGACAGACAGACAGATGAGGGAGGGAGGAAGAGCGCGCTTTGGTGAAACAGGGCTTGTTCTTTGCCATGGTACCAAGTAACACCAGAATTTCATCGCTGTTCACCTTTGAGGCCTGTGATTTTTCACATGAACACTCTGTACTGATCATCATCTCAGATCCACTAGCTTTTCACGTCAGAGTCCAGTGAAGGGTTGGATGGTCATCGGTGAGCAGGGACTGCTGAAAGGAGGTCCGTGACGACAGCAGAGCCTGCAGGGGGCAAACCCCGTCCTTGGAACGTCCCGTTCCCCTGCCAACGTCACGTGACCATCAACACCTCTTTCACACCTGACATTCCAAGCGCGTTGCTGACGTTGGCTGGCGTTTCAGTAAACACGGCGAGGTCATAAAGAAGCTGAAACGCCCGTAAGGTAGGGGTGAGGGTTTGGGGATGGGACGTGAAGGGGGTGGGGGATGGTTGGGGGGTTGTTTGGCAGGGCGTCGTGCCTTGCACAGGGGGGAGCGAGGCCTGAGGGCACGTGCCTCCCGGGCACATAACAGAGCGTGCCGACAGGCGGCCGACAATGTGACCGACAGGAACACCATATGCTTCTGTCGTCCGTTTTTTCTCTGTCGTTCTTTGCTCCTTTGCTTCTCTTGTCTCGTCAGCTTCACTCGCTCTTTGTTCCCTCGCCCTTTTTCCTCCCGAGTGTTGCACCGTGGAGATTGCTCTGTGTGTGTGTGTGTGTGTGTGTGTGTGTGTGTGTGTGTGTGTGTGTGTGTGTGTGTGTGGTGGGGGGGGGGGGGGGGGGGCTTGTTCTCAGATGTCTGTCTGTGTCGCCCGTGTCCTCTACATCTTTGACGTTTTTTGTCAAAATTTCATTAATGACTGCCTTGTCCGTCGGTCTGTTTGCTGCATCTCTCTCTCTCTATCTCTGTCTCTGTCTCTCTCTCTCTCTCTCTCTCTCTCTTCTCTCTCTCTCTCTCTCTCTGTGTGTGTGCGTGTGTGTGCGTGTGTGTGACACGCACGTGCGCTTTCTCGGGAACAAAGTAAAATTAGTCTGATCACACACACACACACACACACACACACACACAGAGAGAGAGAGAGAGAGAGGGGGGGTGGGTGCTATTAATCTGCAATTGGCTTTTCAATGATTTTGTCTGACAAAAGACCGTTTTGACCGCGTTGCACCTGGCCAGACACTCCCAAGCCCTCTTGGTAGCCGACAGCAGTGGAGAGACTGGTGTACTGCCATTGACAAGGCCCATGCCGTCCCCACAGGCCAAGTGGTTGGGCAGCACGTGCAGCTGGCTGCAAGCATCCGCAGGGTGTGTGTGTGTGTGCACAAGCCGAGAACGTTTTGTTCTGGTCTGTTGTCGGCCTGTCTGTGTGTACGCATTAGACAACGTGCGTAGCGAAACGGGAGAATGTGTGACTCACACACACACACACACACACACACACACACACACTGACTGACTGACTGAAACCAGTTTATTGTCAGATTAACTCATGGTTGTACTAACAAACACACACACACACCACACACACACACACACACACACACACACACACACACACACACACACACACTGACTGACTGACTGACTGAAACCAATTTATTGTCAGATTAACTCATGGTTGTACTAACACACACACACACACACACACACACACACACACACACACACACACACACACACACACACACTGACTGACTGACTGACTGAAACCAATTTATTGTCAGATTAACTCATGGTTGTACTAACAAACACACACACACACACACACACACACACACACACACACACACACACACACACACACACACACACGCACACGCACGCACGCACATATACACACACACGCGCGCGCGCGCTCGCAGGAGGATACAGGCGGCGTAATGACATCAGTTGGGAGAAGTTGGTGTGAGCTAGGTTTTTAAACAATTACCGCCCTTCACCATTCACACCAAGTGACATTTTTTTTTTTGATTGGGAGGTGGTGGAGGTAAGGGGTGTAATTAAAAGCATATTATTCTGAACACGCATAACTATCATACTTGAGAATACAGTGAAGTATTAGTTTTTCTATGATGAATTGTTTTAGATAGAATTTTTTGTCACTTCTGCTGTAGATAAGTATGAAACTCTATGATGAAATGTTTTACAGAGAATTTTTTGTCACTCCTGTTATAGATAAGTATCAGTCTCTATGATGAATTGTTTTTAGGTAGAATTGCTTGTCACTACTGTTATAAATGTCAAGAACAGTACACATTTAAATATAAACTACACTATCATAATTATAAAAATATGCTAATTTGAGATTGAGAGATAATTTTTGCAACCTCAACAATTTCTGAACTGAAAGAAATAGCGTGAGCCGGTTTGGATTTCGAAATTTCAATGTTTGCTTTTGAATAAAGAGCATTCAAAATGGGGCAATGGAAAAGTATATGTTCACCAGATAATGGCTTAGAACATGCACACGCTATATTTTGGGAATATTTGGTCTTCCAAGAGTTCAAACGTATCTTGTATATTAAACTAGAAATATGTCTAGGACATGTTTCCATTACACATTTATCTTGAGACTTTTCAATTCGGAAACAGCTTTCCAATAACGAATGTATTTCAGATATATCTAACTTCAAATTACTTTTTGCAGCATTGTCCATTACCCCCGCGTCTGGCTAGTCTATCTGCTATTTCATTCCAATAAATACCACAGTGTGAAGGGACCCAGCAGAAGACTACATTATTCCTGTGGAAATAATGTAATTGATTAGATGCTTTATTTCAAAGATTACATCTTTCCTTGTTTTAACATCCCAAACTTTCAAACTATCTAACACTGCCTTAGAATCAACACAAAGTAAAATATTACAGAAAGAATTATTACTATCACAAATAAAGAGTAACGCCATAAGAATAGCATACAATTCTGCCGTAAAAATAGAAAATCCTTTTCCAAGGCTGTATGCTTTTTTGAACTTTTAAAGCCGGAATAACAAAAACCCGAACCTGCACTTAACTGGCAAACGGAACCATCCGTAAAAATTTTTAAATGATTTGAATATTTGTTTTCTAAGTTTTTCTCTCACTTTAGAAGTTAAAATGTTAATGTTATCATTTTTCCGGACATCAGTGTAATCTACATCAAAGATAGCTTGTCTATGTTCCCATGGAGGCACCGGGGAACAACAGGAGCAGGTGAGAGTGAAGTGACATCAATATTGCATTTTTCAAAAGAATCTTTCGTGTAATTTCGAACGGGACAAAGATAATCTAGCTGTTGAGCTCTTTTCGGATATTCAACATTTGAATCCATCAACAATTCGTTTTCGACTGAATTAGGTACTGAAAGACTTCTTGCAATATATTTGGCCACAGCTAATCTACGTTGATCTGACAGTGATAGCATATCAATTTCTTTGTACACCTTTAATGTGTTTGTGTGCACTGGGACACCGAGCGCTAATTTGATAGCTTTGCTGTCTATACTTTGCAATTTTTTCAGTAGACTTCGAGGAGCTGAAAGATAAACTTCTTGTGCGTACACTAGTTTTGATCTTATTAGAGAAACAGCTAGGTGCAGGAGGTTTTTGTATCTTGAGCCCACGGCTGAGTACAAATAATTTTCAATAAGTTTAAAACGTTTCCTTGTTTTAGTTATCAAGCTTTCAATGTAAAAACGCCAGTTTAAGTTTAGGGGTTAAATTCACACCCAGAAATTTTATTTTTTTGTGAGTACTGCAATTCAGATCCATTCAATTTGAAGCTTGGCAAATACAGTGGGTGCATGTGTGTGTGTGTGTGTGTGTGTGTGTGTGTGTGTGTGTTTGTGCGCGCGTGCGTGTGTGTGTGTGTGAGAGAGACAGACAGACAGAGACAGAGCAGCCTGAGTCTACTCTTCCTGTGTACCCGAGTCCCAAAGGTAACAGCATTGGAAAGGGAAAGAGGGAAGGGGGGGGGGGGGGGGGGGGAGGAGGGGATCATGAAGGCGACGTAAAGCCGAGGTTTGACACGGAGTGGCTTCGTGGTATGCCCACAGGGTTTGTTAGCCACCAGTCCATTTGTCAGCTAGGTCTGCACTTAGGTAAGCCAACGGCATTGTTGTGGATGTCCGTGCCAAACTCGCTGGGGAGGGGGGGGGGGGGGGTTGGGGAAGGTCAATAATCAGAGCGCACGTGCGCGTGTCCTATCGGCGCAGTCTCCGGCATCCACCACGGCTGATGTTGGCCGGTCACAACGAACCTTCTATCTCTGTCTCACTCTCTCTCTCTCTCTCTCTCTCTCTCTCTCTCTCTCTCTCTCTCTCTCTCTCTCTCTCTCTCTCTCTCTCTCTCTCTCTCTCTCTGTGTCTCTCACTGTCTCTCTCTGTCTCTCACTGTCTCTGTCTCTAACTCTTCTCATCTCCTCTCTCTCTCTCTCTGTATCTCTCACTGTCTCTCTCCCTCTCTCTCACTATCTCTCACTGTCTCTGTCTCTCACTCTTCTCATCTCCTCTCTCTGTCTCTGTCTCTGTCTGTCTGTCTGTCTGTCTGTCTCTCTGTCTCTCTCTGTCTCTCTCTCTCTCTCTCTCTCCTCTCTCTCTCTCTCTCTCTCTCTCTCTCTCTTCGCTTCTGCTTCTGTGTGTTTTTCTTTGGCATACCTCTACGCTCATTCTCTTCACAAGCACGCAGACTTACTCGCACCCAAACAAAATATAACAATATCAGTAAATGAAAATGACAGCAATTAAACACAAACACAAGCACAAAGGCAGGCGTGTCAGATAGGGGGCACAAGCCAAAGTGTCTTAGACATCTATCAGAGCAGTTAACGTGTTGTTGACGTGGAGAGGTGAGAGAAGAGAGGAGCTCCATCACCTGGCTTGACCATCTCAGGGTTTGTTTTTTATTTATTTTTTTTTTTAGGCAGACTCTGCCGCCATACATATTATCTACCTGTCTACATGTAGCTCCCCTCCTCCCCCCCCCCCCCCCCCCCACTCCCCCCACCCCCTAACTCTTGGGGAATCAGAGGAAATATTTCTATCCTCTTCTCTTATTATCACTGGTCTTTTTACCCCCCCATCTCCCCCCCCCCCCCCCCCCCCCCCCCCCCCCCCTGCGCCTTCAGCTGATAGTGCGGAGTATTTTGGGTGCTTGTCTTGGGACCTCCGACCTCCTATCTCTCAGTGCCATGAGTTGTGTTTGGAGAGGGGGAGGGGGAAGGAGGTAGGGGGGTGCACCGATTAGATTGCTAAGCAACGTGTTTGGCTCCTGCTCAAAGGGGCGACCTGTTGCCGCCTCCCTCCCCCCTCCCCTCCATTTCCTACCCCCTCTTCCTTCCCTCCTCCTCCTCCTCCCATCACTCCCCCCCCCCCCCCCCCCCCCCCTTCTTCCTCTCTCATTAGAAAAATATCTGTTTCAGATGGAGAAAGTGGAAGGGGAGGGGAGGGTGGTGGGTTGTGTGACGATAACGGTTGATGTCATGTGCTCCCGTACATCCCGTTAACTGATGTTAGGATTTAGGGGTGGGGGAGGTGGGGGGCAGGAGGGGTGAGTCCGGTTCCGCCTACCATGTCAGTGGGTATCACTTTCCCTGTTGATCACGCTATCTGCCCCCTGTCTTCTTTTCTCCTGCTCTCTATCTGCCTCGGCCAACTTGTCCGCCTCCTGGCACACACACACACACACACACACACACACACACACACATATGCCTACTATTTGCACTACTAGTTTGCACGACTGTGCGCACGCGCGCGCGCGCACACACACACACACACACACACACACACACACACACACACACACACACACACACACACACGTGCTAGCTCGCACGACCGCGCCACACACACACACGCAGAGAGAGAGAGAGAGAGAGAGAGAGAGAGAGAGAGGCGCGCACGTGGGCGCACCCATGTACATTTTGGAGAGGCGGAATGTGCAGGTTCGAAGCATGGGATGAGAATTTAAAAGTGTAGGTAAAAAAAAAAAAAAATGTACGACGTTTGTTTGTGCTACAAACGCCTTGATGCTGAAATGTTGAGGCCGTCAGGTCCGGACATGTCGTGGTTTGAATCGTGATCTCCTTCGACAAAGGATCGGCCAGTCCCGTGTCTCTGTGTGGTCATCCGTTTGGTCCGATAGCGTTTCAGCCTGGCTCCACCTCGGCAACATCGCCCCAGTTCACATCTTCTGAGAGAAATGCGAGGTCGCCATGGGGGGACAGAGAGAGAGAGAGAGAGAGAGAGAGAGAGAGAGAGAGAGAGAGAGAGGGGAGAATAACGAATGTTTATTTTATCGGGCTAAGGAGATAACTCTTTCATACAAATGCCTTTTTCCGCCTCAGCACGGAAGGGACAGGGGAAGAGCGAGCGAGCGAGCGAGCGAGAGAGGGAGAGAGAGAGAGGAGAGAGAGAGAGTGACAGAAAGAGAGAGACAGAGACACAGACACAGAAAGAGAACAAGTAGAAAGGGGGGGGGGGGGGGGGGGGGGGGGGGGGGGGGGGGGAAAGGGGCGGAAGCTATCTGGGTGTTGTTTTGATGTTTGACAGAGCGACAGTTATCACCGGCCGAGCGATAGCGGGATTCTGGAACCGATGCGCCCGACACAGTGTCTCGCTATCCCCGGACCATCTCAAGCGGCCCGACTCTACTCCCCGAGTAGAGGCAAGAAGCGGCGGTGTGTGTTTGGTCAATTCCAGCTGGCCGAAT
>JADBJO010000023.1:725000-727500 GCA_016801955.1 Conus betulinus
TTGAAGATGGTGATTTCACCGGGTGAAGATCCCCCCAAAACAAGGGAAGTAGTCGGTGGGGAGTTATTCTTGTGATCAAAGTATCAGTTGAACATTACATGCTGGCGCAAACGTGTGGCCGGTCTCACAACGCTGATATGGATTATGATTAGTGTGTGTTAGTGCAAAATCCTCATTGGGGGCGTGTGGCCTGTGCAGTCAACTGCGTCCCTCGTGACGATTTGCGTTGTGCACTGCCGTGCTGGCGATGAGTGGGGGGGGGGGAGGGGGAGGGAAGCCAGGCTGTGGCACGTGTTTTTCATCTCCCGACAGCCGGGAGCCTGGTTCTGCTTTGTTTGCCGGCAGTCGTCTTTTGATAGTCTTGGCCGACACTGTGTGCAAAGCTCATTGACATCACGCTACGCTGCCTTCTGGAAGCGCCGACTGCCAGGGCCGCCGGTTCGCTGGATAGGGAATGGGGGGGGGGGTGGGGGAGCAAAACGTTTTCTTCACCACTTCCCCTTCTCTTCCACCAAGTCTGCTTCTTCCTCTTCCTTCCAGTTCCCTAACCCTACTTGTCTGTCTGTCTGTCTTTCCATCTGTCTGTCTGTCTGTCTGTGTCTCTGTCTCTGTCTGTCTGTGTCTCTGTCTCTCTCTCTCTCTCTCTCTCTCTCTCCTCTCTCTCTCTCTCTCTCTCTCTCTCTCTCTCTCTTCCCATGCCATGCCATCTATAGTCAACAGGGCTATACAGAGACTCTCGCATTGTGACAGTTGACTTTTTTTTTGTCAGTCATGATTTGATTCCAGAACACAGCGTGTATTTGTGTGTTGTGTTTGTAACCTTACATAAATGAGGGGGTGGGGGACGGCGGGGGGCAGGGAAGGGGTGGGGGTGGGGGTTGAATACTGTCTTTGGTGAAAAGACAATCCAGACGTTGCTCCACCTCACGGTCGGCCGGGCTGTGGTCAACAGGAATTGAGCTGAAGGAGGACTGGGGGGGGGGGGGGGGGTAGCGAATAGTAACACGTTCATGTCGGTAACACTCCCACAGTCAAACACTCGCCAGCAGAAATAAAAAGCCCCGGCCAGTGCTGCACGTGGTATCCACATACCTAGCCACAGGCCTGACTGTGCCCTAGGACTGACGTCAGACCTAGCTAGCCTAGAGCACAGGAGAGACCTGATCTACATACATGATACGTGAATGGCATAGCAGACGCCATTGCCTTAGAATAGCTATTGTAGTCAGTGTCTCATAAAAGGGGCAGCCTTTGCTGTGTTCTTTGTTCATGATTTTTTTTTTCGATTTTAGAAAAGACAGATTGATTTGGATTGTAAATTTGCGATGTCATAAACCTCTTGTTCTGCTGAACGCTTGGACATAAATCAGACGTTAAAACAAAAGTGTCAGTGCTGGTGTATTTGGTATGCTTGTTACTTTGTTTCTTGAAGCGAGAACGTGCCTTTGCTGTAAATCTTATTTTTTCAGGGTTTTTTTTTTTCCTTCTCCCGACGCTGAAAGCGGTGGGGGAGCAGGGACGGGACACAGAGAACGACTTGAATACGAATGGCTAAGTGATAGAAAGAAGTGGATTTCCTGGGAACACTGCCAGGGTTAAAAAAAAAAAAAGTTTATTTAACGATCCCTTGGGGGATACAACAAGGTGAGGCTATTTGCAACATTAATATTAATTAGGCGGAGATGTCGAAAAAGAATTGTTTTGGAGTGGATACATCTCCGATAGGAGAGACAGCGACAGGACCAATCCGCAGGGACCTCATCTGGAGCAGCTTATCTCGGCAGTCTGCGCACACAGCTGCCGTCTGTCTGATACGACTTGCAAATCTACGGGGGCTTCGGCCACACGGCGGAAGCGTCCAAATCCTCACCGCACTCCGGAGTTCACTTTGCCCCCCCTCCCCCCTCCCCTTCCCCCTCCAGCCCCCGCCGATAAAAGAGCGATCCCGGGCCGGCCCATGCCTCCCTGTCGGTTCTCTCAGCCAGTGCTGCCTTGTCTTGTCACAGAGACCCCGGCCTCTGAGGTCTTGCCTTGTCTTGTCACAGACCCCGGTTTCTGAGGTCTTGCCTTGTCTTGTCACAGAGACCCCGGCCTCTGAGTGCCTTGCCTTGTCTTGTCACAGAGACCCCGGCCTCTGAGTGCCTTGTCTTGTCACAGAGACCCCGGCCTCTGAGGTCTTGCCTTGTCACAGAGACCGCAGCCTCTGAAGTCTTGCCTTGTCTCGTCAGAGAGACCCCAGCCTCTGAAGTCTTGCCTTGTCTTCTCAGGGAGACCCCGGCCTCTGAGGTCTTGCCTTGTGTTCTCACAGAGACACCAGCCTCTGAAGTCTTGCCTTGTCTTCTCACAGAGACCCCAGCCTCTGAAGTCTTGCCTTGTCTTCTCAGAGAGACCCCGGCCTCTGAGGTCTTGCTTTGTCTTGTCAGAGACCCCGACTATGAGTCTCTTGAATTTTATGTGGTGGCTGCTTTAGTCTCGAAAGAAGAGCACTCGTTTTACACAC
>JADBJO010000023.1:735000-737500 GCA_016801955.1 Conus betulinus
TGAGGCTGGAGACGACACAATGTCAACCTTTGTTGTTGCTTGAGTCCACACAGTAACGGCAGACTCCCTGCAATATCAACAGCGGCTATCTCTAGCTCATGCTGGTACTGGCCGGAGAATCCCTTGTTGACCGGCAACATTTCAGTGTTGGACTTTTCATCTTGTATCTGGCTGCCGTCCAGACCGTCTGTTGTTTTTTTTTGCTAAGGCTTTCAACGCTTTCATTGAGGTTGCTCTGATGAACTGTCCATGGTTGGTCAGAATCCAAACGTTGAAAACTTTTATAGTCTGCCCTACACCATCCTGCGGTGATCAACTTTCCGTCGTGTGAAAGGGAAGACACGAAGACGGACTTTGAGTCTCCCTTGTATTGTCTTGCTGTGGTGAAGTTTCCATTGTTTGAAAAATAAGGTGGCTCAAGACCGAATCTACTCTGCACACTATCTTGCTACGGTGAACTGTACATCTCTCACTGTGACGTCACATGTCCTCAAATCGTGACGTATTGTGTGACGTCACAGTGACGTCACATGCCCTCAAAACGTTACGTGTTCCTGTGGTCAGTGTTGTCTGCATGTAAACACGACCCGAGGATCCATTCTCCTTGTGTTCATAAAGCGCGCTTTCCTACTCTCACACTGCTGCCCCCCCCCCCCCCCCATCTCACCCCCCCACCCCCCACCCCACACCATCCCCCACCCCCAAACCCACCCCCATCCCCATCCCACCGTTGGGCGTCAGACGGGTGTCGATCTCCTCGGGCGACATCTGCAGCACCATCAGCGTACAGCCCCACACAGCCGTGAGCCAGTTATCGTGTTCATTAGAGCTCCACGGGCGATCTGTGGGCCTCCCCAGGCCCTGGTTTTCTCCCGGTCCGGTCTCTGCACCTTCCGCCTCCCTCGGCCTGATAGCACCACCACCAGTAAGTAGGTCAGTCAGCCCTGCCCCGCCTGCCGCTGTCCATTCCCGCCTGCACCCCTTGCAAGTGACCAACAGGGCGGCCACAGGTGAGCGGGGCGCCAATTAGCGGCGATAAGACACCGGGGTAGGGGGGTGGGGGAGGGCTACACCTGACGTGTTGATATGGCCGGGGGATAGGCGCAAAGAAATGGCAGGTAGTGCATCTTCCGTTTCTGTGGATACAGGCGAGGGGCCGGCCCCGCTGACCACTGACCGGAGTGGGGGCCATCTATTGATAAGCCTCGGGGCACGGAGGAGGAGGCAGGGTAGGCGATACAAACAGCGGCAGCTGCCTGTGCTGAAGCCGTGAGATGGAGGCGGGATGGGAACACAGCGATCAGGAGAAAGGCCAGGAGGGATGAGCTCAGCTGTGCTTGGGCTCTGTTCTTTGCTCTGCTTGTTGGGAGAGTTGAAGTGATTCCCGTCAGGTAATCAACAGATCTGACGGGAACATCGATACAGACAGACAGAAAGACAAGGTACAGTCTCAAAGCAAACGCCTTTCTCGTGCGTCCTCCATCCAGCCCCTCTCTCATATGCATTCATCTCCACGGTCTCTCTCTCTCTCTCTCTCTCTCTCTCTCTCTCTCTCTCTCTCTCTCTCTCTCTCTCTCTCTGTCTGTCTGTCTGTCTCTTTCTGTCTGTCTGTGTCTCACACACACACACTCACACACACACACACACACACACACACACACACACACACACACACACACACACACGCAAACGCGCGCGCGCGCGCGCACACACGCTCACACATCCCTCTCCCTCTCCCCCCCCCCCTCTCTCTCTGTGACACACACACACACACCACACACACACACACAACACACACACACACACACACACACACACACACACACACACACACACAACACTCTCTCTCTCTCTCTCTCTCTCTCTCTCTCTCTCTCTCTCTCTCTCTCTCTCACACACACACACACACACACACACACACACATTCATCTCTCACTCCTTCTCTCTCTCTCTCTGTCTCTCTCTCTCTCTCTCTCTCTCTCTCTCTCTCTCACACTCACACACACACACACACACACACACACACACACACACACACACACACAAGCTATACGCATGTCCATGTGTCTCTATCCTGCAGCTTCAAGGGGGAAAAGTAACAAAGTTATGGCTGTGACCAGTGATATGGCTGGCCATGATCAGGATCAACAGTAACACGATAAGTGTCCACGTACAACCCCGAGAATGACCGCCAAGACGATGGTCAAGGCCACAAAGCACTGACCCTTGTATTAGGGGCACCGGCCTTGCCCAGTGCTGTCCCGCTCCGATGAGAAACGTGTCACTCGGCCGTTATCAGTGATCGCGTATCATGGCCTCGCTCAGTGTGCTTGTTCAACCGGTTTGACTGCAAAGAGTCAGGGTGTTAAGTTTTAATCATACACTTGTCGCTGAACACTTGGAACACGACGGTGATATCAGTAGTCTGGCTTCTAGCCATTGCGAACTCTGATAATCTGAGTAGGGGCGGGGAGGTGGGGAGGGGAGGAGGGGGGGGGGG
>JADBJO010000023.1:742500-752500 GCA_016801955.1 Conus betulinus
AAGATTTGTGTGTGTGTGTGTGTGTGTGTGTGTGTGTGTGTGTGTGTGTGTGTGTGTGTGTGTGTGTGTGTGTGTGTGTGTGTGTGTGTGTGTGTGTGTGTGTGTGTGTGTGTGTAAAATGGGCGTGTCTTCGTTTGGGAGTCCGAATTGTTTAGCACAGACTGTAAAGTGGGTGTATCTTTTTACGTTTTCAATTGTTTAGCTTAGATTACCTTTAGGGGTTCGAATTGTCTTGCATGGAATATGGAATGGAATTGGGCCTTCCTGTAGGTATTTTAACTGTTTGTTCATATTAAAGATAGACGTACCTTTACGGTGTTTTCTATTGCTCACATCCCGCTTTACGTAGCGGGTTGGTCTCAGTCGTAGACTGACATCTCAAATGTATTTGATAAAAAAATCTGACGACAATGTTAAGTGGCAAGCTGGCTGGATCCTGATCCTTTCGTGTTCCTAATTGTTTCTAGATCACTGTTCAGTGGACTCTAATCGGTCTGCCACGCTAAAGGTTAGTCATAAACTTGGGTTTTGAAACCAGCCGAGAGACTCTCGACATTGTCTCCTGATTCGCCACATCGACCATTTACTGTGTTCTTTCACATGTGTCGTCTTTTCCTCATTCTCTTCTTTTTTTTTTCTTCACCGTCTTGTATTCCTTCTTCCCCCCACCCCCCCCCACCCCCCTTGTGTTTTTGAAAAGCGTGTGTGTGTGTTTTTGTCACCCTTGTCTGGAAATCCTGTAATTTTCTGGCGGTCCTTGGCTTGTCGTCCACCTCTCTCTGCTGCCGTGCTGCACACTGGGTGTTTGCTGTTCATGTTGTGACACAGCAGTCTTGTTTCCTCACAGTCTGTTTTTCCTCACGTTCTTCTTTCTTCTTCGCTGAGGTTTGTCCCTTCTGTTCCCTCTGTCCACAGCTGCTGCTGTTGGTTTTGGTGGTTGTTTTATGTTTGTTCTTGTGCTTCTTGTTCTTGTTCTTCTTGTCCTCCTCCTCCTCCTCCTCCCCATCCTCCTCCTCCTTCTTCTTCCTCTGTGTCCTCCTCCTTCCACTCTTCTTCTTCGTTTTCATGTCCTCCTCCACCTCCACTTCCTCCCCCTTCTCCTCCTCCTCCTCCTAGGTTGTCTTCTTCTTTTCTTTTGATTCATCCCCACCCCTCCTCCTCCTCACTTTTTCCCCTATATGTGTTCAGTAAGTACCCACACTCTTCAAGGTTGTATGCTGATAGATTTAACATCAGTAAGTAATCTCACTCTTCAAGAATCTACGTAAATGGATGCAGCATCAGCAGCTACCTTCACTCTTCAAGACTGTGCACTGGAGGACATAGCACAAGTACATTCAGTACCCTTACCATTCAAGATTGTGTGTTGTGATCATACCTTAGTCGAGTCACTACTCACATTCTTCATGATTATACTGCTGGACGTACCATAGTAGGTTCAGTCCCGTCACTCTTCAAAACTCTCAGGTTTGTGGACATGGCATCGGAGAATGACTCGATAGTATGGACAGTCTGACAGTAGTTGATAGAATGGACATGTGCTCCCTGGTCTTTGCCATATTTCTCTATGCGTGTGAGACGTGGACTCTGACAGCTGAACTTGGGAGGATTCAGGCATTAGAGATGAGAAACTTCCGCAAGATCCTTTGGCATCTCATACTAAGACCACAGAACCAACTTTGAGATCTAGACCAGAGTAAGGCAAGCCCATGGACCACACGGAAACCTGTTGTCCATAGTGAAAAAAAGGAAAATGAGATGATTTGGTCATGTATGAAGATCAACAGGACTTGCCAAAACCATTCTACAAGGAACAGTGCGAGGAGGCAGAAGGAGAGGGAGACAGAGAAAGAGACGGAAGACATCAGTGCATGGACAGGCCTCACATTCAGCAACTGCTTAAGAGCGTCTGAGAACCGGGAGGAGTGGAGGAAGCTGGTTGCGAAGTTTTTCTGTGGCGCCCCGACGGTCTTCAAACTTCCCGGATAGGTGATGCGTGATCGGAGATAGGTGATAGGAGATAGGTGATAGGTGATGGACAGTCCGGAGTGGTGGTAGGAGAACTCTCCTCTCTGGTCAGAACGTGCTGAGCAGACCTCCCCGAGACGTGACGTCCATCCAGTGCCTGTCGATGACCTGACAGACTGAGGCAGTAGGATGGGTCTGGACGAGGAAGTCCAGTGCCTGGCGATGACCTGACAGACTGAGGCAGTAGGATGGGTCTGGACGAGGAAGTCCAGTGCCTGGCGATGACCTGACAGGCTGAGGCAGTAGGATGGGTCTGCATGAGGAAGTCCAGTGCCTGGCGATGATCTGACAGGCTGAGGCAGTAGGATGGGTCTGCATGAAGAAGTCCAGTGCCTGGCGATGACCTGACAGGCTGAGGCAGTAGGATGGGTCTGCTGGAGGAAGTCCAGTGCCTGGCGATGACCTGACAGGCTGAGGCAGTAGGATGGGTCTGCTGGAGGAAGTCCAGTGCCTGGCGATGACCTGACAGGCTGAGGCAGTAGGATGGGTCTGCTGGAGGAAGTCCAGTGCCTGGCGATGACCTGACACGCTGAGGCAGTAGGATGGGTCTGCTGGAGGAAGTCCAGTGCCTGGCGATGACCTGACAGGCTGAGGCAGTAGGATGGGTCTGCATGAGGAAGTCCAGTGCCTGGCGATGACCTGACAGACTGAGGCAGTAGGATGGGTCTGCATGAGGAAGTCCAATGCCTGGCGATGACTGACAGGCTGAGGCAGTAGGATGGGTCTGCTGGAGGAAGTCCAATGCTTAGCGATGACCTGACAGGCTGAGGCAGTAGGATGGGTCTCTGCTGGAGGAAGTCCAGTGCCTGGCGATGACCTGACAGGCTGAGGCAGTAGGATGGGTCTGCTGGAGGAAGTCCAGTGCCTGGCGATGACCTGACAGACTGAGGCAGTAGGATGGGTCTGCATGAGGAAGTCCAGTGCCTGGCGATGACCTGACAGACTGAGGCAGTAGGATGGGTCTGCATGAGGAAGTCCAATGCTTAGCGATGACCTGACAGGCTGAGGCAGTAGGATGGGTCTGCATGAGAAAGTCCAATGCCTGGCGATGACCTGACAGGCTGAGGCAGTAGGATGGGTCTGCATGAGGAAGTCCAATGCTTAGCGATGACCTGACAGGCTGAGGCAGTAGGATGGGTCTGCATGAGGAAGTCCAATGCTTAGCGATGACCTGACAGGCTGAGGCAGTAGGATGGGTCTGCATGAGGAAGTCCAATGCCTGGCGATGACCTGACAGGCTGAGGCAGTAGGATGGGTCTGCATGAGGAAGTCCAATGCTTAGCGATGACCTGACAGGCTGAGGCAGTAGGATGGGTCTGCATGAGGAAGTCCAGTGTCTGGCGATGACCTGACAGGCTGAGGCAGTAGGATGGGTCTGCATGAGGAAGTCCAATGCTTAGCGATGACCTGACAGGCTGAGGCAGTAGGATGGGTCTGCATGAGGAAGTCCAATGCTTAGCGATGACCTGACAGGCTGAGGCAGTAGGATGGGTCTGCATGAGGAAGTCCAATGCCTGGCGATGACCTGACAGGCTGAGGCAGTAGGATGGGTCTGCATGAGGAAGTCCAATGCTTAGCGATGACCTGACAGGCTGAGGCAGTAGGATGGGTCTGCATGAGGAAGTCCAATGCTTAGCGATGACCTGACAGGCTGAGGCAGTAGGATGGGTCTGCATGAGGAAGTCCAATGCCTGGCGATGACCTGACAGGCTGAGGCAGTAGGATGGGTCTGCATGAGGAAGTCCAATGCCTGGCGATGACCTGACAGGCTGAGGCAGTAGGATGGGTCTGCATGAGGAAGTCCCATGCCTGGCGATGACCTGACAGGCTGAGGCAGTAGGATGGGTCTGCATGAGGAAGTCCAATGCTCAGCGATGACCTGACAGGCTGAGGCAGTAGGATGGGTCTGCATGAGGAAGTCCAATGCTCAGCGATGACCTGACAGGCTGAGGCAGTAGGATGGGTCTGCATGAGGAAGTCCAATGCCTGGCGATGACCTGACAGGCAGGCGGAGCAGTAGGATGGGTCTGCATGAGGAAGTCCAATGCCTGGCGATGAACCTGACAGGCTGAGGCAGTAGCAGTAGGATGGGTCTGCATGAGGAAGTCCAATGCCTGGCGATGACCTGACAGGCTGAGGCAGTAGGATGGGTCTGCATGAGGAAGTCCAATGCCTGGATGACCTGACAGACTGAGGCAATTGGATGTGTCTGCAGGAGGTGACAGACAGTCGTGGAAAACAAGACAGTGTAGTGTGGCCTTCTGCGCTGATGCTGCCTCTTTTAGTACACTGTCGTAGAGGGGGAGAGGGAAAGAGAGAGAGAAGGGGGGGGGGGGGGGGGGGGGGGAGAATGACAATGACAAATGAGAGAGAAAGAGAGTGCACGTGTGAGTGCGTGCGTGCGTGCGTGTTTTTATGTGTGTGTGAGAGAGAGAAGAGAGGAGAGAGAGAGAGAGTGTGTGTGTGTGTGTGTGTGTGTGTGTGTGTGTGTACGTGCCTGCGTGTGCGTACATGCATGTGTGTGTGTGTGTGTGCGCGCGCGCGCGCATGTAGCGTGTATGTGTGTGTGTGTGTGTGTGTGTGTGTGTGTGTGTGTGAACAGGGATGAAGCGGATGACTTAACGCTACAGAGCATACATCCTTCCCCTTTCTCTGGGTTTGTTTCTTGTAGTATCTTCTCTTATCTCGTGTCAAACAAAGCTCTCTCACGCCAAGAAGCCGGTTTTTATGTGAACACACACACACACACTCTCTCTCTCTCTCTCTCTCTCTCTCTCTCTCTCTCTCTCTCTCTCTCTCTCTCTCTCTCTCCAAAATATCTTGTGTCTTGACTGTCTTATATTGCTCTCTCCTGACGTTCCCGTCAATTAATCGAATTACTCGCTACAGACGAGGTAATATCTAGACAGTTTGTCGTTATTGAAAATGAGTTCGGCAGTAAAAAGATATTTCTTTTGTCATTTCAGAAATAGTCGGCCATTGTTTACCCCCCGTGTAAGGTCTCGCTTGTTTTGTTGAACGCTGGATCGCTACTTGGCCGCACCGACTTGTACGAGAGGCGCCGGCTGTGTTCTGTTGAAGGCCAAGGTTTCTAGCTCTTCAGTCACAAGCATTAACTCCCTTTCCTTTCACTTCCGGAAACCACCGACATTTCGCAGCAGACTCCTTTCCTGAACGAATTAGTCAGAGAGTGTTCAGTAGAAGGGCGTTTATTTCTTTTTTTTTTTTTGTTTTTTAGAAGATTCATCGTAAGTTCTATATGTTGTTGACGAATTTGAAAAAAAAAAAACAAAAAAAACAGACACTTCAGTTTTAGAAGCAACTTGAGTTTGTCTTCAAGAAATATTTTGTCATTGTTATTTCATGGTGTTGTGTATGTTATGGTGTCTCTAAACCTTTAACAATTGTCTTTGTTTACTTCATGGCGTCTCTTAACCTTCAACAATTTTTTTTGTTTACTTCATGGTGCCTCTAATCTTCACGAAATGTCTTTTTTCTAAGTTAATGTTGTACCCACTCGAAAGTTCTAGGTCTGAGGCGGACTCCGTTGTTGGCTTGGCGATCAACAACATGCATTCACTCATCCCTTTGTGATGTATTTCAGTGTGTGTGCGTATGTGTGCGTGCGTACGTGCGTGTGTGTGTGTGTGTGTGTGTATGTGTGCGTGTGTACGTGTGTGTGTGTGTGTGTGTGTGTGTGTGTGTGTGTGTGTGTGTGTGTGTGTGTGTGTGAGTTGTTTGCCAGTGGGGACGCACACGCCAGTGGGGAATGGAAATGTACCAGTTTCACCCTTAATTGATGATGTATATAGGAAGCCTGGTTCACCAGAGATCCCTTTTAGTGTCAAGGATATCGATGTCCTGTCATGAGTTTGAAGCAGGAGATGAAGCATCAGTCCTCAGGCCATGATCCTTTGGGACGCTAGATCAGTCAGTCGTTAGCATCGCTGTGAAATAAAGTTAAATCCATCATTGCAACGTGCCGGCCTTTTTTTGTTTTTGTTTATTGGCTGGCTGACACACACTGTGTGTGCGTGCGTGTGTGTCAAGTCATGTCAAGTCAAAATTACCTTTACTGGGGGTTAAAGAATAAGCTTTCCAGCTTTTTTTTTTTACACCCTACCCTCATAAACAAGAAAGAAACTAATTGAACATATAACCACAAGCTCAAAAAAACATCTTTAAAAGCAGACAATTTCTTTCATGGAAATACATAACTCTCATATGAAATCTGAAACAATAATGATGATACTATTGTTGGAAGTTCAAGCAGAGAGAGAGATGAGGATAAGGGGATTGTATTCATGGAAATGACTTCAATTGATGCGCAGAGTTTCCATCAAATGCATTTTTAGTGCTTTTTTAAATGTATATTTTGAGCGACATGATTTTGTGCAGGAAGGCAAATTATTCCATGTGGTCCCTCCAGAATACAGAAAACTTGATTTATAAGGATTACATCGAGGTCTGGAAGAGACAGTTGTGTGTGTGTGTGTGTGTGTGTGTGTGTGTGTGTGTGTGTGTGTGTGTGTGTGTGTGTGTGTGTGTGTGTGTGTGTGTGTGTGTGTGTGTGTGTGTGTGTGTGTGTGTGTGTGTGTGTGTGTGTGTGTGTGTGTGTGTGTGTGTGTGTGTGTGTGTGTTGTCTGGTCTCTAACAGCTACTGCTATTTTTAGTAGCGCTGAACATTATCATTTCAAAATGACTGACGCAGTCATCTGGAGTGTCAAAGTTGATTGAGGATTGGAGAGGATCAGTGTTGTACACAGCCATCGTGAGGATAATAAAGGAGTCAGTGTTGTACTCTTCTGACCGGCATTGCGATGGCGAAGGAGTCAGTGTTGTACTCATCTTACTGGCATTCAGATGGCAAAGGATTAGTAATCTTTCTCATCTCACCGGCATTTAAATGGCAAAGGATTAGTCATCTTACTCATCTTACCGGCATTTAGATGGCAAAGGATTAGTAATCTTTCTCATCTTACCGGCATTCAGATGGCAAAGGATTAGTAATCTTTCTCATCTTACCAGCATTCAGATGGCAAAGGATTAGTAATCTTACTCGTCTTACCAGCATTCAGATGGCAAAGGATTAGTAATCTTACTCGTCTTACCGGCATTCAGATGGCAAAGGATTAGCAATCTTACTCGTTTTACTGGCATTCAGATGGCAGAGGGTTAGTTATCTTACTTGTCTTACCGGCATACAGATGGCAAAGGATTAGTAATCTGACCGGCATACAGATGCAAAGGATTAGTAATCTGACCGGCATTCAGATGGCAAAGGGTTAGTCATCTTACTCGTCTTACTGGCATTCAGATGGCAAAGGATTAGTAATCTTATTCGTCTTATCGGCATTCAGATGGCAAGGGTTAGTAGTCTGACTCGTCTTACCAGCATTCAAGTGGCAAAGGATTAGTAATCTTACTCGTCTTACCAGCATTCAAGTGGCAAAGGATTAGTAATCTTACTCATCCTACCGGCATTCAGATGGCAAAGGGTTAGTAGTCTGACTCGTCTTACCAGCATTCAAGTGGCAAAGGATTAGTAATCTTACTCATCCTACCGGCATTCAGATGGCAAAGGGTTAGTAGTCTGACTCGTCTTACCAGCATTCAAGTGGCAAAGGATTAGTAATCTTACTCATCCTACCGGCATTCAGATGGCAGAAGGTTAGTAATCTTACTCGTCTTACCGGCATTCAGATGGCAAAGGGATAGTAATTTGACTCGTCTTACCGGCATTCAGCATTCAGATGGCAAAGGGATAGTAATCTTACTCGTCTTACCGGCATTCAGATGGCAAAGGGATAGTAATCTTACTCGTCTTACCGGCATTCAGATGGCAAAGGGATAGTAATCTTACTCGTCTTACCGGCATTCAGATGGCAAAGGGATAGTAATCTTACTCGTCTTACCGGCATTCAGATGGCAAAGGGATAGTAAACTTACTCGTCTTACCGGCATTCAGATGGCAAAGGGTTAGTAACTGACTCATCTTACCGGCATTCAAATGGCAAAGGGTTAGTAATCTGACTTGTCTTACCGGCATTCAGATGGCAAAGGGTTTGTTCCCTTGCACAGGCAGGGCAAGGAATCATTGTCGTACTCACCTCACCCCGCTGGAAGCTGGGGAGTCGCGTCGTAAAAGCCGACAGCTTGCATTAGTTTGCGGGGAACTTATCATAATTCATGCGTCCTGAAGAGGTCAGGTCACAGCCGTGTTGCTTTATCGGATCAAAGCCCCAGGGCTTCAGGCCTCCTGGAGGAGACTGTCCAGGTCACTTACTATCGGCTGCACGTGCGTGTACGAGAAATGGGGGTAGAGGGATGGATGGCCTATTTGTTACTGATAGCGACTGGCAGGGAGAAGAGCGGCTCCTTGGCCTTCTTCTCTTCCCATCGCCAGTCCACTTGCTCTTCTGCCCGGGATGGCTTAATAGTTTGGGTGCTGAAGGGGGTCGGTGTAGAGAGCCGTGTGGAGGCCATTTGGCTAATCGCTGCTGAGGATGGTAAGTAAAGCGTCCGCCACTACACCACCGACCACGTGGAGAAGTCCGTCAGGCGGTGTCACAGTCTACAATAGTCCTCATCTCTTTTCTTCCCCGCGTTTTTTTTTTTTCTCCCACGCAGTAGGGTATGCCAAGTCCACAGTCGGCTGGAGGCGTCAGTTGGAGTCTTCTGCTCTGAGTGGTGTCGGTTGATTAGCTGTCAAGTCAGGAATTGTAGTCAATAGTTGTGTTTGTTGCGTTTTCTTTCACACAACAGGCATTTTCTGTTCAAAGCTTTGGACCGGCCTAGACTGTTTGTGCAACGGGTGACCGCAGTCTAGCTGGAGCTAACACGACGGTGAAACCTGCCACTGAAACATATCACCCTGACCAAAATAACGTCCTCTGGTTTAATTGCCAGGCACTCTTTCGTTTTCCTTCTTCGTGCTCCGGCGTAATGTCGTAAGTTGATACCTCTGTTTAAGTTTTTTTTTTTTTCTTTCTGTTTAAGTTTCTTTTTCTTCACGTAGTAAAAGTGCACGTTGTCCATTCAGTAGTTTGTTCCATGAGAGGTTTGGCTCAGCTGTACGTGGAAAGAGCAGTAGGGTGAGCGGTGTGTCTCCTAGGTTCAAGGTAAAAAGCGCGCAGGACGGAACAGCCAGGGACAGATCGTGCCGAGCTGAAGGAAGTGGAGGGCAGCAGAACGAGACAGTCCGGAGGAGCTGTGCAACGTGACCCAATCCATCAGAGCAGCTCAGCATCAAACAGCCATCGTGATTCCGCGCGGCAGCTCTCCTCCTCTCTTACATCATGAACTCCTCCTCGCCACCGCCACTGCCCCTGTCAGCGACAGCCTGGCAAAAAAAAAAAAGCGCGCGCCCAGCGCCCAGCTTTGATTGGATGAGGACCGGCGCGAGGCCCCGAGCCTCGGGTGCAATTACCGCGGCCTTTTTGGCCCCGTTGACGGCGTGAGGAGACAAATGGCGGCCTTTAGGTGATGGCCGGCCTTTTTAGCCTGGTTTACCTCGCCCGTCATAGATCCATCGGGGAAGATTCTTTTGCCGGAAATGACACAAGTTGGGTCATCAATCCCAGCGTTTTATGGCTCCGCTCTCTTGTCTCGGGTTTACGTTGCAGGCCATCGGCTCCCTCCTCAGTCCTTTCTTTCCTAATTAATTCCAGGAGGGCAGGGTCATCTATCTAATTCCAGAAAACGTCTGCTCGTGTACAAAAATCGATCCAAGTCATTAAGGCGGGAGCTGCCTTAATGCCAGCTTGCCCAGTCTGGCCCTGGGTGACGTTGGGCGTAAAAAGGCAGCAGGGAGACAGGGGCCGTTTGTTGACACGGTGATTACCCGGGCACGTTCCGGGTGCGTGGCCCCCCCAGAGAACACTACGAGCCAGTCAGTGCTCGCCGCATTAGTTGTCGCTCTTGTCAGTGGGGACACAAGGCCGATGGAAATCAGGGAAAATAAAACAACAGA
>JADBJO010000023.1:760000-777500 GCA_016801955.1 Conus betulinus
CACGGGAACAAGAGTGTACTAATGGTGTGGGGGTGGGTGGTGGGAGGTGTCGGGGAGGGGGTGGAAGGAGTGAACGCGGTGGGCGGTTGGTGGGGTGTGGGAGGACACAATCTGTGGCCCAAGGTGGCGGCACTGCCAATGACGAGCTGGCCAACCAGCCCGGTGCTGGGGACCCACGACGACTGCCCATGGTGGAAGACCGCGTGACGACAGGTTGTCCTCCATGCCTCCAGGGCACGGGTGCCCCTGGTGGACTCCTGTGGTCCGGGCTGTCCCTGTCCCGGGCAGGTGTCGGCTGGGTGACTCCGTGGTCGCGCTGCGCGGGGTCAAAGCTCAGGTGTCGGTCGGTTGGAACTTTGCACGGAAGCTCGGCTTCAAAGCATTGTCTGGCGTGCACCTGCCGATTTTCGTCAGCTCCGTTGGGAAAGACAGGTATGGTTCAGGGAGGGGAACAACGCTTCATCCGAAACACTCGTTGGCAGCGGAGGGTGTCGACCGGACGGCGAAAAACAGAGCGATGGTTGTGGTTGTGTGTTGGGGGGGTGGGGGGGGGAGGGAGGATAAATCCATGGGGGGAGGCAGACCGGCAAGAGCGCTGGGGAGAGAGAGACACACCGAGGCAGTATAGCCCGCTGATGAGAGGACCACAGAGAGGGCATGAGTGGGGGACTGAGAGAGAGAGAGAGAGCGAGTATAAACTACGAGAGAACGGGAACGCCATAGCCGTTATCCCTCATAAAAAAATTCACACGTCTTTGTCACCAATTTTACGAAAGTTGTTCGAAACTGCCAGTTGTTTAGGCCGTGTTTGTGTGTGTTGTGTGGTGTGTGTTGCTTGTGTGTGGGTGTTAGAAGAAAGCATCAAAGGTTTTGTTGATTTAGTAAAGCATCTAATTTTTTTGTTTGTTTATTTTGGTGATAAGACCTGTACGTCCCTCGTAAGTGTTTTGTAGCAAATCCTAATGTAATTTTGTTTGTTTGTTAATAAGCATATAAAGTTTTTGTTTGGTTGTAAAGCATAGAAGTTTTGTTTGTTATAACAGCATACAGTCTAAATTTTTTGTTTGTGCATAATGCATGTTTTTTTTGTTTCTTTGTCAGTAAAAGCATATACGTTTAGTTCAGCTTGCTTTGTTTGCTACTAAAGCATTGAAGTTGTGTTCGTTTGTTAGTTAAGTATCCAAGTTTTGTAAGTGTCGTTAGGCCTCGCTCGTGTTGTCATGATTTGTAACCAGCGCTGTGCGTGCTGTCTGACCTCACTCACTCCCTGACTCTGCGCTCCTGGTGTTTGTTGTCGCTCGTCTGGCCCTTCTTTAAGGCACTAAGCCCGTGCGTGAAAAAAACATCTCTCTCTCTCTCTCTCCTCCTCTCCTCTCTCTCTCCTCCTCTCATCTCTCTCTCTCTCTCTCTCTATCTCGTGCTCTCTCTCTCCATCCATCTCCTCTCTCCTCTCTCTCTCTCTCTCTCTCTCTCCATCTCTCTCTCTCTCTCTCCTGTCGCTCTCCCTGTACTCCTCTCTCCCCTCCCTCAACTCTCATCCCCCCTCTCTCCCTGTCTCTCTCTGTCTGTCTCTGTCTGTTCTCTCTCTCTCCATCCCCTCTCTGTGTCCTCCTCTCCCTCTGTCTCCCTCTCATAGGTCTCCATCCTGTTCGCTCTCTCTCTGTCTCTATGGTCTTCCTCTCCTCCCTGTCTCTCTCTGTACCTCTCTCTCTCCTCTCTCTTTCCTCCTCTCCTCCTCTCTCTCTTCTCCTCTTCTCTCTCTGCCTCTTCTTTCTCCTCTCTTCTCTCTCTCCTCTCTCTCTCTCTCTCTCCTCCGTGCCTCGCCGTGCCAGTCATCCCCAGTCATGGATGTGTGCGACGGGTGAGGCGGGTGTGACGGACTAACGGTGACGTGGTACACCCATTGCGGGCAGGTCAGGTGTTTGTGTCTGGCGCCAACCATCTCAGTGGAGCTGTGCGGGGTAGCGGTGATGTCTGTCAAGCCCCACCCCCCCCCCCCCCCCCCCCCCCCCCCACCACTGGCGCCGCTACGCTGCCCCTCCCTCAACAGTCTGGTTCGGATACCCCACTCTTGTCTGTCTGTCTGCATGCCTGTCTGTCTGTCTGCTCTCCGTCTGTCCTGTCTGTCTGTGCCTGCCCGTCTCTCCGTCTGTCTGTCTGTTCATCTGTCTGCCTGTCTCTCTGTCTGGTCCTGTCTGTCTGCCCTTCCGTCTTCCTGCCTGCCTGTCTGTCTGTGCCTGCCCGTCTGTCTGTCCGTCTGTCTGCCTGTCTGTACATCTGTCTGTCCTGCCTGTTCTGTCTGTCTGTCCTGCCCCTCCGTCTTTCTTTGTCTGTCTGTCCGTCTGTCTGTCCGTGCCCTGCCTGGCTGTCTGTCCGTTTTCTGTCTGCCTTTCCGTCTGTCTTTTCCGTTGTCGTCCCATTTTCTTCACTGTTCATCGTTGTCTGTCCCTCTTGATCTTTCTTTATGTGTACCCATGAATTTTCAGTCAGCATCCCGCGATAATAACCACCCTACCAAGGTTGCTGATTCCCCTTTCTCACTCATTTTGGCTCATGCGAAAAACGTTCCTCGCTGAAAATCCGAAGAGGGGGGACAGGTGTAGGGGACCCTTGGATGGGTGGGGTCGGTGGGTGAGTAGGAGGCATTCACAGAAAAGCTAGGAGAAAGCAGTCTGATCCACCATTCCTCTGGTGAAAAAGTCACGAAGGATGCACACACACACACACACACACACACACACACACACACACACATACACACACACACACACACACACACACACACACACACACACACACACACATACAGAGAGAGAGAGAGAGACGCACATAAAACAGAGATAAAAAAAAAAGATCAAACTCATAAATTATTCTCAATATTTTGACCTCTTAAAGGTCTTCCTTAGGGGACTGTAACTACAAGAACGAAGCCAGGTATCCATCCAGTCATCAACTCACGAAAACAACTCACAGCTATTCTCGCTCTCTCACCCCCAGCCCCCAGCCCCCACCCCCACAGACCTCTTTCCCCAACCTCCACGCGCCCATCACATCACAATAACCAGGTATTGCCCATCACGCCCAACCCACCCCCCCCCCCCCCCCCCCCCCCAGATTCCCAACCCACCCCAACCCTGCAGTCTCCCTCTCTCTGTCCTTGTCCACCTCCCCCATGTCATTCACGCTCGTAGGAGGATATCCCGTGAAATCACGCTCGCCCATTTTTTCCCCTGCTCCATGAATGAAGTTCATTTCCCCTGCTCCATGAATGAAGTTCATTTCCCCTGCTCCATGAATGAAGTTCATTTCCCCTGCTCCATGAATGAAGTTCATTTACCTATTTATCTATCTGTCTACCTATCTATCTATCTGCCTATCTGTTTCTCTATTTATCTATCTAGGTCTGTTTATTACAGGCTTGGATTCTCGGACAAAGACAAATGAAGAAGTGGCCCACATCGACTGCAGGCGCGCTCGTGGCTTTCACCGGGTGTTCATCAAGCGCGAATACCCCGTGAAAGAACGAGGAAGAAGAGATTGAGGTGTAGGGTGGGGGTGGGGTGGTGGTGGTGGTGGGACGTGTTGAGCAGGAGACTGAGAGTGGTGACGGTGGAAGATAAGAGAGGACGTGGGAGGGGGCGGGCGGCGGAGGTTCATCAGCTCCACCCCCTCCCCCCCCCCCCCCAACCCCCGCCCACACCCCCAGAACGGGAGAGGTGGGGGTGGCAGTACAAAGAGAAGATAAAGATGGAAATGGTAAACTGTATGAAGGGTATGGACGTGTGTGTGACTGTCACCCTGTGCGTGTGTTTTGGCGAGGGGTTGAGGGGGTGGTGGTGAAAGGGATGAGGGCATTATAATATTATTTTTGTTAATGGGATGGTCAACAAGATACGTGCAGTGTGTGTGTGTGTGTGGTGCGCGTGTGCTTGTTGGTGTGAGTGTTTTGAGTGTGAGTACAGCGCAGTGAGTTGGCTGCAAGAATTGAGCGATGTAAGATCCATGTTAAAGTTCAAGGTAAGAAAAATACTCTTTTTCGTCATGGAATACTAGAATTTACTCCATGGAATACTAATGGTTCTGTTTTGAGGTAGACAGGTCTGGTATGCAGAGGTAGTGGTACGGTGGAGGTGGTGATGGTGTGGTGGTGGTGAATATAAATCGCTTCTGTTTTCCCTGGAGCCCTTTCAATTTATTGCCACGGCTTCCAGCCCGACTTGTGTTTGGGTACAATTTATCGGAGATGTCAGATTATTTTTAGCCGCCCCCAAGGGACTGCGGCGTTGCTGCTGCAGCGATAAAGACAAGTTGCTGGAACAAGTCTGTCTCCCTCTTCGCACCTCCGATAAGACGGAACCCCTCTGTTTACCTCCCCCCCCCCCACCTCCCACCCCCACCCCTTACCCCTCCACCGCCCTCAGACTCTTTGTTGCAGAGGGTTCTCATTTCAGGCTGCTTACTGCCAGCTTAGCTCCCCTTTTTTATTGGCTTGTTTGGGTGAAGATTGCATCTGCTTTTGATTCCATTACAGTTGATCCCGTTTCTCTTATTTCGTCGCGCAGAGTGTTGTTGTTGATGTTGTTTTATGTATTTATTTTGCTAGCTTTAAATGTTGTCTGTTCCTGCTTATCTTGCCAGGCGACTTTTGGTTCTTCCCAGAGACGCGTCTCGTTCAGTAGGAGCTTTATATGTAGTGGGTCTTCGCTGTGAAAGGACTAACGCTGAAAGTGCTGTAGATGTTGTCTCTTGTCCAGGGGTCTTCTTCTTTCAGCTGTTCTGTTGACCGTTTCGCTTTGTTTTCAAACACTTTGGGTGGGCTGAAGAGTGCTGGGAGGGGGGGGGGGGGGTGGGGGTGGGATGGAGGAAGACCACACTGGAGTATTATATGAACTGGGTGGTTGAAAAATTGATGGATATGATAATGAACTGCGTGGAACTGTTAGGGATGGTTGATAAAGAAATGAATAATGAACTGTTGGGTGATGGTTGGTAGAGAAATGAACGATGAACTGTGGAAGGTGGTTGAAAGAGAAAGGAACAGTGAACTGTTAGGGATGGGTGATTGAGAAATGAACAATGAACTGTTGGGGGTGGTTGGTAGAGAAGTGAACTATTGGGGGGTGGTTGGTAGAGAAATGAACAATGAACTATTGGGGGGGGTGGTTGGTAGAGAAATGAACAGTGACAATGAACACTGTATTGGAGTATTACGTGAACTGTTGGGATGGTTGATAGAGAAATGAACAACGAACTGTGGAGGATGGTTGATAGAGAAATGAACAACGAACTGTAGGGGGTGGTAGATAGACAAATGAACAACGGACTGTGGGGAGTGGTTGATAGAGAAATGAACAGTGAATTGTGGAGGGTGGTTGATAGTGAAATGAACAACGAACTGTGGAGGGTGGCTGCTGATATTGAAATGAACAGTGAATGTGTGGGGGGTGGTTGATAGAGAAATGAACAGTGAATTGTGGAGGGTGGTTGATAGTGAAATGAACAACGAACTGTGGAGGGTGGCTGATATTGAAATGAACAGTGAATTGTGGGGGGGTGGTTGATAGAGAAATGAATAGTGAATTGGGGGGGGGGATGATAGAGAAATGAACAACGAACTGTGGAGGGGGTGGTGATAGAGAAATGAACGATGAATTGTGGAGGATTGTTGATAGAGAAATGAACGGTGAACTGTGGAGGATGGTTGATAGAAAAATGAACAATCACAATGAAAACTGCACTGGAGTTTTTGAGTGAACCGTTGGGGGTGGTTTATAAAGAAATAAACAATCAAAAAGGAAAAAAAAACAAAAACAAAAAAAAAACCCGGCGCGAAGCCAAAACCGAGAGACAGAATCGAGACCGATCTCGGTCGGACACACTACCCACAATGCAGCTTTTCTTCATAACGATGATAGTAATGGGTGTTTGTAGCATGTCATATCCTGAAGAGCTCAGGAAGCTTGCGGAAACATTCATTGTAATTAATGTGCATGTACAAATATTAATGTCAAAAAGGCAGAATATACGAAGACATAATGAATTAAAAAAAAAAAAAAAAAAAACAGCATTCGTTTTATTAACATGATTGATGATTGATTTTTTCTCTATATACACGGAGGCATGTATTCACACACACACACACACACACACGCGCGCGCGCACACATTCACACACACACACACACACACACACACACACACACACACACACACACACACACACACACACACACACAGCACTATTCATCTGGACTTGACATGGACATGGCCTGTTTCTGTTCAGGTGAGCTATGTCAGTGTGTCAGTTTCGCAGAACTCTGGCATGTTTGCCTTTTCCTCTCCTCCCTTCTTTCCTTCCCAGCTCAGCGGTCGACAGTGTTGATGATGTTATCACCCTGACCTCCCTCTGACGTCGTGATAAGCGGGGTCTCCCTGTCTGACGTCATTTAGGGGCAGAGGAATGGAATGGGGGGGGGGGGGGGGGGATTGGCGGGAGGCGCCAAAGGCCCGGGGGATGGGCAGGGGCACGTCAAGATGATCTGCTTCCTGGGTCCCGGCCTGCGTCCTCTGGGTCAGGGGCCACGTTCAGGGCTGCTGCCGGATTAGATCTGTCGGCTTGACATGACGCATCGTCTTCGGCCAGATGTGCACGTGCATGCGAAGGCTATTTGAAACCTTTTTTTTCTGTCTGATGTTTGCTTGTCTTCTTCCCTACCTTTGTTCCTGTTGTTTTGGCTCATCTTGTTCTGTTTAGTTTGGCTGTTCATCTTCTTCTTTTCCATCATCCTCCTCATCTTTTCTTCTTCCCCACCTCCTCCTCCCCCGACGTTCTGAACAAAAAAGGACCACTTCCCTGTATGACCTGGGTGTGTCGTTGGGAGGTCCTGGATGTGACTGAACTGTCTTGTTAAGGAGGTTGCACATGGGGAGGAGAGCCGGGGCTCTGGGAGGATGCTGACGGGAGGGGTGCGTGTGGACGTTGAGGTCGTTGAGGTCTTCCTGCATTCCCTGGTGCTCGTGACCTCCCCCTCCCTCCCCCCCCCCCCGAGAGAAAGGTCGAGGTCATAATTGGCAAGGTGCGTCAGCTGCTTCTGTGCCCAGCACAGAACTGTCTAGTGCAGAAGACCACCCTGAAGAACCTGCTTTTGGCACAGTCATTGTGTGCAGGCTTTCTTGGTCTTCCTAGGGCCCTGCTGATGTGACCTGCGGGAACTGTCCGTACTCATCACGTGACCCGTCGTCGGCCGGATTTGAAAGACGATGAAGCTGGTTATGTTGAGAAGGCTAGGTTACTGTATCTCTGCTTCTGTACGTCTCCCAACAAGCTGGAAATATAAAATGCGCGCGTGCGCCCTCTCTCTCTCTCTCTCTCTCTCTCTCTCTCTCTCTCTCTCTCTCTCTCTCTCTCTTCTCTCTCACGCATGCACGCGTGCGCGCGCATACACACACACACACACACACACACACGCGCGCGCGCGCGCGCACGGAGTGAAAAGAGAGAGAGAGAGAGTTGGAAGGGGTTGTAAGTAAGCACTTTTCCCATCAACAAATAAACAAAATAAGAGTTAGCCTGGGTAATTCACGCACCCCAAACGAAGGAAAAGAGGAAGAAGAATGTTCTCCCCATCGATGGGAAGAAAAGAGGGGAGGGGTTGGCTTAGTTTTCCTTGCCTTACCGATAATGAAGGGGGGAAGGGGGGGGGGGGAATTTTATTCTCCTCGCGTGAACGGAAGGAAGTGCTGAAATCTGTGAACAGATGCTGTGTCTGCTACATTTATTGGGTGGTTATAACAATACTATCAATACTCACACCACAATGCTGTGACTGCTTCATTTATTGGGTGGTTATAACAATACTATCAATACTCACACCACAGTGCTGTGACTGCTACATGTACAGGGTGGTTATAACAATAACTATTATCAAAACTCACACTACAAATGTTTCCGTTGCATGTTTTCTCGGCAACACCTACAAGTATGCTCGTCTGGGGAGAGAGGCAGTGGATGGACTGTGCAGGTTGCACGTGCAGCACACAGGTGTAGGTGGAGCGCACCTCTCAGTGCTAACCTCGTCCTCCACTGCTGGTCTGCTTCCCCTCTCGCCTGACAGCAGGTTTCTGCTTCAAGCAGACGGACTGTGTCTGTCTGTAGTGCATGGTTTGTGCGTCTTCCGCATCTCCTCCGTAGCGACGAACACACCAGAGCCATACAGCGTTTCAATGCTCTGCATTGCAGGTCCCACCGGCTGTCTTGCAGTTTAACTCCACCCCCCCCCCCCCCAAACCCACCCACCACCACCCTCCTTCCACGCCCCGTCTTCTCCGGTGATGTGTGGTGGGTGCCTTGGAGTCTCATGAAGAGGGCAGTCTTGCTGAAATGTGCTGTCGTCTGGCGCTGGCTGCCTTCTGGTGGTCCAGGTGAAGCCGGTCCTGAACTCGGAGATCGGGAGCTGTGAAGTACGAGGCATTTCTCGGTGTCGGCCCCCAGATCAGCCAAGGTGTCACTTTTCTCTGTTGTCCAGATGAAAGAGCACGCTCTCTATGCCTGAAACAAATAGAGAGAGAGAGATAGAGAGAGAGACGGGGTGTGTGGTGGGGGGGGGGGGGGAGAGAGGGAGAGACAGATAGAGAGAGAGACTTGCACAGAGAGAGAGAGAGAGGGGGAAAGAGAGAGAGAGACAGAAGGAGGAGAGAGTCTTGCACACTTACAAGACTACACACACACACACACACACACACACACACACACACACACACACACACACACACACACACGACAGAGAATAAGACAGACTTACACAGAGAGAGAGAGAGAGGAGGTCTCTTCTCCCTGTCCCTCAAGGGAGGAACTGCGGGGGGGGGGGGGGGGGGGGGGGGTATCGTTGCTGTATTCCCCGTCTACCTGAGGAACCTATTTATTGGCAAAACGGAGACACAAGGCGTGGTGGACAGGAGCCCAGGCACCGCCCGCCCCAAGAGAAGAGGGCGGCGCTGCTCCCGAGTTGCACGTGCTGACACCAATACACACATCGTTGTGTCTGTAATTGATATGGGCTCCACTGTTATCGGCGAGAGTGTTACCCCACCCTCCCACTCCTCAACCCCTTCCTCACCGCCACCCGCCGCCACCATGGTCATCGATATTGCTTGTGTTTCGGTTCCCCTCTCTGTTCATAGGAAAACGGAGAGAGTTCTGTGAGAGCGAGCTACGCTCCACACAGGCCGCTCCTTTTACACCCCACTCTTTGAACAGTTGAGGAAACTCAGTGGTGCCTTGCTTGTGATGTACCCACTGACTCACTGGAAAGCATGTTTCTTGGAGAGTGTTGGAACTGAGACATAAACACTTCATAGCAGACGCCAGCACTTAATAGCGGATGCCATGACAACCTTTTCGCAGAGATGTTCCATCAGATGTGATTGTTTTTTTTTAGCTCCCTGAATCTGAAATATTTTGGACAGTTAGGTTCTGCGTGTGTTCGCGCGCGCATGTGTGTGTGTGTGTGTGTGTGTGTGTGTGTGTGTGTGTGTGTGTGTGTGTGTGTGTGAAGCACCATACATATGAACTATTACCATGATGATTATTTTGAGATTTTCAAGCAACTTTCGTACTTAAGACCAGGCGAATTTGTTTTAATAACTACATCTGGAATTGACAGACGAGGTGACCGCCTTGATGTGGCCTTCTGTAATCGGCTGGACTAGAACTTCAGTTTATTCGCACTTCTTCATGTTTTTTCTTTCTTATAATGATCATCATCATTACCACTTCTTCTTCTTCTTCTCTTCTTCTTCTTCTTCTTCTTCTTCTTCTTCTTCTGTGTGTCTTTCTTTTTCGTTTTCTCTTTCTTTTTTTGATACTGTTGTTTCCAGACTATGTTGGTTGTGGAGTGGAAGAGGGTGAGAAGAATGGATTAGGGAAGGGTACTTGGCTCATGCAGGGGTGAACCACATTACATCGGCCCCTGCAGTGGTCGTTTGGTAGAAGTGTTAAAGTTATGTCCCTTGTTTGTCTGCCCTTCCGGCAAAGTGACCATGGCGAAACACACCACAATTAGCATTATGCACTAAATCACTACAATTATAATCCACGTAAGCGTTTTGACGCCTGCCATAAATTTGAGCCAGCATTCATGTAAAACTGATAATTAATCAACACACACACACACACACACACACACACACACACACACACACACACACACACACACACACAATTATTTCCCTTGTTTGGGGTGATTTACATCGATGACGTCACAATCCTCAAATGCATTTGCATTACCTTCCCCTTAGTTGACGTCACACTTCAGGTCTTTACACCCCACCCTTGACCCTATCTTTGCGCCAGCTGGAAGTGCCCAAACAATCCCATTCCTTTGATTTTAATCTGTCTGCTTGGAACCACCTGGCTTGTACCTTATGGCCATATGAAAGAAAACGAGAATTCTCAAAACAATCTAACTGGCGTATTATTTTGTATTTATTCATTTGTTCATTATTCATTAATTAATTAATTTATTTATTGATGTGCATCCTGCTTAGAGATCGTGGCTTATTTGAGCGTAGCAGCATCAGGACGGGTAGAGGAGTCGGGTATGAAGGGTAGTGGGGGGGAGGGGGGGGGGGGTAAGGGAGGCTGAATGCGTGACACTTTGATTTTACTTTTGTTTGTTCCCATTCTTGTGTCTTCTTTACTCCTCTTTCTAAATTTCTTTTTCTTTCTATTTGTTTTTGATAAAAATTTTCATCTATCGTTTCCGATCTTTAAACAATTCAATTTCCCCCCCCCCTCACCCCCCCCCCCCCACCTTCCCTGTTCTATTTCCGTTTTATCCTTCAACGTTCTCGTGTTCGTTCTTTTGTGTTCATCTTGTTTCTTTCTTCGTCCTCGAAACGGTTGTGTTGGATGACGAGGGAAGAAGAAAGGAGGCATTGATCGTGAGCCCAAAAAGTGACCATCCTTTTTTCTCCTATTTGTTTAGTTACATCATCACAGTCCAACCTCCCCTACCCCCACCCACCTCCGAATGCTGTACCCCGCTACTGTGTGACTATAAATCCAGTACGGGTGCTTACGTTTGAACGCGTCTGCAGGTGCATCTGTGTATGCGTTGTTCGTCCGCGCGCATGAGCGGCCGTTGGAGCGCCTCTGAAGCCCAGCCAGAGTGCTGACACCGTGTTGGCTTTCTCAATGGAGGCAAGAACGCGGCGGGGTGAGAGGAGCGAGTTCCCATCTGCCTGGCTTTCAGCCTGCATGGCTTGGCAGGGGCTGGCAAAAGAGGGACCCAGCCCTACTGTGTGACTATAAAATCCTCAGAGTTTGAAATCAAGCATCTGTGTATGGATCTGATGAGCCCAGCGAGTGCTGACACCGTGTTGGCTTTCTCATGTGTGAGAGGAGCGAGTTCCCATCTGCCTGGCGGCATGGCTTGGCAGGGCTGGCAAAAGAGGGAGAGACCCATCCTCAGAGAAATCAAGCGTGGATCTGATCGCGATAAGATGTGCGTGTGGAGATACTTGCGGATGAGAGAGAGAGAGAGAGAGAGAGAGAGAGAGAGAGAGAGAGAGAGAGAGAGAGATTTTATTCATATCATATCAGGCCTCGGCCCATCCTGAAGGGGAATGTGATCATGTAACTGGATGAAGGTGTGTTGCAGATTCAAATTAAAACTAACGAATAATGTCAAATATATTCATGTACGTATTAGTCAGTCGCAACAGCTCTTAATTTAAATCCTTATATACAGAAACAAAGAAAGATTACGTACGGTCGATGGAGAGAGAGAGTGAGAGAGAGAGAGAGAGAGACAGAGAGAGAGAGACAGAGAGAGAGATGGTTTTACAGCACGCGCTTGTATGTCCGTCCGCACGTGCGCGCTGTTAAAGTGGTGTGGTTTTAGAAGAGGTCGTGTGGCAGTGTGTGTGAGTCTGCTGCGGTACTAAATGTCACTCGGCGACATTCTGTACGGACCTGACGGTACAAAATGTCAACCCCGGTACAAAATGTCACTCCCGGTATCGGGGAGACATTTGGAGCGGGCAGATCACATATTTATGACCCCTGTGGAACATATTGTCGCCATATGTGAGTGTCTGCTTATGTCCGTGTGGGGGTCTGGCCAGTCACCGTGTTGTGGTGTAGGATGACAAGGAACGATAACCTCTGCTGGTTTGCACCATAGTAGAGGTGCGTCCTGATGGTGTTGATGGAGTCGCTAGTACTGGTGTGAGACAATAAACCCAGTCTTTTACTGGATTTGGTTCCAACCACTAGCCACCTGGAAGAGGCTACTCGGGTTTCTTTGACTCCGAGAGATTCTCTCACTACATGCAAGGAGGGGTTAAAAACACATTTCTTTCGTAAATATTTAAATAAAAGAAAGAAAAGAAATCGCCGCTTATATGATTGTACATAGAGTATAAATGAGTGGCTTTACTTCTGGGTGTGTGTTGCGTGTATGTAAAGTTTGAGCCTGGGAATGATCGTAGGTGAGTTAATCAATCATGTGACTTAATGAAGCACCGTCAGTATGTATGCGAAATGTGCACTAAATATAAGTCCAGTAGTCTAGGTCGTAATGTTAGTAATGATAGTTACAGTAGTAGTAGTAGGAAGAAGAGGAATAGCAGCGATAGTAGCAGCAGCAGCAGTAGCAGTGGTAGTTACAGTAACAGTATAGTTGTCGTCACAGAAGGCGTAATAGAAATATATATATATATATATATATATATATATATATATATATATATATATATATTTGAAGAACGACAACGTCCTCAGTTGACGACGAAGACGAGTACGAGGACGATGATGATGACGATGACGATGACGACGACAACGATGATGATATAACGATGATGACGATGACGATAATGATGATGATGGTGAAACTGTTCGACACTTTTAGGCCTATATTAGTGGGCCCGTGTCCTTGGTGGTTTGGTTTCGCCCGCCGGACTCTACGCTCGTTTCTGGCACAGTGGTCTAGTGTTGTCCAGTACTGACAGTCACAGTGTCGGCATGGCTCTGATGCTGGCTGCAGGTCACCGTGGGCCGTGGGCCATGGGGCCATCCCCTGCTGCAGAAGCCACTTTAGGGCAGGTAGACCCCACAGCACAGTGCACGCGATGCCTGACATGTCCTGGAACAACTCGTTCCACAGACACGCATGTGTGAGTCTGTGCTAACCTGGCAGTGCTGTTGACCGTCGAGTTTTATATACTTTGAATTTTTTCTCTATGAGGTGAAGTTAAATACAGATTCGCCGCCGCTGATAATCATGTAGGTATACTTGTCTTCTCTGCTCTACCCTGTACATCTAGAACAAATCATCTTAGTGCTCTTACCCGAACAAAACAAAAATCGTGCATTCTCAAAACGGCAACAATTGGTCCCGCAGTATATATGAATCTAGAAGCTGCCGGTACGAAATGCCACCAATTCTGTTCCGGGGGGTGTCATTTTGTTCCGGGTATTTTAATCCCAATGTCACTTACGGTGACATTTAGTCAGGGTGACATTTGGTTACATTTTGTACCAGGGTGACATTTTGTACGACAAAGCTGGAACACGATGATAGCGGTTGGCATTTGTCTCAGGATAATATTTTGTACCAGGGTGACATTTTGTACTAGGGTGGCATTTTGCACCACAAAGTCGGAACAAAATGTCAGCAAATGGCATATGGTACCTGTGTGACATTTTGTACCAGGGTGACATTTTGTATCAGGGTGACGTTTTTGTGCGGCGACAGAGTCCACTTCCGTTGAAGGCAGGTTATGCTTTACCGGGGAGGGGCGGGGCGGCTCTTATCTTGTTGACTCAGTCCCAGGTAGGCGCGGGTAGTAGGTGAGGTGCACGTCTGCCCGCGGCTCACGCTTTCTCCTGGGCGGGGTGGGGGGGGGAGGGGGTGTTTACAGGAGTGTGCGGTGAGGGGATAACAGTGTTTTAACTCTTATCTCCCTTCTGTGTCCGCGGGTCACCCACTGTGTCTACTTGTGCCTCCCAGGCAAAACAAAAGGAGCAACGCGTACATGCAGGCTCGCTCTCTCAGCCTCGTCTCTTCTTTTTTCCCCCCCTTCCTTTCCTTCCTTCCTGTCCACGGGACATAGGAGTTTCTTCATATGTGTGTGTGTGTGTGTGTGTGTGTGTGTGTGTGTGTGTGTGTGTGTGTCTCTCTCTCTCTCTTCTGTCTCTCTATCTCTCTCTCTCTCTCTCTCTCTCTCTCTCCTCTCTCTCTCTCTCTCTCTCTCTCTCCTCTCTCTCTCTCTCTCTGTGTGTCTGTGTGTGTGGTGTGTGTGTGTGGTGTGTGTGTGTTGCCAGCTTTTTGTGTGCGCGCGCAAGCATTCTTGCCACTTTTTAAAAAAAACAAAGTAATTGCACGCAAAAATGAGCTGGTTTTTATTCATAATGGGGGGAACACCACACCAACTCTTCAACATAGCCGTTAACAAACACGGGTCCGTCCCCCACCCCCCACCCACCCCCACCCCCACCCCCACCCCCTCTATGCTGAACAACGTGCGAAATGGACGGACACTGACCAGTGAGACCCGCAGCACGGAACGAAGAGGGGGGGGGGGGGGGGGGGGGGAGATGGTTGTCAACTACTTTCCACTGCCACACAGAGTCTAATGACGTGGCGCCAGACGTAAACAGAGTCACGGGCAGGGTCATTAGCCGGCCCTCCCAACCGCTAAGAAATCGATTCCTCCTTCCACCCAAAAGGAAAAAAAATGAAAAACAAAAAGTGAAGGGAGAAGACTGAAGGACGAAGATCGATCAAGGTGCCAAAGAGAGAGAGAGATAGGGGGGGGGGGTGGGGGAGTGAGAAAGAGAGAGAGAGAGAGAGAGAGAGAGAGAGAGAGAGAGAGAGAGAATGAGAAAAACTGACAGAGAGAGAGGGTTTCATTAATTAATTAACAGATGGCTTGATCGTGCGAGGAGTGCGTCAACGCCAAACAGACATACGACCAAATGCTGGATGAGGAAGAGAACCTTTGGAAACTTGTCTCCTCTCTCAGGTCTTGTATCTGGCATGGGGGCTTGGGGACATTTCTTCATGTCATTGCAGTAGCATAACGTACCAGAAAGGACACGGAGGAACCAGCCAATGCGCTTTTTCACTCCTACTGCGGTGACCGTCCTCCCTTCCCCTGCCCCATGCCCCCCCCCCCCCCTCCCCGCTTTTCCCTCCTCTCATACCTCCCCCTTCCTTTGCTCTGTCCTCACCCCACCCCCTCCCCTCGTGCCCGCCTCTCTCTGTCAGTGTGTGTAATCTGACATGAAAGCAATGAAGTGAGATGAAGCATAACTGGTGATTTGATTTGCTGGGAAAGCTCTCTCTCTCTCTCTCTCTCTCTCTCTCTCTCTCTCTCTCTCTCTCTCTCTCTCTCTCTCTCGCTCGCTCGCTCGCGCGCTCGCTCGCTCTATCTCTCCCTCCTTTTCAATCTGGCATTTCAAAAGAATTAAAAACACACACTCACACACACACACACACACAGCTAGGGCCGTGCATTTGGAGGGAGGGAGAGAACGAAGGGAGCACCTTCCAGTGATCTTCATTTTTCCTCATGGTGCAGTTCCAAAAAGTCCTCTCCTGCAAAGGTTTTTTTTTTTTTTTTGCTCTCCAGCACTTGAACATGGCGCCCAGCAGATCCAATCAGGAATGGCGAATCAGTGGTGGGAAAATCCGTCGGAAATGGCGTCCATCTAGCGGACATTTCCTGATGCAATGGGCGATCAGGGGCGGTAAGTGAATGAGAGGGAGGATGGGGGGTGGGGCAGAGAGGCGGGCCCCTAGAAGCCAATCTGGGTGTTAGCCACGCTCTGTTGATTCACCACGCCATCAAAAGACGTGGAGGGAAGGGGGAGGAGGGGGAAGTGAAGGAGGGGGAGAGAGAGAGAGAGAGAGAGAGAGAATATTAGAGATAATGAAAATTGTTATAACCATATGAGCGAGAGAGATGCAAACGCTTTCTCTCTCTCTCTCTCTCTCTCTCTCTCTCTCTCTCTCTCTCTCTCTCTCTCTCTCTCTCTCTCTCACACACACACACACACACACACACACTCTCTCTCTCTCTCTCTCTCTCTCTCTCGCTCGCTCGCTCTCTGTATCTCTCTCTTTCTCAAACACACATAGCACATACTCTCTGTCTCTTTCTCTCTGTCTCTCTCACACACACACACATACACACTCTCTCTCTCTCTGTCTCTCTCTCTATCTCTGTCTCTGTCTCTGTCTGTCTCTCTCTCTAAGACAGACGAGACAGAGGACAAAAAGACAGGCAACAGTCACGATGGAAAAATTGGAGGAGGAGTGGGGACATACCTAACCATTGTAGAGGGAGAGAGGGAGGAAGCGGGTAGGGGAGGAGGACCAAAAAAAAGAATGGTGGTAGGGAGGAAGGGGTGGGCGGGGAAGGGGGAAGGGGAGGGGAGGGCAGGGGAGCGGAGTAGCGGGCCCTGCATCCAGTCAGTACTGGGGCCAGGTCCACCAGACAGCACAGCCCAGGCCCTCCTCCCTCAGACTGATGGGCTGGAAGTGAGCATCATCCTGCTGATTTTCTTCCCCACTTCACGCCCTTTGAGCTCCGCCTGGAGAGAGGGACTCCCCTCGCCTGACACTTTGCGTGTGTGTGTGTGTGTGTGTGTGTGTGTGTGTGTGTGTGTGTGTGTGTGTGTGTGTGTGTGTTTGCCATTCCTGTTTCTGCTCCTCCTGCAATCCAATCCCAAATTACCTCCCTCAAAGAAGGAGAGAGAGGTAGACTTGGTGTGTATGCATGCGTATGGTGTGTGTGTGTGTGTGTGTGTGTGTGTGTGTGTGTGTGTGTGTGTGTGTGTGTGTGTGTGTGTGTGTGTGTGAGCGCGCGCGCGCATGCATGTGTGTGAGAGAGAGGGGGGGAGAGAAAGGGGGGAGAGAGAAGAAGAAGAAGAAGAAGAAGAAAGATACCTCTGTCTAGTGATGGTAACAACTGATCATCTATGACTTCTATGACTGTCCTCAGTGACATTGTGTTCCTCAGATGTAGAGACAGTCAGTCGGCTAGACAGACGGAGGAACCAGAGGCATGTTTTCACTGACTCCTCATGTAGAACATCACATCTGGTTTTTCACGTGAAGAGATTGAGTGATGACTGTTTTGACATATTTCGTTTTGAGTTTGTTTCCTCCTCCTCCTCCTCCTCCTCCTCCTCTCTCTCTCTCTCTCTCTCTCTCTCTCTCTCTCTCTCTCTCTCTCTCTCTCTCTCTCTCTCTCTGTGGCTCTCTCTCTCTGTCTCTATCTGTCTCTCTGTGTCTGTCTGTCTCTCCTCTGCTCTCTCTCTCTCTCTCTCTCTCTCTTCTGTCTCTGTCTCTCTCTCTCTCTCTCTCTCTCTCTCTCTCTCTCTCTCTCTCTCTCTCTCTCTCTCTCTCTCTCTCTCTCTCTGCTGGGCTGATTTCTTGCCCAGGATTTGTACTTAACATCGTCTGTTTTTTCTGAACGTATGTATAGATAAT
>JADBJO010000023.1:782500-810000 GCA_016801955.1 Conus betulinus
CTCTCTCTCTCTCTCTCTCTCTCTCCCTCTCTCTCTCTCTCTCTCTCTCTCTCTCTCTCTCTCTCTCTCTCTCTCTCCCAAACCTCCCCCCCGTTCAGTGCGTACAGTTGTCCCATGGGGGCATTTCGATATGTCTCTCCAGAGGTCAATGGGATGTTTTTGATCCCATTTTCTTCTCCCTGCCCTCGGCGTCCAAAAATCTCTTGTCTCTCTTCTTTCCCCGCAGTTTCCCCCACCCAGTGCCCCCGTCCCCCTCCTTCCCCATTAGCCCAAGCCCCGCGGCCAGTGCCCCACCCCCCCCCCCCCCCCCCCCCCTCCCCCCCCCCCCCCCCCCCCCCCCGCCCCCCCCCCCCCCCCCCCCCCCCCCCCCCCCCCCCCCGTGTTTGTGTGTGTGTGTGTGAGTGTGTGTGTGAGAGAGAGAGAGAGAGAGTGCGAATGAATGTGTGTGTATGAGCGCGCGCGTGCATGCGTTGTTTACATGCGTGTGTTTGTGAGAGAGAGAGAGAGAGAGAGAGAGGGGGGGGGGAGAGAGAGGGAGAGAGTGAGTGTGTGTCTGTGAGTATGTGTGTGAGTGTGTGTGTGTGTGTGTGCTTGCGTGCGTGCGTGCGTGTGTTTGTGTGTGTGTGTGTGTGTGTGTGTGGCGCGCGCGCGCCCGCGTGTGTGTGTGTGTATGTGTGTGTGTGTGTGTGTGTGTTATGTATGTATGTATGTATGCATGTATGTATGTACGTGAGCATGTCTGTGCAACCCAGCGAGCTGTCTGACTATAGATTGAAGAAGATTTGAAAACACTCCCCCCATGGTGAACAGTCCCTTTCCCTACAGGAGGAAAGCTATTTGACATCGATCACTTGGCTGTGGAGGTGTGCAATGAAATGCTTGTCACTCTGTCCTGCAAGTCTGTCCTGTTCCTGACAGGGAAGCTGATCGAGTTTTCTCTCCTTTCTCTTTCTCCTCGTTTCACATTCTCACCCCCCGCCCCCCCCACCCCCATCCCCACCCCCCCTCCATCCTCGTTCCTCTTTCTGCCTCGCCCTGTGGGAATTCTAGCGTTTTTCAGTGTGATGTTGTTGGTTTTTAGTGTACAAAATGTAAATAGGTTTTGTACTTGGAAGGGTTTGGTTTCTTGTTGTCTGATGATGATCAGTAATGTTTAACTTTTTTTTTTATTTCTGTGGCCCTAGAAGAGCAGGAAAGATTGTAAGAATCGGTAATATGTTGGTAAAGTAGTTTTAAAAAAAAAATAATGACTGATTACGAGAATTGCTTAAACGTTAAATGGTACATTTGAAATAAAAACTAAACAGCGTGCGTGCGTGTGCGTACGTGTGTGTGTGGTGTGTGTGTGTGTGTGTGTGTGTGTGTGTGTGTGTGTGTGTGTATCTCTTACTTGGGTCTCTCTTACTCTCTCTCTCTCTTTTTTTTTTTTATTCAAGTTGTTCGTTTTTGGACATATTTTGAATTTGAAAAAAAAAATCCATGATAATATACAGGTCCCCCCCCCCCCCCCCCCCCCCCCCCCCCTCCCCCCGCCCATTACTTGCACAGTTTAGCGGACATGGACTTTATTCTCCACGAGTTATTTTCTCTTGTTTTATTTATTTTGGAAAAAAAAATTTCCATGCCATTCGGTTTCTCTCCAGCGGTTGTGTGTGGGGAAGTGCGCGCACGCGAGCTTCTGCATGTGCACTGGTGCATGCTACTTGTGTTGCAGCGTCTCTGGGCTTGAGGGGCAATGAAATACAAACCCCTTCGCCCTGCTGCAATGTTTTGTCTTGTTCCAACAAGGCTTATGGCTCACAGAGTTGGACGGGCTTTTCTGTAGGATTTTTTCCTCCCTTTTTATTTCATTTTTGTTTCATTTTATTTGATTTTACTTCCATCGCATTTTATTTCATTGTGTCTTATTGTTTTTCATTTTACTATATTGTATTTTATTTTATTTCATTTCGTTTTATTTTTATTTGTTTTTACTTTCATCGTCTTTTATCTCATTTTGTTGTATTGTATTGTATTTTTACTTTATTTTACTGTATTTATTTGATTTCATTTCATTTCATTTCATTTTCATTTATTTGATTTCATTTTGTTTTATGTGATTTGATTTTACTTTCATCGTATTTTGTTTCATTTTTTTTTTTATTGTATTTTATTTTTACTTCATTTTCCTTCATTTTTATTTGGTTTTATTTCATTTTATTGGGCTTCATTTTATTTTATTTCATTTTCGTTTTTCTTTATTTGATTTCTTTTTGTTTTATTTCATTTTCGTTTATCCTTTTGTAGTTTGGCTTGATGGTTTTATATATTAGTTTCTGTTCGCTTCTCTCCCCCCCCCCCCCCCCCCCCCCCCCCCCCCCCCCCCCCCGAGTATAATTTCCCAGAACTTTGCTGAACAGTGCATTATGTTTTTGCATGTGTGTGTGTGTGTTTGGTTTGCTCTAAAACCTCTGCCGGTACTCTTCAGTTCATTTGTGGCACAAAATGAAACAAAAACAGCGACAAGATATCAGGTGCGGATAAGCATCAGAATCACACATACACACACACACACACACACACACACACACACACACACACACCACACAGGAGACAGAGACACAGTTATCCTCACTCAGACTTTCAGATGTTCTAGGATTGATCTAGGTTCCCCCCCCCCCCCCCCCCCCAGTTTTTTCATACCATTGCAGCACTGTAAGCAGTACAGAGACCCGTATAGGTTGTGGATTTGCCTACGGGTTATAAACGATCCACACCCGAGGAGAGAGGGTGGAAGGGAAAGAATATGAAAGAGAAATGGTGCCAGTGAAGTGTGGGATGAGGAAGGGTACTGGAGAGGGGTGGGGTGGGGTGGGGGTTAGTCACTTGTACCTGTCCAGTGCGTCATGATTGAAGTTCTGTCTTTTTCTTTCGATCAGACGTTTTTGAACACTGTGTTAGCAAATACAGAACATTGATTGGGGTGTGGAGAAGTATGTGTCCATAGAGAGACTGCCTGCAGATAGAGGGGGGGGGGGGGGGAGTTGCAGTGAGAATCAGAAAGAGAGACTGTCAGATAGAGTGAGAGACTAAGAATGCGTTTTTGTTTATCTTGAATCGCTTTTTTATCGACTGTCTATGCCAGTCTCTCTCCCCTTCTCTCTCCGTCTCTGTCTGTCTGTATGTCGGTTGGTATGCTGTGTGTGTGTGTGTGTGTGTGTGTGTGTGCGTGTGCGCGCGCGCGCGCGCGCGTGTGTGTGCGTGTGTGTGTGTGTGTGCGCGCGCGCGTGTGTGTGCGTGTGCGTGTTTGTGTGTGCGCGTGTGTGCGCGCGTGTGTGTGTGCGCGCTCCTAATGCTCATACAGGATGCTATTGTACGACGGTGCCATATGTCAGTTTGGAGTTCGACATATGTCCCTCACATTTCGACATATCATTCGTGCAATGCACCATGACCGATACCCTTGAAGATCAGGTCAGCACAGTCAGCACCGGAGGGGAAACCGCCACAACTCTTAAGATGTGCAGATCACGTCGATGGCCTGGCAGGCAGTGAACTGTCGCCAGGCTCGTTAAACGACTGGCTGAAACGTCCACACGACAGGGCACGGACATCAACGCCAAGGAGACCACACGGTGACCGCCATGGAACTCCACCACCAAAAGCTGCAATCTCTTCAACGGTTCACCTACCCGGGATCGTCATTCGCAGTGAGGCATCCCAAATCAGAAATCTTCTGGAGGGCAGAGAAGACAACCGCAGCACTGCCCAGGTTAAAACCTGTACGGAAGGACCAGAACGTCTCCGTGAAGATCAGGCTTCAGCATGGACCGGTGTAATTTCATCTTCCTGTGCGGAAGGACCAGAACATCATGAAGGTCAGGTTTCTGCATGCACCAGTGTAATTTCATCTTCCTGTGCGAAGGACAGTTCCATGAAGATGAGGCTTCAGTATGCGCGGGGTGTATTCCATCTTCCTGTATATTTGCCAGGCATGGACCCTGGCAGTGGATCTGGAAAGAAGAATCCTGGCCATGGAGATGATACGTTGCTGCAAGGTACAGAACATCAGAGACACTCGTCGTATCACCAGTGAACAGCACACACCATCAGACAGCACACAGAACCGTACGACCATCTACTGACAACAGTCTGGAAAAAGACAACTGTGTTATATGACCATGTCACAAGATCCAGTGGCCTTGCGGAGACAGTCTCCCCAGGAACTGTCGAGGGAGGGAGGCGGAGGAGAAGATAGGAAGAGAACAAGGACTGACGACACTGCAGAGTGGACAGGGTCCAGACGAAGACAGAGGAACGATGGACTGACAACACTGCCGAGTGGACAGGGTCCAGACCTTGACACAGAAGACAGAGAAACGATGGACTGACAACACTGCAGAGTGGACAGGGTCCAGACCTTGACACAGAAGACAGAGAAACGATGGACTGACAACACTGCAGAGTGGACAGGGTCCAGACCTTGACACAGAAGGACAGAGGAACGATGGACTGACAAACCTGCAGAGTGGACAGGGTCCAGACCTTGACACAGAAGACAGAGGAACGATGGACTGACAACACTGCAGAGTGGACAGGGTCCAGACCTTGACACAGAAGACAGAGGAACGATGGACTGACAACACTGCCGATGACAGGTTCCAGACCTTGACACAGAAGACAGAGGAACGATGGACTGACAAACACTGCAGAGTGGACAGGGAAAACGCCTGCAGAGGTCCAGACCTTGACACACAACCGACAGTACTGGGGGGAACCTGGTGAACTCTTCTACAGTGTGGCGCTCCGGGTGCCGGAGTTAAGGGAGAGAAGAGATTCCTGCTCCTAATGTGATGTCAATAATACACTGACTCGGCGGTACGCTTCAGCAGTTAAAACATAGTCACATGTACAACTCTCTCTCTCTCTCTCTCTCTCTCTCTCTCTCTCTCTCTCTCTCTCTCACCCACCCACTCTCACCCACCCACCGACAACATACCCAATCTGCGCCACCAAGCGCGCGCGCGCGCGCGCGCGCGTGTGTGTGTGTGTGTGTGTGTGTGTGTGTGTGTGTGTGTGTGTGTGACTGAGCGTTCAAGTGCTGGCAAGTTGCTTTTCCACAGATGCGAATCGTAGATAAAGATCTTTATCTGTGAATCTCTCTCCTCGTCTCCTCTCTCTCTCCTCTCTCCTCCGCTCTCTCTCTCTCTGAATCTCTCTCCTCTCTCTCTCTCAGCTCTCTCTCTCTCTCTCTCTTCTCTCTCTCTCTCTCTCTCTCGTGCGTAGTGTGGTCTCAAACATAGCTGATGTGTGTTTGTAGCGTATATGGACTAGTCCGCACGCAGTGACGCCTCCTCGATAAAACTGAAAAAACTCTCTCTCTCCCTCTCTCTCTCTCTCTCTCTCTCTCTCTCTCTCCTCTCTCTCTCTCTCTCTCTTCTCATACACTGTTTGTGAGTGTTTGCGTGCGCATGTGCATATGGGTATGAGTTGTGTGCTTGCAAGTTGCTTTTTCCCCAGGTGTGAATCATAAAGATCTTTATCTCTTAGAATCTCTCTCTCGCTCGCTCGCTCGCTCGCCTCCTCCTCCTCCTCCTCCTCCTCCTCCTTTTCCTCCTCTGTGTGTGTGTGTGTCTGTGTGTCTGTGTGTCTGTTTCTTCTCAACTCGAAATCTTGGAAGATAATATGGAGATGGGGTACAATTATACGCAAAACGTTCGCAGCAGTGAAATCATCATTGATTTATTTTGTTTCTTTGCTACGTCCATTTCTCTCTGTACCCGTGTGCCTCGCTTTGTTTGTTCGCGATGTAGGGTTGGAAAGAGGTTACTGGGTGCTTCTGTGTTTGATGAAAAATGGCGTGTGTTTACCTTTCCGATAACGGCAAGGTGGGGTAGTTTCGGGATGGAAATGGGGTGGCGGAGTAACCGGCGAGTTGATAACCTAGTGCCAGAGCTTAACACGCGCAGGGATGGCTTTTTTCTCTTCTAAATTAATGTTCTTCCTCGCTGCATGGCGGGGAGACATCAGCCAGAATCTTAATCGGGACAGCAAGTCCTAAACAGGAGTGAGAAAGTGTGTGGAGAAGCATGGGCCACTGTGCTAGTATGGCGCGGTGACGTCATCTCACTCTCTCTGTGCCCCTTCAAAACTCGTTCCGTCCGTTTAGGCGGTAGGTCTGATAAGAACGTATCAGACATTTTCCCCCTACCCCCCCCTCTCCCGCTCCGCCCCCCGCTGCCCCCCCCCCCCCCCCCCCCACACACACACACACACACATACACACCCATCGTCTTCCTCTTGCCCCCAAGTCCTGGAGGGCCTCAGGTTAGGTCCCAGAACAAGTAGTGCGTGCGTTTTAGAAGCTGGAACCACTCCAAGGGAAGACGCGAGGTGGGAACAGTTGTTGGAGAGAGAGAGAGAAAAAAGCAACGTTACACAACAACAACGGGGGGGGGGGGGGGGGGGGGGGATAGTAAGGAAGGGAGAGTCTGTTACTTCAGTTTCTGGGTCTGCTGACATATGGGGTGGGGGTGGGGGAGACCGACAGGCAAACAGGTAGGCGAGAAGGGGAAGGGGGAAGACGAGGATTTCAGTCGAAGGATTGTTACTGTGGTTCAGGATCATGAGGGCGCAGGCTACTCGTTACCAGCGAGACGCGATTCAGCATGGACTCATCGTTTACAGGGCCTTTAGAAATGCACACTGCTGGCTATATACCTTACAGGCATGTCACTTGTCCCCTTTTCATCTGATTTCCTCTTGTGTATCTGGTGGATTTTCGGGAGGGGGGGGGGGGGGGGGGGGCTTCCCCTTCTCCTCTCTCTCTCTCTCTTTTTTTTTTTTTTTTTTTTTTTTTTTCTTCCTTTTTCCTTTTTTTTTTTTTTTGCTGTTGCTGGAAATCATTCTCACGTCCATATCTCCCTCCCCCACGTCCACCGATTATATGAAATCTGTATGAGAATTTGTTGAAGATATACTTTAAAGCAGCTAATCTGCTGGCGGTTTTTTTTTAACCATGTCCAACAGGCGATCTAGAATTTGTTTCCACCCTCCATCGCATTTCCCACCTCTGCATTCGTACTATTTTCTTTTTTGTGTCTACAGCATGCAGTTGGCATGCCTGAGTTTTAAAGTTTTAAGCGTTCTTTCCGACCCCCCCCCACCCCTCACCCCCACCCCACACCCCCCCCCCCCCCCAAAAAAAAAAAATCGGGTGTAGACGTAACTCCAACGGAAGGAAAATATGTACAGTTTTTTATCAGCCACTCATTCCCTTCAAGTTTTTTTTTTTTTCAGTTGTTTTGAAGTTCAGACGATGAAGATTTAAATGGGGAGAAGGCCGGAGCAACGGCCGACACATTTTGAAGTGGTGGTGGTCGTGGCAGCTGCACCAGCCACCGGTGGCAGAACTTCAGACTGGTGGGAATGCCATCAACTTTTCTGGCACACAGACGTGTTTCCCAATGCTGCGTGCGCTTCTCTCTTTTATTTTCTTTTTTTTTTTCAAAGTGCTTTAGTTGGGTCGACCTGACAATCTGGGTGATGTTCTTTTTCTTTCACTGCAGGAGGATGGGTGGGGGGGAGAGGGGGGTGTGGTGTGCAGCTGACGAAGGGGGAGGGGGAGGGGAGGTGGGTTTGTCGGGTGGAAACAGAGGGAAAGACAGGGCAGTCAGCGGAGACAGAGAAAAGACAGGTACAGACAAACCAACTGCCATCGTCCGTGCAACCAGCGGGGCTCGGCACGAGACAGCGGGCTGGAAGAGGTGGACCAAACGGCCACCATACCACTCCGTCCATCCCCCTCCCCCCCTCCAATAGGAGAGAGAGAGAGAGAGGGGGGGGGGGGGGAGAGTGTTTATGGGTGGGTGGGTGGGGGTGGGGGTGGGTGTGTGTGGTGTTGTGTGTGTGTGTGTGTGTGTGTGTGTGTGTGTGTGTGTGTGTGTGTGTGTGTGTGCACGCACGCGCGCGCATTTTGTAGGAAAGAGGAAAGGAATGGAAGAGGAGAAGGAACACGTAGTCGTTGTCTTTTCATTTGAAATCGGCAAAAGCAAGAAGTAGTGTGCAGTGACACAGAAATGAAGGGGAGGAAGAGAAAGAGGGAGAGACCGAGAGGAGGAGGACTGTGGTGGAGAGAGGACACACACTCGCACGCACTCTCTCTCTCTCTCTCTGTGCCTGTCTGTCTGTCTGTCTGTCTGTCTGTCTGTCTGTCTCTCTCTCTCTCTCTCTCTCTCTCTCTCTCTCTCTCTCTCTCTCTCTCTCTCTCTCTCTCTCAGAACAACTCACACCTTGTTCTGCCTTGTAGCAGTTAGATCGGTCAATGTTAAAACCGTATTGATATCCCAGGACTGGCGTCCTCCGCCAGTCAAGTTACAGACTTGGAGTGAACTCTTGTTCTCTCTCTTCCCGAAGAATTCCAGAAGGCTGATTTGTCGTGTATTCTCGGGGAACGATGTGTGGTCTAGTTGTCAGCCAGCGCTGTGTGGGAAGTACCAGACAGTAGTCAGCTTCATGCGCCCAAAGAAGTCTCCTTCTTCTTTTCTTCGTAGAGTTGTAGATGAAGACTAAAACATAACAGGCTTTCAGTGTCATGAGTCAGAGATACAGGAATGAAAACAAAACAACACCAGCCATCGAGAATCGTCTGTCGAATATCACATATCTTCACACATCCTCACACATCTATATTTATTTTCTTTCGGCTGTGAGCCACGTTTGATGGAAGTGTCAACTTGCAGTGCACTCCCATCATGTCTGTACCATCATGTCTGTACCATCGTGTCTGTAGCATCATGTCTGTACCATTGTGTCTGTAGCATCATGTCTGTAGCATCATGTCTGTAGCATCATGTCTGTCCCATCATGTCTGTACCATCATGTCTGTACCATCATGTCTGTAGCATCATGTCTGTACCATCGTGTCTGTACCATCGTGTCTGTAGCATCATGTCTGTAGCATCATGTCTGTCCCATCATGTCTGTAGCATCATGTCTGTACCATCGTGTCTGTACCATCGTGTCTGTGCCATCTGTCTGTACCATCATGTCTGTACCATCATGTCTGTACCATCGTGTCTGTAGCATGTCTGTAGCATCATGTCTGTACCATCGTGTCTGTGCACATACATACTCAGCCAACTTCGTGGCGTCGTCTGCTGGCAGAGACGGCAGTTGTGAATTCACCGTTTTCTGTATGAAACATCACACAAACTGACATGCTATTTGGCCCATTTCACCTTGCAAATGGACTCTCACTCTCTCTGTCTCTCTCTCCTCTCTCTTTCTCTGTCTCTCTCTCTCTCTCTCTCTCTCTCTCTCTCTCTCTCTCTCTCTCTCTCTCTCTCTCTCTCTCCAGTTTTTGGCGAAAGAGTGACTATGAGATTTTTTTTGTTTGCTTTTTTTTCTTTTCTTTTTTTTTTTCAATAACGGATCACGTGTTGTTGCTTTTGATATCGTGAGCGATAAAAAGAAACTTTCTGCATGAGGGATTCCCACGTGATGCCCACTAGCCCTGCTGTTGGCTTTGCGGTCGGGTGGGCGAGAAGAAGTGTAGTTCTCTTTGATTGGAGAACAGTGTCCTCAGCGTGTCATCACCACCAGACATTCATTCCCCTGTTGGCGCAGGCTGCCTGCAATCATGCCAAGAAACCTTAACACAAAAAAATGGGCATGTTTGTGGGGGAGGGATGGGCGAAGGGGGTGGGGGTGGCAGTAAAATATGGGACTGGCTGTTGCTGTAGCATTAAAGTCATCAGAGGCCGAATGGTGATGAAGTGTTCAACCACGACTGCCTGCCTGCCTGCCTGGCTCCACCAGGGGAGCGAAGCGTGTGGCGGCAAGGGCGACCATCCTGTCAGCACCGAACGGACAAGGCCAAAAAAAAAAAAAAAACCCACGTCATTTCCGGAGCCGTGCCGGGAGAGCTGCCTCACGTGACATTACCACCTCGGGTCCACCAGGGTAGAGCAGAAACTCGCTTGAAAAAAGATGATGTGTGTGTGTGTGTGTGTGTGTGTGTGTGTGTGTGTGTGTGTGTGTGTGTGTGTGTGTGTGTGTGTGTGTGAGGGACGGAGACAGACAGAGAGACGAACACAGAGAAGAGAGAGAGAGAGAGAGAGACAGAGAGAGAGAGAGAAGAAGAAGAAGAAGAAAAGAAGAAGAGACAGAGAGAAAGAGAGAGAGAGAGAGAGAGAGAGAGAGAGAGAATGAGAGGTAGAGAGAGAACAAGAGAGAGAGAGAGAGAGAGAGGAGGGTGTGCGTGGAGAACAACTAAATGAGAAAGACAAGACGTCACAATGAAATTGAAACGCCTGTGGTGGAGTCCATTCCCCAGTGCTTGCTTGATGGATTTCTATGGCGTGGTGTTTTTAGTTGGCTCTTCGTTGAATTGGAAAAACATCCTATGCATTAATAAGGGAGGTTACAATGACAGTTAACCCGTCAGGTTGAAGGATGTCCTGCTTGCTGTGTGTGCCTGTGCCTCTGTGTGCCTGTGTGTGTGTGTGTGTGTGTGTGTGTATGTGTGTGTGTGGTGTGTGTGTGTGTGTGTGTGTGTGTGTGTTGTGTTGTGTGCTTAAAGACAGTGTTTGCTTGTGTCTTTAACGCTACAGCACACACGCGTCACACGCACGCGCGCGCGCGCACACACACACACACACACACACACACACACACACACACACACACACACACACACACACACACACACACACACACACAGATGCATGGTTGAATTCTTTTGCAGAAATAAAAGAAGCCGAAGTATGAATTCCAGCCTGAAAAAAAAAAAAATCTTTCAGCTCTGAAAATAAATCTGCAATGATCGGTTCTCTCTCTCTCTCTCTCTCTCTCTCTCTCTCTCTCTCTCTCTCTCTCTCTCTCTCTCTCTCTCTCTCTCTCTGGTGTGTGTGTGTGTGTGTGTGGTGTGTCTGTGCGCGCGCGCACTTCCGACGTGCTAAGGGGGTTCCGTAACTAATGTTCTATTACTTCAGTGAATGAAGACTTTGCTGTGGTAGTAGCAGCAGTAGTAATAGCAGTAGTGGTGGTGGTGGTACTAGTAGTAGTGGTGGTAGTAGTAGTAGTAGAGAGGGGGTGGGGGTGGGGGTTTTAATGGCAGCAGAAGCAGCAGCTGCAGTGCTGGTGGTGGTGGTAGGAGCGCGCGAGCATCAGCAACGCGCGGCGGTAGTAGTAGTAGTAGTAGTAGTGGTATCACTGGTAGTAGCAGTCGTAGTAATGCTACTTGCAGAAGTCGCAGTCGTAATGCTAACGGTAGTAGGTAGTATGATACTCAGTAGTTCAGATGGAACCATTTCCTTATCGGCTGACACCGGTGTCGCCCCCACCCCACACCACCCCCACCCTCCCCCTGACTGTCGCCATTCCTCCACCAGGGGACTCCACCCACCATTGCCGTTTTTCTTTAACGTTCGGAAGCCACAGTGGGCTTGATGTCAACGCTCCACCCCATCCAACCCGATGTCAGGAAACGACACGCGGATCGCAGAGCGGTGCCGGTGCCGATGGGGGCGGGAGTGGGGTGTGGTCAGCCGGGTGTTACCAGAAAGCATCGCCAGCTTCAGGGTGGCTGGCCTGCTCTAGTCTCACTTCAGAGGCCCCTCCCGCGCCCGTCGTCCGCTGGGGACGATTGTTTAGCTTCCATTAACACCTCGCCTTCATCTTGGAGGCCGGGAGAGAGAGAGAGAGAGAGAGAGAGAGAGAGAGAGAGTGTGTGTGTGTTTTCTTTTCCCCTTCTCTCTCTCTCTCTCTTCTCTCTCTCTCTCTTCTCTCCTCTCTCTCTCTCTGATGTGTGTGTTTGTGTGTGTGTGCGTGTGTGTGTGTGTGTGTGGTGTATGTGTTTGGTGTGTGTGTGGTGGTGTGAGTGTGTGCGCGCGCACAGCATGATTTGAAATGCACGAGTTGATGGAGACCTAGCGACAGCCATTGTGTGTTGTTGGCGGCACGTGCGCTTCGCCCGCACTTGACCCCTCCGGAGGTCACAGGACGTGGTGGCCTTGGGGGTGGGGGGGCTCCTGTGGAGATCGGGATCGCTTCGCTGGGTTTTTAACTCCTCCCCTCCCTCCCTCCGTCCCCTCCCCCTTCTCCCTCCGGCTACCCATCCTTCAGCTCAGATCCGTTTGTCTGTCTGTCCGTCCGTCTTGTTTGTCTGTCTGTCTGCCTGATTCTCCCAGCCCTCCACCCACCTCTCTCTCTCTGTCTGTCTGTCTCTCTCTCGTCTCTCTCTCTCTCTCTCTCTCTCTCTCTCTCTCTCTGCCTGTTTGTCCTTCTGTCTGTCTTGTCTGTCTGTTTGTCTGTCTGTCGGTCGGTCATTATGCCTGTCTGTCTGTTTGTCTGTCTCTTTCTGTGTCTCTCTCTCTCACTCTCTTTCTGTGCCTGTTTGACACCTGTCTTGTCTTCTCTCTCTCAGTCAGTCTCTGTCTGTCTGTCTCTGTCTGTCTGCCTGTCTCCATATCTCTGTCTGTCCATCTCTCTCTCTCTCTTTCTCTCTCTCTCTCTCTCTCTCTTCTCTCTCTCTCTCACCACACACACACACACACACACACACACACACCCCACTCCCCTATTTTGTCCGCCCCTCGCCCTCCCCTCCTGAGAGAATTGATCGCTTCAGTGGGTTTTAAGCTCTGTCCCCCAGGTCACCATCTAACATGCCGTTCCACCGCCCCCCCCCCCCCCCTGTCCCTACCCCCCTCCCCCCCCCCCCCCCCCCCCCCCCCTCCCCTCCCTGCCGTGTGTGTGTGTGTGTGTGTGTGTGTGTGTGTGTGTGTGTGTGTGTAAGAGTGGTGTGTGTGTGTGTGCGTGCGTGTGTGTAAGAGAGGGTGTGTGTTTGTGTGAAAGTGAGAGAGAGGAGAGAGAGAGAGAGAGAGACTCTCTCTCTCACGCGCGCACACACACACACACACACACACACACACACACACACACACACACACACACACACACTCAGTGGCAGAGACAGACAGACAGACAGACAGGACGGAGGGAGGGTGTCAGTAGGGAGGGAAGTCTGACTTGTGGCCGTCGGAGGCCTTGCCGGAGGGGACAGAAGGGAGGTAAAAGGGGGGGGGGGGGGGGTGATTAACGGATGGAGTGACGATCATGAGTCAACGTTGATTATCCACGACTGATTGCGTCACCGATGGGACAGACGACATGCCGCTGCCTGCCCTCACACCGCTCTCCACTCCGGGGCCGTCCGACCCCCCTCCCCCTCCCCTACCTCCCGCTCACCCCGTTGACTGAAGCCCCCCCCCCTCTCTCTCTCTCTCTCTCTCTCTCTCTCTCTCTCTTTGTTGTCTTTCTGTCTCTGTCTCAACGTCTCTCTCTCTCTCGCTCTCTCTCTCTCTCTCTCTCTCTCTCTCTCTCCTCCCCCCTCCCTCTGTTTCCCTCTCCTCTCTCTCTCTCTCTCTCTCTCTCTCTCTCTCTCTCTCTCTCTTCTTCACCGATATTACTGGGTCGTCTGTTATTATGAAGATATCGGTGTATTTTTCCTGTCTGATTAATTTGTGTTTGGTGTGGTCGTAGGGTTTTGTGGATGGTGTCTTTTTCGCAGCAGTCAGTGCAGAAGTACTGTCTTCAGTGACATGGAGGAAAGACCCATTGACCGCAGGGAAAGTCCTGTTGACAGCTGGAAAGACTGTAACCCGGGATCCTCTTCAGAGGGCATGTAAGACCTCATGGTGAAAGCTTGTCTGTGCTTGGAGTTGTACTGTTTGTAAGTGTCAGTGGAACAGCATCGAGTGAGGCTGCGGGATGCACACGGCAGCTGCTCGACGGTGGCTTTTTTCGCCGGTGGTCTTTGCAGTCATGAAATATGACCTTGTACGCCCATGGGAACGCTCCCGTGGAGGTTCTGTGGTGTCACGTCCAGTGGCCACAACATAATGGCATCTGCCAGGGGAGCAGTTATGTCCTTTGACGTTTTAATGGAATGCCGTGTGCGCGCCTGCACCTTACATGAACACAACACAGGCTTCCAAGGGTGGTGCAGGATTGCTCCCAGCTGGTTTGTTGGGCAGGTGAAGACAGTACAGTACTTCTCTGGGACCCACCTGCATCTTTGGGTGTATCTTTTTCTTATTGGCATGAATCAATGCAGGCTGAAGCTCCAAAGGGGAGGATCCAGTTGGAACCCAGTTCAGGGCGGTGCCCATCCTTGTCGTACAGTGCTGATATCCCCATCTGCTCTGCATCGTGTCCCGAAGTGGAAGGGGCAGGGAGAAATCGGTCCCGTGCGGCATTCGAGCCACTTTCTGTGAACTGTCACCTTCTAGATCAGCACAGTGTCAGCCGTGACGCGACCCAAGGCCACCTTGGAGGAAACGTACACACACAAACAGTTCTTCTATCTTCTGAATGTTAAATGATTCTGAAACATACACACAACAGTTCTGCCAACTTCCAAATGGTAAATGACTTAAACGTATACACACAATCAGTTCTTCCATCTTCTGATGGTAAATGACTCTCCAGCAAATAGTTCGTTGGTATTCTGCCATGTTTAGGAGTAAGAGACCGATCGAAAAATGCGAAGCGTTGGGGTGTGTCGGACGGAATCTCTGCAGCAGTACAAACAACGTGTGATGGAAATGACTGTGTCGGGGCCCAGGTGACCGGTCAACCCACTGACCGACAGACCAGGCCTTTAGCCCGCAGTGGTCACACACCCTTAGCTTGCATGGCGTGGGCGTGGGATCGGACAATGACCGTCTGTCTCAGGCCTCGCATTGCGTCACAGGCCGTCTGTCCCTGGCCTGGCGCTGCGACCAGAGGACTGCGATGGGCGACGATGAGCCAGTTGTGCTGGGTTCGTGATGGTTACAATGCTGAATCAGTTCTGTACCAACACTAGTCACCAGCTCGGAATGTCTGTTGTGGAAGGGACTGTGAGGATGGGGTATGTCGACAAGGAGGGATGGATGTGTGTGTGTGTGTGTGTGTGTGTGTGTGTGTGTGCGCGCGCGCGCACACACACACACACACACACACACACACACACACACACACACACACACACACGCTGAGAAATGTGAGTAGCAGGAGACTACTTTACGGGTCAGCAACCTAGCCAGGGGGACCTTGATGAGCGGAACACTTAGAGCACTGATTCCCGGAGGGTGGGGGGAAGGGGGTTGGGGGAATGGGGGGGCAGTGGTCCCAGGTAGCCCCACCAAGAACAGAACCGGCTGACAAAGAGATTATCATCAGTGCTCGCCATTGAGGATCCCATCCTCTGCACACCTCGCTCACTCCCGCCGCTTGTAATTGTGAAGACAGCGAGATTTGGGGGGGGGGGGGGGGGGGGGGGCTAAAGCTGTGAGGGCTTTCTCTCCGCCACACGGAGTGTTATCTGCTTTTGCAACTGAGACAAGGTGCACCACATATCCTCCTGTCATGTCACCCTTCCCTCCTCCCTCCCTCCCTCCGTCCGTCTGTCCGAACCTGGATGTTTGTTTGTTTTTATGGCAACGAAAAGAGAGTTGGGGGAGGTGATGAGAAAGTTTTGTGGCGTGGCCCCTCTTTACGTTCAGTTGGCGTTGACGTTTGAGAGGTGTTTTTAATTTTCTTGACTTTGTGTGCGCATTGACCACCCGACCCCCCCCCCATCTCTCTCTCTCTCTCTCTCTCTCTCTCTCCTCGTTCTTCTCTCTTTGTTTTCTCGATCTTGTTTCTCTCTTCTCTTTCCTCTCTCTCTCCTCTCTCTCTCTCTCCTCACGTCTCTCTCTCTCTCTCTCTTCTCGATCTCCTACTCTCGACCGCTCAGGGAGGAGAAAATGGAGGGAGGAAAAGAAAAGGAGTACAAAAGAGGAAAACAAAGAAGAAGGAGAAAGGAAAAGGACTCTCTCTCAAGGAGGAACAAGGAGGAGGTCTCTCTCTTAGACCGAGTTTACTCGAGAGAGGGAGGAGGGGGGGAGAGGAAAGGAGGAGGGGAAGGAGAAGGGAGCGAGAGGGAGCGCAGGAGAAAGGAGAGGCTGGAGAGAGGAGAGGGGGGAGGAGGTCGGGAGAGAGCAGAGAGGTTTGAGAGCGGGAGGAGCGATTAGACGAGTGCGGAATAAGTATCTTCGCGCGCGCCGCAGCACGCACGCACGCACGCACAGCACGACACACACAACACAACACACAGCACACACAAACCAAACGCACGCGGTTTGCCACGCATTGCATGCACAGCACACACATCGCAGGGAGGGGGGGGGAAGAGGGGGGGGGGGGATAGACGAGAGAGGAGGGAGTGAAACAGACTGAAACCAGTTTTTTATTGTCGTATTGCCTTAAAGAACCGAAATGTTGCACATGAACACACACGCACCCACACATTCAAACACACACCACACACACACACAACACACCACACACACACACACACAACCCCACCACACACACCACAGAAGCACTGCGCGCACTCGCGCGCATACCCGCATGCTCGCCATTGCCCGCGCACATACGCGCGCACACCACACACACACACACACACACCACACACACACACACACACACCCCCACACCACCACACACACACGCTTGCGCGCACGTATCTAAACACACACCACACACACACACCACACACACACACACACACACACACACACCACACACAACACACACACACACACACACACACACAACACACACAACACACACACACACACACACACACACCTTCACACACGCACATACGCGTGCGAGCACGTGCTGCGCGCCGCGCACCCACACACACACACACACACACCCCACACACACACACACACACGCACACCACACACACCCACACATACTCTCTCTCCTCTCTTCTCTCTCTCTCTCTCTCTCTCTCTCTCTCTCTCTCTCTCTCACACACACACACACACACACACACACACAACCACACACACACACACACGCTGGCTTTGAACATGAATGTGGAAATACCGTTCCCAATGTTAATTACTTGCCTGCAGCTGGGATAAATAAAGCCTTGCTGGTCTATTGGGCAGTACCTCTCAAGGCCTGACAAGAAGCATGCGATCTGTTTGTTTGGGGGCTGGCGTCTTGGAGAGACAGACGTTTTTTCAACATCTGGCGTTAGAAGATTGGTACCGGGGGACCCAGTAGTGTTGACGAACTTTCCCTTCACTGTCTTTTGATCACATCCCCCCCCCCCAGCTTCCCGCTTCATGCAACCTCCTAATCGTTGACATCTGATGTCTTCTCCTCCTCTGACTTGAAGACTACGACATGACAATGGAGAGAGTGGGAATGGGTGGATGGGTTGGAGAGGGGGGTTTGGGGGTGGTGGTGCTAGGGACTGTGAACAAAAGAAAGGAGATTTGGTGGTGGTCGGGGGGGGGGGGTGGAGGGGGGGGGCTCTCAAAAAGGGAAGAGAAAAATGAAGAGGGAGGGGGTTTAACTAATGGGAAGGGGGGAGTATTAGGGAGGGGGGGGGGGGCTGATGGTGGATGGTGGGCGGTGGGGGTGGGAGTGCAGTGCGGATTGGATTGGTGACACAAGGGGATGGACGAGGGGGGCAAATCGGTGGGTAACTAGGGATGAAAGATAGAGACAGGTTTTCGGTGTCGGGAGGGAGGGGGAGGGAGGGGGGGTGTTGGAAGGGTATGAGAGAAGGAGACTGGAGGCTGTGGGGAGGAAAGGGAGGGGTGTGGGTTTGGGGGAGGTGGAGTTGGGTGCAGGGCCTTGTTAGAAGGCCGCTATTGTCTCCCGGGCAATGAATCCACTGATGAGCGCCCCCGCCAGCAGACGACAGCCCGTTGAAGAGGACCCCTGGCCCTGCAGCTCACCCCCCCCCCCCCCCCACACACACACACACACACACACACACACCACCACACCCACCACCCCACTCCCTTCTCTCTCTCTCTCTCTCTCTCTTCTCTCTCTCTCTCATCTCTCTCTCTCTCTCTCGCATTTTCACCCCCTACTCCACCGCCACCACCACCACCCAACTTCATTCTCACCTCCCCCCTGCTACTGACTGCGTAATTATTTTCTCGCGGCTGCTGATGACTAAGATCCCAAAGAAACACTAGACCGCCGCCGCTCCTCCCCCCCCCACCCCCCCCCCGCCTCCCCCCGCCCCCCTCACCCCCTTTTTCCTCCCCTTCTCTATCTCTCTCTGTCTCTGTCTCCTCTCTCTCTCTCTCTCTCTCTCTCTCTTTCTTTTCTGTTCTCTCTGTCTCTGTCTGCCTTTCTGTCTGTCTGTCTCTCTCTCTCTCTTCTCTCTCTTTCTCTCTCTCTCCTCTCTCTCTCTCCTCTCTCTCTCTCTCTCTCTCTCTCTCTCCTCTGTGTGCCGGCCCTTCGCCCCCACCCCCCACCCCTCTCTTCTTCCCCTCTCCTTCCCGTAGATGCTCTGGACCGTCCGTCTCATTTGCAAAATTGTGCGGCGATTATTAAAATTTAATGTAGCATTTAGAGGAATGGAGGAGAGATCCTTGTTTGTTCTGAAGTTCCATCAATGGAGTCCTTCCGGGAGTCTCCGCGGTAATTTTTTTTTCCTGTTCACATTGGAGGGAGGACCACAATACGCTGAATTAGGTTAATGTCTCTCCCTCCCTCCCTCCCCTCCCCTTCCCTCCTCCGCTCTTCTCTCTCTCTCTCTCTCTCTCTCTCGTCTGTTGTGTGTGTGTTGTGTGTGTGTGTGTGTGTGGTGTGTGTCTGTCTGTCTGTCTGTCTGTCTGTCTGTCTCTGTGCGAGAGTGTTATTGTCTGCACTCTCTTAAGTTTCTCTCTCTCTCTCTCTTTCTCTATCTCTCTCTCTCTCTCTCTCTTCTCTGTGGTGTGTGTGTTGTGGGGTGTGTGTGTGTGTGTGGTGTGGGTGTGTGTGTGTGCCGTATTGTATGCCTGCCCTGACTGTGTCTGTCTCTCAGTGTCCCTGTCCTGCGCACCCCTTACCTCTCTCCATAACATCTCTCTCTATGTCCTCTGCCTTGCGCTCTCTCTCTCTCTCTCTCTCTCTCTCTCCTCTCTCTCTCTCTCCTTCGTTGGTCTGTCTCTCTCTCTTTGCTCTCTCTCTCTCTCTCTCTCTCTTTGGGCACTCTTTTTCTCTCGCTCCTCACTTCGCTCTCTCTTCGTCTCTCCTCTCTCTCTTGCTGTCTATCTCGCCTCTCTCTTTCGCTCTCTCTCTCTCTCATCTCTCTCATCTCTCCTCATCATCTCTCTCTCTCTCTCTCTATCTCTCTTGCTCTCTGGCCACTCTTTTCTCTCTCTCGCCTCTCTCTTTCTCTCTCTCTCTCTTGCTGTCTCTCTCGCTCCTCTCTCTCTTTTCGCTCTCTCTTCTTTCTCTCTCTCTCTCCTCTCTCTCTCTCTCTCTCACTCTCTCTCTCTACATCCATCCTCCTTTCTCCATCCCTCCCACTGACTTCACCCAGTCGCAGAGAGAACAGAAGGTTATAAAGTCACACGGCCATTGTTGTTTGTCGTCGGCATACCTCAGTGGTGATTGTCATGGGTCAACGAGAGCGGGGGACCATGACACCCCCCTCCCGCCCCCCCCCCCCCCCCCCCTCCCCGTCATTCTCCAGGCCCTGTAACCGTGGGGGGTCCAATTACCCCCCACCCCATCATTTTATTGGGCGTGGGGAGCGCTGGGACTCTTGTTTTTCCATTAGGCCCTGGTGGGAATATGGAAGGAGGGGAAGGACTAGGGGCAGGCAGACAGAGAGAGGGATGGGGGGTGGGGGAGGGTGAGGTCGAGGTTGAGGTGAAGGGCAGTTTGGGAAGGAGCTGGAGGTAGGGGGTGGGGGTGGGTGGGGGGTATCAGATTCTGTTTGGGGAGCCGACAGCTAAAGTGGGTTCATGGGCTGGGGATTTGAAGACGATGATAAAGGATTGGTGGTCCCCATCCTTGATATTGTGAGCTGCCTGCTGTTTTTTTCTTTTCGTTTTTTTTTTTTTTTTAAGCTGCGATTGTCTGAACAATCTACACCGATCAGGCGATGGCTATATGACCTCCGAGGCTACTACTACTACTACTACTACACCAACACAAGCTACCGCTGCTATAGCCATTATTTTGTTTTGTCCCCCCTGTGCGCTTACACTGATTAGCCAAAAGAAGAACTGTGTGTGTGTGTGTGTGTGTGTGTGTGTGGTGTGTGTGTGTGTGGGTGTGGTGTGTGTGAGTGTGTGTGTGTGTGCCTCTGTGTGTGTGTGTGTGTGTGTGTGTGTGTGTGTGTGTGTGTGTGTGTGTTCGCACGCGTTCTTCCACATTGCTGGATTTTTTGTTGTGAGAGAGTTGATGGTCGTCTGTTGTGGAGTTGACTTCGACTGTGGCCCTTGGCGGTCGGCTTGGCTATACGTGTCATGAATTGAACTGAATGATGTAACAGTCAGCGCCAACAGAGCGACGAAGAGAAGGGGGTAGTCCAGTTGAAGAGGAGGGCAGAGGGGCAGGGGAGGCTTGGGACCTTCGTGGGGGTTGTCAGTCACTTTTCTACAGCAGATTCTCCCTGTTTAAAAAAACAACAACACCCATGTAGGCACTCAAGGTCTGACCTGCGCATTGGGTTCATGCGTACGTCAGACATCTGCTGAGTAGTAGCCACGACACTCTCTTCATCAATTCTCTCATCTTAGTCGTTAATTCATTTATCCATCAGCTTAAAACCATGCGTTGTGTGGTCTCAAAAACTTAGCGGATGTGGTGTGGCGTATATGGACTAATCCGCACGCAGTGACGTCTCCTTGATGACGCTGAATCTGAAACTCCCTGTTAGTTCGCGTTAACATCCAACTCTAGTACCATCATGCACACATGTGTGCGTGCAGACACGCACACGAACACACAGACACGCACGCACGCACACACAAACACACACACACACCCACACACACGCACACCACACACACACACACACACACACACACACACCCCACACACACACACACACACACTCACACACAAGCTTTTCAGTCGTCCAGTCAACCCTCGTCAGTTAGTCTCTTTACTCCGTTCTCTCTTTCGTGATTAATCAAAGTGATGAGGAGGAATTGTATAATATACACCCTTGTCCTACTCAGGTCGACTTGTATCTGCCAAATGCATTGGATGAAAGGGGGGGGGGGATACAGACAGAGTCAGAGAGAGAGAGAGAGAGAGAGAGAGGGAGGGAGGGAGGGAGGAAGAAATGGAGAGTAGAGACAGACATGATGGGATATGGAGAGAGAGACGCTTCAGACACATTTTTATTGACAGTGACCTTACAGTCTTTGTGTCAAGGGGGAACAAGATCATAATATTTGCAGCGCCAGGAAACAGAAAGAAAAATCTGGAACGAAATAAGCAGACTGAATAGATCAGTAAATGTAAACAATCAAAGCATTTTGAGAGAGAGAGAGAGGAGGGAGGGAGAGAGAGAGAGAGAGAGAGGAGAGAGAGAGAGAGGAGAGAGGGAGGGAGAGAGGAGAGAGAGAGAGAGAATGGGAGCAGGAGAGAGCAGAGAGAGAAGAGCAGACGAGAGCAGTGAAAGAGGAGGAGAGTTAGACTAGAACACAGTGGTGAGGAGAGAGAGAACGTAGGAGAAGAGAGAGTCTGTAGACGGAGGAGAGAGAGATAGATTTTTCCCAGAAGCATCCAATTGTGGAAAGAAGACGAGCAGTGAAGATAGAGTTAATCTATCACACAGGTTGAAGACAAAGGATAAGATGTCTGTACAAGGAAGAGGTATAGATTTTTCCCCTCTCTCTGTGAAGAAAGAAGGAGAAAGCTAAGTAGGAGAAGGAAGGAGGAAAGCGAGCGAGAAGAAGGACAGACAAGCCAGCAAGTCGCAGGAAGAAACCTTTACTACCTACCACTTACTACAACAGATGCAAACCTTCAACTTAGGAACAAAATGGATGTATTCCTCTCGACTTTTCCTTGACATCTCTCTCTATCTCTATCTCTCTCTCTCTCTCCTATCTCTCTCTCTCTTGCCTCTCTCTCTCTCCTCTCCTCTCTCTATCACTCTCTCTCTCTCTCAGTGATTTATGGTGTAGGCCGACGTATCTCACCTTCCACCTTACCTCTCTCTCTCTCTCCCCTCTCTCTCCTCTCTCTCTCTCTCTCTCTCTCTCTCTCTTCTCTCTCTTGTCATACACACACGCACGCACGCACGCGCGCACACACGCACACAACACACACACACACACAACACACACACACACACACACACACACACACACACACACACACACACACATATATATATATATATATATATATATATATATATATATATATATATATATATATATCACAAGATAGTGGGAGGGCGGGAAGTGTGAGTATAGAGATGCATGGTGGTGTTCAGTGTATGTTAAGTTAAAGAAACAGAGCTTGCACGCACGTGCACGTAAAACACACACACACACACACACACACACACACACACACACCCACACACACACACACACACACAGAGAGAGAGAGAGAGAGAGAGAGAGAGAGAGAGAGAGAGAGAGAGAGAGAGGGAATGAAAAAAATGGGGGGAGGGAGAGGGGGGGGTAGGGAAAGAAAGAAAAAAAAAAAAAGAAGTGTGTACATGCGTGCTCACGCGCGTATCCAACCAAGCGAGTCTTGTCTTTAAAAGAAATTTGAAAAAAAAAAAAATTAAAATCAAAAATTATAGAAAAGAAAAAGCCAAAGGAAGCAGTGCAATGTTGCAATACTAATGTTATTATCTGCAGTGCGGCTGCCTGGTTTAGAGGGCATCAAAGCCGTCCCGAGGCTTGCTTGTCTCTGCAATCATTTTCCGCTGACTGCTTCCAGCAAGGGACCCACCTCCCCCACCTCTCTGTCGTCCTCCTCCTCCTCCGTCTCCTTGCGCCCCCTCCTTCCTTCTTCCTACCCCTCCCCTCTCCTCCCCCCCTCCTCCCTCCTGTCCTCCCATCTTGGTGGCAGTGCCAGTGTTGCTGCTGCACATATGCCGGTGGTAGCCCAACCTTCACTTACCCCAAACAGCAGTCTTTATTGATTTTTACAACTCTCCTCTCGGTACATCAAGCTTCTGTGTCTGTGGGTCGGTCTCTGTCTGTCTCTCTGTCTTTCTGTCTCTGTTATCTCTCTCTCTGACTATCTGTCTGTCTGTCTGTCTATCCCGTCTCTCCCCTCTCCCCTTCCCCCCCCCCCTCTCTCTCTCTCTCTCTCTCTCTCTCTCTCTCTCTCTCTCTCTCTCTGGCTGCCTCCGTACCTCGCTCGCTTCCTCTCCCCCCTTCTCTGTCTGTCTGTGTCTCGCTCTCTGTCTGTCTCTCTCTCTCTCTCTCTCTCTCTCTCTCTCTCTCTCTCTCTCTCTCTCTCTCTCTCTCCTGGTTTCTGGGTTCTTGTGCTCGCGCGCGTATCTGTGTGTGTGTGTGTGTCTGTCTGTCTGTCTGTCTTTCTGTGTGCGCGCACGCGTTTGTGTGTGTGAGTGTGTGTGTGTGTGTTAGAGAGAGAGAAGAAAGAGAGAGACAGACAGGCGGATGGTTAGGGGAAGGGGGATCAGGTGGGGGCTGACAGCAGGAGGGGGGGGGGGGGGGGAGGGGTTGTAGACTGAATAGTCGTGCGTCTTTATCACCCAGAATTGATATCAACGAAGATAGACGGCGAGTAGTTGCTGAATCTTGCCCCAAGGACGTTGGGGTTTTGTTTCTTTGTTTAAATCGCCTGATGTTCGTTTTATAGCGGTTTGTCTATCGAAAATAGATGAGGGAAATGCGCCGTCTGGTGTAATTGTTTTCCGCCTGGTTTGAGGGCACCACGCCTGGGAAGACAGGGGGAACGTAGGAGAGAGGGCACCACATGCAGGTCTGGAAGCACAGGGGAACGTATGTGGGCAGAGAGCCAAGCAACGGCGTCCAGTCTGAGGGAACAATGAACAATGGATGGAGGAAGCACTGAGACACAGGCAAACCAAACCTTAGCGAGTCTCCGTCAACAAGTGGGTTGTCATGAGGAGACAGAATACACTGCAGCTTAGCTGTTTTTGAAGGCACAACCAATTTCAGTGTCTGGCAACTGAAAAAAGAAAAGCAATGTAAATGAAACGAGAATTAATTCTCAATGACAAGTAGCATTAAAAAAGAAAACAGAGAAAAAAAAAAATAACTGAACTGAATTGTCAGTCAACCCTAAACGGTGCTTACTGCTTTGTGTGTGTGTGTGTGTGTGTGTGTGGTGTGTGTGTGTGTGTGTGTGTGTGTGTGTGTGTGTGTGTGTGTGTGTGTGTGTGTGTGTGTGTGTGTGTGTGTGTGTGTGGTGTGTGTGTGCGTGCGTGCGTGCGTGTCATGCGTGCGTGCGTGCATAAGCGCGCGCGCGTGTGTGTTGTGTGTCCACGAATAGGTCGATGCATAGAACACAGCATACGCGTTCACCACAGTGCATTCGTTAGCATGGAGGTTCTCATTCTTATTGTTCTTTAAAAGAGAATTTTTGCTGCTTGTTTTTCCTTTTAAATTTATTCACTTGTCGTGAATTTTCTAGAATCATCCCTTTTGTCGTGGACGTTACAGCTTCACGATGAACTGTAGAATGCATGTGACATTCAACACAAAACAAGTTACTGCAGAATGTATGAACAACTTGTTGTGTGTTGTTCCACCTCATGCAGTGTGTATTCGTTCCAAACGATTTCATTATTTGGTGTTTATTTTCTCGCTGCCGTGAGGAAGATGCGGATCGTGAAGGCATGGTTTTACTGGGATCTTCTGGTTTCAGGGACTGATTTGATTTTGGATGGTAACTCAGGGGGTACATGCTATGATTCTGGTTTAAGTTGTCTTCAGACCTAGTGTGGCCTCCGGATCGGCAGGGCTAGACAGACACAGCACGATTCTGAAGAGTGAGTCGGAATGGGACGGGCAAGAAAGAAAAGGTTTCACCTTTCCGTAGACCTTCCAAGTTCTGGTGTGTGTGTGTGTGTGTGTGTGTGTGTGTGTGTGTGTGTGTGTGTGTGTGTGTGTGTGTGTGTGTGTGTGTGTGTGTGCGCGCGTATGTGTGTGTGTTGTTTGTTGATTGACGAGCAGATAAGGGTCTTACAGAGATGTGTACGAAGCTATTTGTGACCAGAGTTTTTACAAGCTTGTTAAGTCTGTAAAAAAAAAAAAAAAAAACAGACAAAAAGACTCTCCAGGCCCCTGAGAGTGTGAGAGGCGGGCTTTTTTCTGCAGGTCCCTTAGAGTGATGAGAGGCGGGTTTTTTCCTGCAGGTCCCTGAGAGTGATGAGAGGCGGGGTTTTTTCCTGCAGGTCCCTGAGAGTGATGAGAGGCGGGTTTTTTCCTGCAGGTCCCTGAGAGTGATGAGAGGCGGGTTTTTCCTGCAGGTCCCTGAGAGTGATGAGAGGCGGGTTTTTTCCTGCAGGTCCCTGAGAGTGATGAGAGGCGGGTTTTTTCCTGCAGGTCCCTTAGAGTGATGAGAGGCGGGTTTTTTTTCTGCAGGTCCCTGAGAGTGATGAGAGGCGGGTTTTTTCCTGCAGGTCCCTGAGAGTGATGAGAGGCGGGGTTTTTCCTGCAGGTCCCTGAGAGTGATGAGAGGCGGGTTTTTTCCTGCAGGTCCCTTAGAGTGATGAGAGGCGGGTTTTTTTCCTGCAGGTCCCTTAGAGTGATGAGAGGCGGGTTTTTTCCTGCAGGTCCCTTAGAGTGATGAGAGGCGGGGTTTTTTTCCTGCAGGTCCCTTAGAGTGATGAGAGGCGGGCTTTTTTCTGCAGGTCCCTTAGAGTGATGAGAGGCGGGTTTTTTCCTGCAGGTCCCTTAGAGTGATGAGAGGCGGGCTTTTTTCCTGCAGGTCCCTTAGAGTGATGAGAGGCGGGTTTTTTTCCTGCAGGTCCCTTAGAGTGATGAGAGGCGGGGCTTTTTCCTGCAGGTCCCTTAGAGTGATGAGAGGCGGGCTTTTTTCTGCAGGTCCCTTAGAGTGATGAGAGGCGGGTTTTTTTCCTGCAGGTCCCTTAGAGTGATGAGAGGCGGGCTTTTTCCTGCAGGTCCCTGAGAGTGATGAGAGGCGGGCTTTTTCCTGCAGGTCCCTTAGAGTGATGAGAGGCGGGTTTTTTTTTTTTCTGCAGGTCCCTTAGAGTGATGAGAGGCGGGCTTTTTCCTGCAGGTCCCTTAGAGTGATGAGAGGCGGGGTTTTTTCCTGCAGGTCCCTTAGAGTGATGAGAGGCGGGCTTTTTTCCTGCAGTCCCTTAGAGTGATGAGAGGCGGGTTTTTTCCTGCAGGTCCCTTAGAGTGATGAGAGGCGGGTTTTTTCCTGCAGGTCCCTTAGAGTGATGAGAGGCGGGTTTTTTCCTGCAGGTCCCTTAGAGTGATGAGAGGCGGGTTTTTTCCTGCAGTCCCTTAGAGTGATGAGAGGCGGGTTTGTCTGTCCCAGACGGGCACTGGGCACTGTACATTGTCTGTCGTGTGCGGTGCCACAGTATTGAGGTCACAGGTCATTGTAGAAATGGTGTTGGGGGAGGAGGAGGGGGGGGGGGGGGGGGGGGGAGTCTGGGAGCCAGCATGTCGGAGAAAGAAAGATACCAGGGGGCAGCAGTGGATAGGGTGGGGTGGGGGATGGGTAACAGTATGCGTGGCTGTGCGCAGACACATTGATAGTGAAAGGTCAGACAAGTTGGCTGATATTTTTCTGATGTAGACTCACTCGAAATCTCCTCATCCCCCACCCCCACCCCCACCCCCGTCCCTCCCTTCCTTCCTCTGCCAAAATTTCCCCTTACTTTCTCACCCCGGCCTCTTCGCTGAGGTCCGAAAGGTGAAGTCAACTTGCTGGTATCAAATGTTGGCCGTGGACGGTGTGGGGTGAAACCTGTTTGTTGTATGGGGCCAAGCGGGAGATGATGAGATGTTGTGGTGAATTTAAAAAGAACGAGTGAAGATTGGGAGCGAGGTAGGTCAAGAGAAACGTTTGTGTTGTAGGCGAAGTGTCTGTGAATTGTTGGTGATGGAAAGAAAGAAGCAGACAGGGGGAAAGCCATTCAGTGCCTGCCAACCAGACAGACAGCGTGAAGAGTTTTTGCTCCGCAATACACAGAACTGTACATTACTCCCCTCCGCCGTCCTTCACTTCCAATCCCCCCTGTTTTCCCGACACCAAACGGCCATCTGAAGGTGATGTCGTTCTTGGGGTACCACTGTGGTGTAAAATAGCTACCCAGCTCCCACTCCTCTGGAATTGTTAGTCCCGTACGCCGACTGTGATGGACTTTTGGAGGTTAAACGTGATTGCTACTGTCACGGGCTCGGTTACCCACCGTTGTCACGTTGAGTTGAATGTGGTTGTTACCGCCTGTGATTGCTGGATAACCAGATAATCATTCGGGCATCGCTGTACTGCATCTCTCATGCACACCTAGGACCAGGAATATATATACATAAAATAGTAGAGGGGCAAACTAAGTGCAGTTAACAATTCCTCCGTCATTGCATTAATGACCTGGCAAGCATTTCTTTGTTTCAAAAGGTGGAGGGGAGGGGAAGAGTCAAATGAGAATGAAAAAATGAGGGAAATATAAATATAAGGTCGTTCTGTAGCAGTATATGGGGACCATTGTAACCCATCTTGAA
>JADBJO010000023.1:817500-827500 GCA_016801955.1 Conus betulinus
TTTTGCGGGTCACTTATTTCTTTGCCTTGTTCTCTTCCATTCCCCCTTTGTGTTGTCCACTGCGTCCTTTGGGAGTTGCTTGGAAATGGATGAAGCTGGTTGGTTGCATCAGCCGTGGTATACAACGGCACAAAGGGAGAGGTGGTGTTCTAGGTTAAGTGCCGTGGGACCACTGCTACAACTGCTGAAGACAGGCCTCGGTGAAGAGTCACCATCCTGGAGACCACAGTTTTTTTTTTTTTTTTTTTTTTCATTTCTTCCCCATTTCCCCCCCCCCCCCCCCCCCCCCCCCCCCCCCCCATCCATTTCACTCCTTCCATCCCCATCCCCTGAATTCATTTTCATACTAAAAATAGAGATCATTCCCCACATACCTGTTATTCCATGTTACATGTTAACTTCCGTTGTTTGTTTTGTCTGTAAGTTTACTTCCGTTGTTTGTTTTGTGTGTATGTTTACTTCCGTTGTTTGTTTGTGTCTGTGTGTTTACTTCCGTTTGTTTGTTTGTGTCTGTAAGTTTACTTCCGTTGTTGGTTTGTTTTGCCTGAATGTTTACTTCCGTTGTTTGTTTGTTTGTGTCTATAAGTTTACTTCCGTCGTTGGTTTGTTTTGTCTGTATGTTTACTTTCCGTTGTTTGTTTTGCCTGTATGTTTACTTCCGTTGTTGGTTTGTTTTGTCTGTGTATGTTTACTTCCGTTGTTTGTTTTGTCTGTATGTTTACTTCCGTTGTTTATTTGTTTTGTGTGTGTATATTTGCTTTCGTTGGTTTGTTTTGTCTGTATGTTTACTTCCGCTGTTTGTTTCTTTTGTCTTTATGTTTACTTCCGTTCTTTGTTTCTTTTGTCTGTATGTTTACTTCTGTCGTCGCTTGTTTTGTCTGTGTCCTTCCGTTGTTTGTTTTGTCTGTATGTTTACTTCCGTTGTTTTGTCTATATGTTTACTTCCGTTTTTGGTTTTTCTCTATATGTTTTACTTCTGTTGTTGGTTTTGTCTATATGTTTACTTCCGTTGTTGGTTTGTGTCTATGTGTTTACTTCCATTCTTTGTTTTGTCTATATATTCACTTCCGTTTTTGGTTTGTTTTGTCTGTATGTTTACTTCCGTTGTTTGTTTTGTCTGTATGGCTACTTCCGTTGTTTGTTTTTTCTATATGTTTATTTCCGTTGTTTGGTTTTGTTTTTGTGTGTATGTTTACTTCCGTTGTTTGTTTTGTCTATATGTTTACTTCTGTTATTGGTTTATGTCTATGTGTTTGCTTCCCGTTGTTTGTTGTGTCTATATATTGACTTTAGTTGTTAGTTTGTTGTGTCTATATATTTACTTCCGTTGTTTGTTGTGTCTATATATTGACTTCCGTTGTTTGTTGTGTCTAAATATTTACTTGCGTTGTTGTTGTGTGTTATATATTTTACTTCCGTTGTTTGTTTCTTGTGTCCATATATTCACTTTCGTTTTTTGTTTGTTGTGTCTATATATTGACTTCCGTTGTTTGATGTGTCTATATATTGACTTCCGTTGTTTGTTTCTTGTGTCTATATATTTACTTCCGTTGTTTGTTGTATATATATATTGACTTCTGTTGTTTGTTGTGTCTATATACAGAGTTCCGTTTGTTGTGTGTATATATATTGACTTCCGTTGTTTGTTGTGTCTATATATTGACTTCCGTTGTTTGTTGTGTCTATTTATTGACTTCCGTTGTCTATTGTGTCTGTTTATTTACTTCCGTTGTTTGTTGTGTCTATATATTTACTTCTGTTTTTTGTTTCTTGTGTCTCTATATTACTTCCGTTTCTTTATTGTGTCTAAATATTTACTTCCGTTGTTTTTTATGTCTATATATTGACTTCCGTTGTTTGTTGTGTCTATATATCTACTTCCGTTGTTTGTTATGTCTACATACTTCTATTATTTGTTGTGTCTATATATTTACTTCCGTTGTTTATTGTGTCTAAATATTTATTTCCGTTGTTTGTTGTGTCTGTATATTTACTTCCATTGTTTGTTGTGTCTATACATTTACTTCCGTCGTTTGTTGTGTCTATATATTTACTTCCGTTGTTTGTTGTGTCTATTTATTGAGTTCCGTTGTCTATTGTGTCTGTTTATTTACTTCCGTTGTTTGTTGTGTCTATATATTTACTTGTTTTTTGTTTCTTGTGTCTCTATATTTACTTCCGTTGTTTGTTGTGTCGTGCTGCCGTAGACAGACCGCTGTTTGAAGGTTTGTCACTTCAACGTTTTGTTTTGATCTCGTGGCGGCTCAGAACCTCAAGCTGTCGTTTTGACTTTGCCGAACTGCGTCTTGGCTTGTGTTCTAAAAAAAACACAGGCGCGTCCGTCTGTGCAGTCTTCTCCATGGCATCGGCACTAAAGGTGTTCTTCCTCCTCAGTTAAACAACGTTGGCCTGTCCTGTGTTGTTGGGTTCTTTGTGATGTGGATCGTTCCTAGCTGTGTTTAAAGACAGCTGTGAGTGAAAGGGACTGTAGTGGACAGTCCCTTGGACTGGGTGGCTGACCTAGCTCACAATGCTGTGTGTGTGTGTGTGTGTGTGTGTGTGTGTGTGTGTGTGTGTGTGTGTGTGTGTGCGTGCTTGTGTGCGTGCGCGTGCGCGTGCGTGTGAGTGTGTGTTTAATGTAGTGTGTGTGTTTCGGTCGCTGCTGTACCCGCCTCTTTCTAAGGTTTGTTCTGTGTGGTATGTCTTATTTGAATGTGTGTGGGTGGGGGGTTGTTTGTTTGGGGCTTTTTTTCGTTTTTGAATTTGATAAGTTGATGAAAGGATCTTGACTAGGAAGTCATTATGCTGTCTTGAGTTGCTCTCTCTCTCTCTCTCTCTCTCTCTCTCTCTCTCTCTCTCTCTCTCTCTCTCTCTCTCTCTCTCTCTCTCTCCACCCCTCTCTCTCTCTCTCTCTGTCCCCCTCCCTCCTGTGCTGTCAGTCTCTGGGTCATCAGTCATGTGAATGGGTGCCTTGGCTTTACTTGTTGAAATGCATAGAGAGATATGTATATAGATGTATATACATGTGTATGAGTTAGAGGAGTTCCCCGCTGCTGTTCATTCATCCCTCCTGATGATGATTTTGCTTGCACACTAACCCGACAGTGGAGTGTCCGCCAACATGTGAGTACAACCAACTAACAGCTTGCCAGCTATGGAATGGATCGTGCTGCTAGTGGGTCCCCTTTGTGTGTGTGTGTGTGTGTGTGTGTGTGTGTGTGTGTGTGTGTGTGTGTGTGTGTGTGCGTGCGTGCGTGTGTGTGTGTGTGTGTGTGTGTCTGTCTGTCTGTCTGTCTGTCTGTCTGTGTGTGTGTGTGTTGTTCTCGTCTTGATGTTGTCGTCGTGGTGGCCAATGGTTTTTATTGTGCGGGCTTGACGCTAAGAGGAAATGGAAATCTCAGGCAGAATGCTAGCGTTGCAGGCAGCGAAGACTTTTTTGCCCAGAGCCCCGAGAAAGAAAGCCGGGGAAGAAAAGAACACCGGCGAAAATAGGAACCACTCGCGTTTTGCATTATGATGCTGTTAGACACCGCTGTGGAGAGGGTGATACCCGTCCACCCTCCTTTCCCATGAACCCCCCCCCCCCCCCCCCCCCCCCCCCCCCCCCCCTCCCTTCCTGCCCATGCCTGCTATCTCTCCATCTCTGTGTGTTGCCGGTGCTGCTGGAGTTTCAGATTCGGGGCACGGCTGGCCTCGTGATGGCCGATGTGTTTTTTTTTTACTCCCTGTGATCAATCTTCTTCTTCCCAGCAAGCCGCTAGTTCTCGCAGAGGTGGGCTGGCACTGCTTGCTTTTGTCAGGGTCTCGATTTCAATAAACGGGGTTCAGACGTTGGTGTAAGACAAGGGGTATCAAAACCAGTCAAACCAGTCGTTCTTTCTCTCTCTCTCTCTCTCTCTCTCTCTCTCTCTCTCTCTCTCTCTCTCTCTCTCTCTCTCTCTCTCCTCTCTCTCTCTCTCTCTCATCAATTGGTCCCTCAGGAACTGAGAGAAGGTGAGGTTCCAGGAATGAGGGAGATGTATAGTGTTGCCTGAGTATTGTTTTTAGACTGGAGTTCCTTTTGCTTGGCTGCATGGGCAGAACGAGAGCTTTCCCCTCCCACTTCCCCACACCCCACCCCGACTTCAGATCACCCTTTCTGTATGCCTCGGTGGCGGAGCGATCGTCGCCAGGAGATTCAAAGGCAGCGTCCTGTGTGCCTTGTGCTGAGTGCTGTCAGCATGGAGCGGTGGGGGTGAAGCGGGATGGGGCCTTCTCCGCTTGCTGGCCTGACTCTGACTGTTGCTCTCATTTGGAGTCCCGTGGACTGCCGGCCTTGGGTCAGTGACCGTGGGTGGCGTGAGTCCTGACAGCAAGGCCGCTGGACAGAGGAGCAGAGGAGATGGGACTGACAGCTGTGCTGTCTGTGTGCACACTTCTGATTCCTTTGGGCCAGAGCCGTGCTGTGATTGTTCTGTATCACTGCCTTCATTCTGCTCTGTCAAGGAATGTCGGGGGGGGGGGGGGGGGGGGGGTAAAACACAGCGCTTCAAATCATACCCGGTCTGAAGCTTTCCAAGGGTCGCTCTGACGGTAATAGTGTGGAATTTGTGTGTGTGTCTTTTCCAGTCTTAAGCTTTCCAAGGATCGCTCTGACGGTTCTAATGTGGAGTTTGTGTGTGAATCTTTCCCAGTCTTAAAGCTTTCCCAGGATCGCTTAGACGGTTCTGATGTGGAGTTTGTGTGTGGATCTTTCCCAGTCTTAAGCTTTCCAAGGGTTGTTCTGACGGTGATAATGCGGAGTTAAGTGTGAATCTTTCCCAGTCTTCGGGGTTTCCAAGGGTCGCTTTGACGGTTCTAATGTGGAGTTTGTGTGTGGATCTTCCCCAGTCTTAAGCTTTCCAAGGGTCGTTCTGACGGTGATAATGTGGAGTTAAGTGTGGATCTTTCCCAGTCTTAAGCTTTCCAAGGGTCGTTCTGACGGTGATAATGTGGAGTTAAGTGTGGATCTTTCCCAGTCTTAAGATATCCAAGGGTCGCTCTGACGGTTATAACGTGCAGTCAGTCAGGACGACGTCAGGGTTGTGTGTGGATCTTTGTCCCCTCTACCCCCCTGGATCCCAAGATCCCAAGTGTTCCCGTCCTAGTGTGCTCATTTCCATTTCTCCCCCCCCCCCCCCCCAAAGACCACTACATTGATTAGTTTGAGCAAGCCGGCTGTTAATGAGGATCCTCGTCAACTCAAGTGTGCTTCCTTCTGAAACTCCTTCCTTCACTTGATGCAAGACAAAGAGGGAGGGAGGGAGGGTGGAGGAGGGAATGGAATAGGAGGGTTGTGGGCGCATGCTGTGTTTGTTGCAAGTTTATTTACTATATGCTTGTGGTTTTTTTTTGTATTAGCATCGTTTGGCCCCCGTCTGCATGCTGTCCGCTGCTAGTTTTGTAGTCTGTGCCCTCGGTAATTTGAAATGTTTCGATCAGATTCCGTGCTGCAAACCACAGCCGTTTTCCTCTTTTTTTTTTTCTTTTTTTTTTCTCTTACATTTCTGTTCATGTTAATAAAAGTACACAGGTATAGTTTGAAGAAAAAAAAAAAAAAAATCTAATATATAGGGAGGGGAGGATGATATTTAGGAAATTAAAAGGTAAAATAGGAAATGGAATTGTGGGTGAAATGCTGTGTTTTTGCATGTTTATACCGCCGGTGAGTTTTATCGTATTGGAATAACTTGGGGGGGGGGAGGGGGAGGGTGGGTGTGACGTAAGCAATGTTGGCATCGTCTGCATGCTGTCCGCTGCTAGTTGTTGTCTGCTGCCACTCGGTAGTTTGAAATGTTTCTACTTGGGGGAAGATTCCGTGCTGCGTAACCACAGCCGTTTTCCTGAATTTGTCTTTTTTGTTTTTTTTTTTTTTTTTTTTCTCTTACATTTCTGTTCATGTTACCATCGAGTACACAAGGTATAGTTTGTTAGAAAGAAAAAAAAAAAAAATAGATATATATATTAGATACCATCAGCCTCCTTATATATATATATATATAAACTCCTCCCCAACTGATTTTAGATGTAAATTAAAATCCTCTTTAAACCTGAAATGGAATAAACAAAAGTGAAAAGCCGAGGTTCTGAGACAACACGATACCGCCGGTGAGTTTTGATCGTATCGCGAATAACTTGGGGGGGGGGGGGGAGGGGGACACACACACATGGGGGCCACATGGGCAGGTGAAGGAAGTAGGTACTGCCTAACTGAAAAGTCTTTGATCAAAAGTGCAGAAAGAGAAAATGTCATACTTGGGGGAAAAAAAACTGCCGACCCAATATTATCGCACTTACAGCGCCCCAGTGTGCCAGTCCTGAATTCAGCATCGCTCTGTAGATTATAGATAGCCCCCTTTCATAACGATTTTTGTGCAGTGTGGACCATCGATTTTGCCCAAGTTATAAGCTCTTTTTAGAGGAGATCGACAGGAGAGAGAGAGAGAGAGAGGGGGGGGGGCCTGCTGGGAGCAGTCAGCCTCCTTCTGGCAGCCGGTCCTTACCTTCTGAAAAACTCCTCAGTCAGCCCCCCCACCACTGACCCACCACCATCACCACCTCCATCCTCTCTAAACCTCCCCCTCCCCCTCCGACCTCCACCACCACTCCCAAGCCCCCCTCAGCTTACACGAAAACCTGAAACATTTTCGCAGACATCATCGCCATCTTCCTTCCCTAACATCCACACACACACACACACACACACACACGTCACACACACACACACACACACACACACACACACACACACACACACACACACACACAACACACACACACACCACTCTACCCACCTACCCACCCACCCAACTCCTCCGTCCCTAGACAAGTTGTAAAAAAAAGTGTCAACAGCTTGCCGTGTTTGTATTGATTGTGCTCTCTACCTGTGGGCTGGGTGGGTGGGGTGAAGAGGTGGGGTGGTGGTGGTGGTGTGGGAGGGTGCTTGCAGGACCAGTGCCAGCCATGCCTGGCTGGGAGTCTCCGGGCAGCATCAGACAGGCGGCAGTGACGGGCTGTGCTCTAGGTGTGTCTGTGGCCTGCTGGGCTAGCTGTGTCTGCATGGAGGAGGCTGGCCGTCTTGGCCCTGAGAGCGGGACCGTCATCAGCCAACATGCAGGTCACTGACTGACTGCTGACTGCAACCCGGCATCTGAAAAGCAGTACGTCATCAGTCAACATGCAGGTCACTGACTGACTGACTGCCTACAACCCGGCATCTGAAAGCAGGACGTTATCAGTCAACATGCAGTCACTGACTGACTGACTGCCTACAACCCGGCATCTGAAAGCAGGACGTCATCAGTCAACATGTAGTCACTGACTGACTGACTGCCTACAACCCGGCATCTGAAAGCAGGACGTCATCAGTCAACATGCAGTCACTGACTGACTGACTGCCTACAACCCGGCATCTGAAAGCAGGACGTCATCAGTCAACATGCAGTCACTGACTGACTGACTGACTACAACCCGGCATCTGAAAGCAGGACGTCATCAGTCAACATGTAGTCATTGACTGACTGACTGCAACCCGGCATCTGAAAGCAGGACGTCATCAGTCAATATGCAGTTACTAACTGACTGACTGCAACCCGGCATCTGAAAGCAGGACGTCATCAGTCAATATGCAGTCACTAACTGACTGACTGCATCCCGGCATCTGAAAGCAGGACGTCATCAGTCAACACGTAGTCACTGACTCACTGCAACCCGGCATCTGAAAGCAGGGCGTCATCAGTCAACATGTAGTCACACTGACTGACTGCATCCCGGCATCTGAAAGCAGGGCGTCATCAGTCAGTCAACATGTAGTCACTGACTGACTGCATCCCAACATCTGAAAGCAGGGCGTCATCAGTCAACATGTAGTCACTGTCTGACTGTATCCCAGCATCTGAAAGCAGGGCGTCATCAGTCAACACGTAGTCACTGACTGACTGCATCCCGGCATCTGAAAGCAGGACGTCATCAGTCAACACGTAGTCACTGACTGACTGCATCCCGGCATCTGAAAGCAGGACGTCATCAGTCAACATGCAATCACTGACTGACTGACTGCCTGCAACCCGGCATCTGAAAGCAGGACGTCATCAGTCAATATGCAGTCACTGGCTGACTGACTGCATCCCGGCATATGAAAGCAGGACGTCATCAGTCAACACGTAGTCACTGACTGACTGACTGCCTACAACCCGGCATCTGAAAGCAGGACGTCATCAGTCAACATGCAGTCACTAACTGACTGACTGCAGCCCGGCATCTGAAAGCAGGGCGTCATCAGTCAACATGTAGACACTGACTGACTGTATCCCAGCATCTGAAAGCAGGACGTCATCAGTCAACACGTAGTCACTGACTGACTGCATCCCGGCATCTGAAAGCAGGACGTCATCAGTCAACATGTAGTCACTGACTGACTGCATCCCGGCATCTGAAAGCAGGACGTCATCAGTCAACATGTAGTCACTGACTGACTGCAAACCGGCATCTGAAAACAGGACGTCATCAGTCAACATGCAGTCACTGACTGACTGACTGCCAACAACCCGGCATCTGAAAGCAGGACGTCATCAGTCAATATGCAGTCACTGGCTGACTGACTGACTGCAACCGGCAGCTGAAAGCAGACGTCATCAGTCAATATGCAGTCACTGTCTGACTGACTGACTGCAGCCCGGCAACTGAAAGCAGGTCATCAGTCGACATGCAGTCACTTGACTGACTGCAGCCCGGTTTCTGAAGACGATCGGAGGGAGAAGGGGGAGGGAGGAGGGAGGGGGAAGAAGGAGGGAGGGGGATGGTCTAGGGCGCTCTTTCCCGTCGTCCTCGTCCTGTCCCCTCGGTAAGACCTGTCCATCTGTTTAGTCAGTAGTCGCATGGCTGCTTCGCTAAGTCGTAAACTGATTTAATATGTCTTTTTTATCTTTAATACGTTTATGTTTGTAAATCTGCTTGCTTTCTTTTTGTAGCCAGATGCTGTGGAAATATAGCTGTATTTGTTATTGGCAATTTTGTTGATTTTTCATCATCACACATGGTGTTATTTTTGAAAACTGAATCTAGCCTACTCTCTAAAAAACCTCACCCCACCCCCACCCCCCGCCGTACAAAGTATACGAAAATGTTGTGAAAAATCAATGAAGATCCATCAACAGTTAAACCAGCTGTGATGGATTTGGAAAGAACTATTCAGCAACAACGCTAGGCCTTTCACAGAGCATTGATGTCAGATCACATGCAATGAAAATCGTGATCTGTCTGGCTGGAAAACGAACAACATGTCTTGCTGTGACGTGGTCAGAGGTCAGATAGCAACACAGTCACCGATGGGACTATGGGAAGCTGAATCCTGTAGGTAACAAGTAACTCGGTACGCAGAGTACAGAACAATGGGAAGGCTGAATCCTGTAGGTAACAAGTAACTCGGTACGCAGAGTACAGAACAATGGGAAGGCTGAATCCTGTAGGTAACAAGTAACTCTCGGTACGCAGAGTACAGAACAATGGGAAGGCTGAATCCTGTAGGTAACAAGTAACTCGGTACGCAGAGTACAGAACAATGGGAAGGCTGAATCCTGTAGGTAACAAGTAACTCGGTACGCAGAGAACAGAACAATGGGAAGGCTGAATCCTGTAGGTAACAAGTAACTCGGTACGCAGAGTACAGAACAATGGAAAGGCTGAATCCTGTAGGTAACAAGTAACTCGGTACGCAGAGTACAGAACAATAGGAAGGCAGAATCCTGTAGGTAACAAGTAACTCGGTACTCAGAGTACAGAACAAATAGGAAGGCTGAATCCTGTAGGTAACAAGTAACTCGGTACGCAGAGTACAGAACAATGGGAAGGCTGAATCCTGTAGGTAACAAGTAACTCAGTACGCAGAGTACAGAACAATGGGAAGGCTGAATCCTGTTGGTAACAAGTAACTCAGTACGCAGAGTACAGAACAATGGTTCATTCTGATGTACCGGGATTGGTA
>JADBJO010000023.1:832500-865000 GCA_016801955.1 Conus betulinus
AATCTCAGCATTGTTGCATTTTGTGTTGTATCAGATAAACCGCGGTTGTTAAAAACAAATAGAACTAAAGAAAAAAGACTATTGGTTGTGATGCCGTGTGTAAGTGGACTGAAGCAATTTTTTTTAAGCGAAAGGAGATCGCGATAGGCTTGGTTGGATTCACCCAATCTTTGTCTACAACGCTCGAAAGTTATACTGAAGTTGCATTACCATTGAACATTTCCTGTCGGATTTACTGTTTTGTTTTCTTTTTTTTTTTCTGCCGGAGTATACTGCAACGAATGATCGGGTGATGTGATCAGATGCTGAGGATAAAGGGTGGGTGCTCTCTCTCTTGTTTTCTCTTTTTTTCTCGGAGTCTCTCTCTCTCTCTCCCTCTCTCTCTCTCTCTCTCTCTCTCTCTCTCTCTCTCTCTCTCTCTCTCTCTCTCTCTCTCTCTCTCTCTCTCTCTCTCTCTGGTCACGCCCTGACACGGCTGGCTGCGTGGTGACAGTGCCATGGACATGACTGATTGGCTGGCATCGGTGCCAGCCGCCGCCACTGCCTTCACGCTCAATATGGGACAGGGACGGTCGTGCATCACATCACACGATGGGGAGGGGGGAGGGGTCGAGGGAGGGGGCTTTTCTTCTGGACCTCTCCCACCATTTCTGTCTGTCTGTCTGTCTGTCTGTGTGTTTCTCTCTCTTCCTCCGGGTCTCTCTGTCTCTCTGTCTCTCTCTCTCTCTCTCTCTCTCTCTCTCTCTCTCTCTCTCTCTCTCTCTCTCTCTCTCTCTCTCTCTCTCTCTCTCTCTCTCTCTCTCCAACCTTCCTTTCTCTAGTTGCAAGGTGAGGCGACTGCAGGCGGAAATCTAAACAAGTTTTAAATGTAAGTAATAGCGCACCGCTTAAACGCCATTGATTCAACGCCCATCTTGCTCTGAATTGATGAAGATAGATGGTTCAGCGCCCATCTTGCTCGGAAGTGGATGAAGATAGATGATTGCTCGTTTCATTTCCGTTGTCATGAGTGTTTTGTGTCTTGCCCGAGGAAGACCTGAGAGGTCGGGGCGCGTCGTGTTTTGTCTTGTGGTTCGTTTGTCTACATTTTGTTTGTTTGTTTGTTTTGTTTTTTTTTTTGGGTTTTGGACAGGGAGTCAACAAGATGTACATTTCCACCTTCCTCTGCGCTCTGTACAATGATTTTAAACAGGGAGGCAGGAAGGGATACATATCCACCCTCAACAGTTCTGTACCCTGTAGAATGGTCTTGGGACGAGGAGTCATGGTGAGATACACGTCCACCCTCCACTGTACCCTGCACAATGATGTTAAGCAGGGAGTCATGGAGAGGTACATATCGACGCTCCACTGTACCCTGATGATGTTAACATGAGTCATGGTGAGGTACATGTCCACCCTCCACTGAACCCTGCACAATGGTTTCGGACATCATTGAGAGATGCATGTCCACCACACTGCGCCCTGTACAATGGTTTTAAACATGGAGTCAAGGAGGGATATATCTGCCACACCAGGGTAGCATATGATGTTTTGAGAACTGCGAGAGGAAGTTTTTCTCCGCAACCCTATGGTTCTTGATAACTCTGTGTGTGTGTGTGTGTGTGTGTGTGTGTGTGTGTGTGTGTGTGTGTGTGTGTGTGTGTGTGTGTGTGTGTGTGTGTGTGTGTGTGTGTGTGTGTGTGTGTGTGTGTGTTCGTGCGCGCGACTGCACGCGTGCGTGTGTGTGTGTGTGTGTGTGTGTGTGTGTGTGTGTGTGTGTTGTTGTTGTTGTTGTTGTTTTGTTTTTGTTGTTGATTGATGATGATGTTTTTCGTTGCACCGACAGTTTGCAAGACATCTACCAATGCAGTAACAGGAAAGCAGAAAGAAGATCCTGCGTGTGTTCATATCGATCACAGTATTGATTTTATGCAGGGAGCAACATGAAAAACAGACCGCGACACAAGGACGGTCTTCGCAGGTACAAATGATAGGAACAGGAACTAAAGCCTGTCACCTTAAACTTAATGTCAAAAGATCTTTATACAGATCGCACGCAGGAGCGTCTTTAGATCTGTGCTCATCCTCAGGGTCCGATGAATTCATTAATGAGATCAGTTTAATTTAGGTTTAAAGGTCTCTAACCAGTCATGGGAGGATCTCATACCTTTAATCATGACATCATTCTCCATCGTCCCAGTGCACAGGCATGCGTTCAAGCGCTCACTCATCTCATCACTCACTCACATACACACACACGCACACACACACACGCACGCACGCACGCACGCACGCACGCACGCACGCACGCACACACACACACACACACACACATACACACACACACACACACACACCATTCATTCATTCATTTTGATTGGTTGCGGGGCAGTGGGGGGGGGAGAAAGAAGGAGGGGGGGGGGGGGCGAACTGAGCGATGAGCAAGTGTGGAGATGGCCATTTCCTTGGACGATCATTACTATTTTGAAGGCACAATTTTCATGTCTCCTTATTGTGCAACATGATCCCATGATTGCGGATAACAGGAAAGGATAGGGATGGGGGGACAGAGGTGGGGGAGAGTGTGGGGAGGAAGTTGACGACATTGGAGGGAGAGAGGGGGGGGGAGGGTGAGAGGGCAGGGGGAGGTGGGTGCTAGGACCAGGCTGATTAGACAGGATGAATTGTTCAGAATGTCTAAGGCAGTCATTTCAATGTGGAATTCAGAATCCAGATGTTTTTGTTTGTTTGTTTTTTACGAAGTTTCTTTCTCTCGATCTCTCTCTCTCTCTCTCTCTCTCTCTCTCTCTCTCTCTCTCTCTCTCTCTCTCTCTCTCTCTCTCTCTCATAATCCATATATTTCTCCATTGCATTTTACCGCCAAACTCTGAGATATCTCAAAGTTAGTCTCTGACCTTTTTAAGGAAAAGAATAGATTATTACCCTTTTAACACTATCTTAGGAAGGACGAAGTGGGTGGACGAGAGAGAGAGAGAGAGAGAGAGAGAGAGAGAGAGAGAGAGAGAGAGTGAGTGAGAGAGAGTGAGTGAGAAGAGAAAGACAGACAAAATGACAAGTTTTAAAAAGTGGGGAAGGTAGAAAAGGGTACATGAAAAAATATCGGAACGATAATTTGTAATGAATTGCTCCCAAAGGGGTTGATAATTGCCGTGTGTCGTCTCTCGATTGGGGGAGTGCAGTTATTGAAGGGAGGAAAAACGGTTTTAAAAATGCGAAGGAAATGAGATCATAGCATTTTACGCTTTCCTCCTAAGCAGATAGTTACATTTCTTGTCTGTGAATCTTTTGAATTTAGAACGAGCGAAAATTGCGTGGAAATAGATCCATTTTGAAACTGAAAAAAAAAAACATATTCAAATCGTTAGACGAGGTTTAAAAGAAGAAAAACAAAAGCGCATGTTCCCCCATTGTAGGCAGCAGCTCTTTGCCCATGCAGTCTCCCGACCTCTCCCTCACTTCCCACCCCCAGTTCCCCCACAGCCTGTCCCTCTGCCTTCCCCATCGTTCATCCTCTCCCTGCTCCAGCTAAAGAGTCCTGTCTCCAGCTATCCAGGGCGAGCGAGGAGCATATGCTTGATGCCAGACTTGGTGCCATGCGTTGCTTGGTTGACTGGCTGGGGCGGTGACCACTGTCAGTTGTGTGCATTCCATCGGGTCACTGCTGTCCTGCAGGCTGCACACCAACCATTAATGAGCCAAGACCTCTCTGCCTCCATCCGAATGCATTTGGCAGAAGCAAGTGGGCCTGAGTTAGGACAGAAGTGTATTATCAAGTTCCTTCTCATCGCTTTGATTAAATCATGAAAAAGAGTAGGCGACTGACTGACTGGATGGCTGAATAGTGTGTGTGTGTGTGTGTGTGTGTGTGTGTGTGTGTGTGTGTGTGTGTACGTGCGTGCGTGTGTGTGTGTTCATGCGCACGCGCGCATGTGCGTATAACTTAACGTGCCAAGACCTTGCTTAAGGAGTCGAGTATTTATAGACTGGCGCAATTCGACTGTTTCGAGACTTTTGAATGTGTCTGAAAATTGATTCTCCCCACTTTTTTTTTTCATATGGTCATCAAGGTACAAGCCAGGTGGTTCCAAGCAGACGGATTAAAATCAAAGGAATGGGACTATTTGGGGCACTTGAAGCTGGCGCAAAGATAGGATCACGGGTGAGTGCGAAGGCCTGAAATGTGACGTCAGCTGAGGGGAAGGTCATACACAATACGATACACGATACACGGTCATGTATTTTGAAGAGTGTTTGTGATGTCACCGGTGAAGATCCCCCAAAACAAGATGAATAATTGGTGTGGAGTTGTTCTTTTGATCGATTATCAGTTGAACATAAAATGTTGGCTCTAATTTTATGGTAGTCCTCAAAATGCTGACACGGATGATGTAGTGTGTTGGTGCCAAATCCCAATTGTGGCGTTTTATTCATGGTGGGCCTCTCAAATCGCTGACATAGATTGCATGTGTGTGTTAGCGCCAAATCCTTATTGTGGCGTGTGACTTATGGTAGGCCTCGGAACGCTGATATGGATAATGTAGTGTTTTAGTGCAAGTATTCTAATTGTGGCGTGTGACCACACTCCCTGAAGACCGTTTGGGCGAATGGGCGCGGGCCGTTGCGGACAAGACAAGACCAGTAGGGGGAGGGTCGAGGAAAGAAGGCTGGGGATTGGGGGTGGGGGTTGGGTGGGGGGGGGGGGGGTGTTGCCGACTTTTAATGAAGAGAATCGATGCACTGGGTGCCATCGCTCTGTCCTTTGGCTCTAATTGGGGCCCGGCAAATTAAAGGAGACCTGCCGCATTGGCCAGTGACTAATCGGGGTGAAAGTGGGCGGATTTTTTTTCCTCCCTGGAGGAAGAGAGTAGAGGGGGAGATAGGGGAGGGGGGCAGAGAGGGGGGGAGGGGGAAGAGAGATGGGGAAAGGAGAGAAAGAGAGAGGGGGAGGGGAAGGGAGGAGTGCATTGTCTCCATTCTTTTGTGTCTTTGTTAGAAAGAGAAGGGGAGGGTAGAGAGGTGGAGGGAAGAAGAGAGAAAGAGACAGAGAAAGAGAGAGGTTGCTGTGTCTCACAGAGAGAAAGAGATGTGTGTTTTGTCAATCAGACCTATATCAATTCACTGTCTCCTCCTCCCGCCACATCCCCCCCCCCCCCCCCACCCTCCCACCCTTCCACCCTTCCCACACACACACACACACACACGCACGCACGCACGCACGCACGCACGCACACACGCATACACACCGACTCACGCACGCATGAAAGCACGAAACGTGCGCACGCACGCACGCATGCACCCACGTCCGCGCACGCACACACGCATGCACGGACATGCATCGTGTGCGCGCTCGCACACTTACTCACACTCACTCACTCTCTCTCTCTCTCTCTCTCTCTCTCTCTCTCTCTCTCTCTCTCTCTCTCTCTCTCCTCTCTCTCTCTTCTCACAACCACAAACACACGCATCGCTGCCCACCATTTGTGTTCTGCCACTCCGAGCGTCCCACTCCACTTCCTTCAACTCTGTGGCTGCACACCAAACATTAATGCGCCAAGGCCGTGCTCAAGAGTCGAGTATTTATAGACTGGCGCAATTAGATTTTTGAAAACGTGTATGTATGTGCGTGCGCGCGCGCATGCCTCTGTGTGTGTGTGTGTGTGTGTGTGTGTGTGTGTGTGTGTGTGTGTGTGTGTGAAAGTTGATTCTGCTCATTTTCTTTCATATGGCCATCAGGGTTCAAACCAGGTGGTTCCAAGCAGACTACTTGGGGACTGCCACCTGGCGCAAAGATAGGGTCACGGGTGAGTGCAAAGGCCTGAAATGTGACGTCAACTAAAGGGATGGTCATGTATTTGAATTATTGTATGTGATGTCAAGAAGCGGAAAACGAAGTGGTACGGACATGTGTCCCGTTCAGCAGGCCTTGCAAAGACAGTCCTGCAAGGAACAGTCAGAGGAAGCCGCAATAGAGGAAGACAAAGGAAGAGGTGGGAGGACAATATCCGAGAGTGGACTGGAATGAGCCTGGCAGAATCTCAGCGAGTGGTGGAGGACAGGGACAGATGGAGGAAAGTGGTGGTTAGATCGTCAGGGGTGCCCCAACGACAACAGACAATGTCACGGAATAGGTGAAGGTGATGTGATGTCATCGGTGGGAATCCCTCCCAAAACAAGGGAAATAATTGGCGGGGGGGGGGGGGGGGGGGGGGGGGTTGTTCGTTTGATCACGTATCAGTATCAGTAATGCTGACTCAAACTTATGGCAGGTCTCAAAACGCTGACATGGATTATACAAGTGATTTAGTGCAAAGTCATAATCACGGTGTGTGGCCTGTCTTCTCCCCGCCATCTCCCCCCCCCCCCCCCCCCACCCCACCCCCACCCCCCCCCCCCGCCTCCCAACCCCAGCCTTTGATGTGCATGGGCAAGTTGACGGAGGAAATGCGGTAAATTCGTTTCTACATCAGTCTAAAGGCGACAGTGTGGCCGCCTGATCAGGCAGAAGCAGCTAAACCCCCGCTGTCATTCCCGGCACAATGGGGCAAGGCCATGGCGAGATTAGAGCGCACTGTCACAGTGCGTGTGTTTGGTGTCCGATGGAATTTTCATTAATTCCCAATCTGTCTGTCTGTAATCCTAGGCATGATCGCTCTTGTTAGAACCGGTTCGTTGTGGTGATCGATTTTTTTTTTTTTATTGTTGTGCTTATTCCGCAAGCCCAGTGATCGCTTGATTGCTGGCTTTTCAGTCTCCTGCTAGTGTGTGTGTGTGTGTGTGTGTGTGTGTGTGTGTGTGTGTGTGTGTGTGTGTGTGTGTGCGTGCGAGTTCCATTCCTCTAAAGTACAAGAGGTCTTTGACATAAGCCTGGGCTTTGGGTTTCAGATCAGCGTGAGGGATAGACAATCTACTCAACGCTTTCTTTGTGACACTCTTGGCAAGTTCATCAACTCCTCGTTGCCTGGAATGCCCACATGGCTGGGAACCCAGGCAAAAACTATGTTGTATCCATCTGATTTCGGAGAGGTGTACTGTTCGAATAAGCCAAAAGCGAAACAAAACCAAGTACAGGACTTAAGAAATCCTGCCGGTAATAGACTGGCTTCTTGGCTCAAAAACAGATTAATGCCTTTAATTCTTACTAATCTTTCCAAAACTCCTGGCCTATAGTGACGTCATGATGATGTCTTCTGGGCTCAAAGAGTGATTGATGCCTTCATGATGATGTCTTCTGGGCTCAAAGAGTGATTGATGCCTCTAATTCTGACTAATCTTTCCAAAGCTCCTGGCCTTTAGTGACGTCATGATGATGTCTTCTAGGCTGAAACAAAGACTGATGCCTCTAATTCTTACCAATCCTTCTGCATCTCCTCTGGCCTATAGTGACATAATGAAGATGATAGCACCAGCGCAGCAGAATCAGTGTAGGCCAACATCAGCAAAGACACAGTCAGCGGTTATGTCCACCTGCTCTGGCAGACAGCGTTCTACTGTGGCCAAGCAAAATGGAAGCTAACCCTGAAGTCCATGGTCAAGGAGTACAAAGTGGAAGCTACTCCTGAAGCCCATGGTCAAGGGAGTACAAAGTGGAAGCTAACCCTGAAGCCCATGGTCAAGGATTACGAAGTGGAAGCTAACCCTGAAGCCCATGGCAAGGAGCGCAAAGTGGAAACTACCCCTGAAGCCCATGGCAAGGAGCGCAAAGTGGAAACTTCCCCTGAAGTCCCATGGTCAAGGATTACGAAGTGGAAGCTAACCCTGAAGCCCATGGTCAAGGAGTACAAAGTGGAAGCTAACCCTGAAGCCCATGGTCAAGGAGTACGAAAGTGGAAGCTAACCCTGAAGCCCATGGTCAAGGAGTCGAGGAAGTAACCCTGAAAGTACAAAGTGGAAACTACATCTGAAGTCCATGGTCAAGGATTACGAAGTGGAAGCTAACCCTGAAGTCCATGGTCAAGGAGTGGGGAACGCCAGGTTACTAGCCTGACCTGAAGACCTCGAGGACAGTCTAGCTGAAGGATTGGCGGAACACGGGGAGTTCTGATGGCAGTGAATGTGACGAAAGAAAAGCCTGAGGAGCTGGATGGAGTGGAGGACTGGGTATGCCCAACAAACCTGACCAGATGGAAAAAAAACACGTAGAAATGATGAGCATGAGTGGCATGAGATTGTATTGTACAATCCTCTCACGTTCTGAAAACAAATGTTTCCGATTTATTTACCGCACTGTATGAAAGCACAGTGGAGGAAGCAGACATCTACAAAGACTATATGCAACAGCTTGAGGGAAGTTGGTTTTCAGTCCGAAGTCCTTGATATAGAAGTTGGGGGAGGATGGGGGGGGGGGGGGGGGGGGAGCTGTTGTTCATGTTCATACATCGTTCTCTGTGGATAGATGAAACATCGAGCAGAGAGCCCTTCAGAGAGGTTTCTGACAGAGGAGCAGAGAGCCCTAAAGGCAGAGCCCTAAAGAACAGGGAAAGGCAGAGAGCCCTAAAGACAGGGACAAAGTTGAAAGAGGAGCAGAGAGCCCTAAAGGCAATGACAGAGGAGCAGAGAGATGCAAGACCTAAAGGCAATGACAGAGGAGCAGAGAGAGAGCCCTAAAGGCAGTGACAGAGGAGCAGAGAGCCCTAAAATGCAGTGACAGAGGAGCAGAGAGCCCTAATGCAGTGACAGAGGAGCAGAGAGCCCTAAAGAATGACATGATGACAGAGTAGCAGAGAGCCCTAAATGCAGTGAGCAGAGAGCCCTAAAGGCAATGACAGAGGAGCAGAGAGCCCTAAAGGCAATGACAGAGGAGCAGAGAGCCCTAAAGGCAGTGACAGAGGAGCAGAGAGCCCTGACAGAGGAGCAAGAGACCTAAAGGCAATGACAGAGGAGCAGAGAGCCCTAAAGGCAGAGTGACAATGACAGAGGAGCAGAGAGCCCTAAAGGCAGTGACAGAGTTGCTGCTGAATCTGATGGAGGAAGAACAAAGGTGAACTTTGTCGTGCTGACATTTCCCAGCTTACAGCAGGTGTCTGTGACAGCAGCGTGGACAAGATACGGCCCATGTCCCATAGAGCAGAAGCAGTAACCAGCCGAAATATTTAAAGGAGTGGCGAGGGAGGGGGTGTGGGTGGGGGATGGGGATAGTTTTTTCTTCTCTGAAATACTTTTAGCTCGTGAGCTCTCCCTGAAGTTTTTTTTTGGTTTTGTTTGTTTTTTGTTGTTGTTTTTTTTGCTGTTGTTTTTGTTTGTTTTGTTTTGTTTGTTTTAGCTGCAGTGAAAAGCGAAGAAGTATCGGCATCAAAATTTGTTAGAACTCCGACATTCTTTTTTTTGCTACTCACGCAAGTTGAGAGAGAGAGAGAGACAGACAGACAGAGAGTTGCTGTAACCCCCCACCCCCACCCCCACCCCTCCCTGTCAATTAATATTGCAGTGTACCACTTTCCAATCACCGTCAGCGGTTTTCCCCCCCTGGTCAATATGGGGACTAAATGGTATAGAGCTGTGATTTCCCCGGGGAATCCTTGTTGACTGTATGACTTTTGAACTACAGGGCCCCGTCAACTTGGCAACCAGAAAACGCCGCCACTATTTTCAGAGAATCGATACAACAACATAGAAACTTGCTGACGCCGTCGATGCGTGGACTGTGTGTGTGTGTCAAAGCTAGTGCTGGTGGGTCGAAGTTGTTGGAAAGAACCTGGTGACCTGGGAACTGACCTTTCTAGGTGCAGTCCGTCTCGCTTGAGTGAATGCTTGCACGGCGTTTGTTTGAGATGGGAGACCGCGTTCATTACGGCCTGGACTAGGATGGTCGCTCGTCAGGGATGTGTGTGTGTGTGTGTGTGTGTGTGTGTGTGTGTGTGTGTGTGTGTGTGTGTGAAAGAGAGAGATTATGTGTGTGTGTGTCTGTGTAAGAAAGTGAGAGAGAGAATGTGTGTGTGTGTGTGTGTGTGTGTGTGTGTGTGTGTGTGTGTGTGTGTGTGTGTGTGTGTGAGGTATATCCGTGCACGTTTACTAATAAAGACATATTTGCTCACAGATTTGAGCACATCTATCTGTATCTTTCTCCCTCCCTCCCCTCCCCCCCCCCCCCCCCTCCCCCCCCCCCTCTTTCTTTCATTTTTGCTCTCTCTCTCTCTCTCTCTCTCTCTCTCTCTCTCTCTGTCTCCCCCTCCATTTCTCTTTCTTTCTCTCCCTCCATCTCTCTTTCTCGCTCCTCGCCCCCCCCCCCCCCCCCCCCCGCCTCTCTCTCTCTCTCTCTCTCTCTCTCTCTCTCTCTCTCTCTCTCTCTCTCATACTTGCAAACGTGCGGGGCACAAAGAAAGAACAACACACACAAAAGAGCGTTAACAGCACATTGTAAGGAATAAAAGAAAGCTGCTCCTTTTGCAGGGCCATTGTGTAATGTCTGGTTAGCTGAGAACAGGCCATTTACTGCAGCTTTTGCTGCACGGGAGCTGTGGGAAAGGGGAGCGGAGGAATTTGGCTGGGCATAAACCTTCTGGGTAGATTACTGAAAAGGATGTAAGCTTCATAAATATTCTCTCTCTCTCTCTCTCTCTCTCTCTCTCTCTCTTCTCTCTCTCTCTCCTCTCCCCCCCCCCTCTCTCTCTCTCTCTCTCCCCCCCCCCCCCCCCCTCTCTCTCTCTCTCTCTTCTCCTTTCTCCCAAAGAGCTAATCATAGAATTCCTTACGAATCGATCACACAATCACACGGTGCACAATTTTTTTTTGTGATATTCTGCAGTTAGGAATCGTTCAGGTAATACGTAAAGTGTTCTTCTTACAAGCCGTTACAGGTGTGCACGTTTTATTAGAATTGTTTACCGCGAATAGCAGTCTCATTTCACGTAAGAGTCAGCTACGTCAAAAAGTACTACGGTGTTAACAAAAGATGGGAATTTAGAGAACAAGGGAAAGGTGGACTTACAATGGGAGTATTAAGCTTGCAGTGAACGGGTGTCAATACTTGGAATCAACCACACTCATTTTCACAGCTGTGTGCAAAGATCTTGCATTCCGTTCGAAGTATGCAAAAAAACTATCAAGTAGTAAAAGAAAAATAGCAGTCCTCTGTACTATTTATAAAGTTGTTCACCTCTCAGGTACAACCTGTGGCATAGCATAGAGCTAAGGTGTGGAATCTGTGTGATGTAGTTCATCGTGCAAGCGTCCACTTCTCTGCGTTAGAGACGTTTTAGGGGAGTTGACATGAAAACAAAACATGACGGTTAAGTTTACAGGGAATGTAATGAATGCTTCAATATATTTGAATTCCCGCAACATGGTGTCTTGGGGAAAAATAAGTTAAGATGTGTATGTCCGGGTTGCCAGTGAACATGTTACTAAACATTCTATGATTTGGGTCTAAGGGATACAAGAATTTTGGCAACGAAAGTAAAAGGTTTCGTTAACGTTATGTCTCTAAAAAAAAATCATCAGTCTTACCTTGATAGGAAAGGAATAATTGTCATTTCGTCTGTCCACGGTTGGAAACATTCTAGAGAAGATGCTCAGTTTTTTTCCCTTCTCCATCGTGAGTGATATTGAGTCATTCCTCCACCCCCCACCCTCTCTGTCCTCTCCTCCACCACCCCCCCCCCCCCACCTCCTCAGTGGATCCCTCGTTGTTTCGACTTCAGTTAGTTTTGTCACCCACAAAATTAATGAAGTTGTTGTGAACAGCGTGCAGTATTCTTATTTGAATGAAGACCGCTAAGATGTGTAGCACAGCGTGCACTTGATGATGACAAAATGCATCTTGTGGAACAAGCAGGTGACTGTCGATTACTGCATGCTGTAGATCTTGTTGCTGATCTCTGGGTCTCCCCCCCCCCCCCCCCCCCCCCCCCCCCTTCCCTTAGCTTTTAAACTGGTTGTTCACAAACCTCTTTAAAAAGGGACTGTGGTCTTTATTAAATAAACCATCTCTCTGTCTGTCTCTCTCTCTCTGTCTCTCCTTCTTCTGTCGTCTCTCCTCTCTCTCTCTCTCTCTCTCTCTCTCTCTCTCTCTCTCCTCTCTCTCTCTCTCTCTCTCTCTCTCTCTCTCTCTCTCTCTGTGTGTCTTCTTCTCTCTTCTCTTCTTCTTCTCTCTTCCTTCTTCTCCTCTTCCTCCTCTAATCCTCCTCCACCTCTTCTTTCTCTTCTTCCTTCTTCTACTTCTCTTCTTCTCTACTTCTTCTTCTTTCTTCTTCTTCTTCTTCCTTCTCTTCTTCTCTTCTTTCTTCTTCTCTTCTTCTTCTTCTTCTTCTTCTTCTCTCTTTCTTCTCTCTTCTTCTTCTTCTTCTTCTTCTTCTTCTTCTTCTTCTTCTTCTCTTTCTTCTTTCTCTTCTTCTTTCTTCTTCTTCTTCTTCTTCTTCTTCTTCTACTTCTTCTTCTTCTTCTTCTTCTACTTCTTCTTCTACTTCTTCTTCTTCTACTTCTTCTTCTTCTCTTCTTCTTCTTCTTCTTCTTCTTCCTTTTACCTCCTCCTCCTCTCCTTCTTCTTCATTCTCCTCCTCCTTCCTCTTTTTCTCTTCTTCCTCCCTCTCACCCCTCCTCCTTCTTTTCTTCTTTTTTTTCTTCTTCTTTTTCTTCTTTCTTCTTCTTCTCTTCTCTGTCTGTCTGCCTGTCAACCTGTCTGTCCGTCTGTCTGTCTCTCTCTCTTCTCTCTCTCTCTCTCTCTCTCTCTCTCTCTCTCTCTCACACACACACACACGCGCGCGCGCGCGCGCACACACACACACCACACACACACACACACACACACGCACACACACAGTCACACCATACACGCGCGCGCGGGAGCGCGTTCGCAACACAGCACGCACACACGCGCGCGCGCCCGCACGCCCGCACGCATACACACACACACACACAGACACACGCACGCACACACGCATGCACACACGCATACACGCGCGCGAGCGAGCGCGCGCACACACACGCACACACACACACACACACACACACACACACACACACACACACACACACACACACATTTCTGAATCATCCTTATTCTGGATTTTCATATCCCCCTCCTCCTCCTCCCTCCCTCCTCCTCCTTTTTTTTCCTCCTCCTTCTCTTTTGCTGTCCCCAGCGCCCCCACCTTCCACTCCCTTAGCTCCCGAAGGAAGAAAATAAAACAGAAAAATATACGTGGTTGTGTGGCATATGATGTAAAGCTAATGGGGCCGCTCAGGAAGGAAGGGGGTGGGGGAGGGGGTGAAAAGAGAGGGTGGGAGGGGCATCTTCCAACCGGAATCGATTGAAATGGACATGAGGCAATGTCTTGCTTTCTCTTATCAGACAACGATAACGAGTCATATCTCCTCCATCCTACCCCGCTCCTTCGCCTCTCTCCCTCCCCCCCCCCCCCCCCCCCCTCTCTCTCTCTCTCTCCTCTCTCTGTCTCTCTCTGTCTGTCTGTCTGTCTGTCTGTCTCTCTCTCTCTCTCTCTCTCTCCTCTCTCTCTCTCTCTCTCTCTCTCTCTCTCTCTCTCTCTGTCCTATGTGTGCGAATACAGCTTGTAATCTAATCATAGACGCATCTTGTCAATGTCCATTGCGGACCTGATACACTAATACGTTACGACTGGGGCTGGCTTGGCGTAGCGAATGGCGATAGAAATTGTGTTAGTTCAGAAACAGACCTGAAGGAGCAAGAGAGGGGTGGGATGGGGGAGAGAAGTGGGGTGGGTGAGGGGTGGGGGTGGGGTGGGGTGTATTGATGGTCGGTGTCAGCCATTACATCGTCCGTGTGAGAGGAGGAGTGTGATTCGGATTCACATGGCAAGTGTGTGTTGTGTGTGCGTGAGAGAGAGAAAGAGAGAGAGAGAGAGTTTGTTTTGTTTGTGTGTGTGTGTGTGTGTGCGCGCGCGCGCGCGCGTGCGTGTGTGTGTGTGTGCGTGTGTGTGTGTGTGTGTGTTTAAGAGAGAGAGAATGAGACCGTGAAGGGTACCTCAATTTTATATGTGAATGAATCTCGGTGAGATCTTACATGACAGAAAAGGACGTTTTTTTTGTTGTTGTTGTTGTTACCCGATGATGTGTAAGCTTATAATATATATCCTCTACTGATAGAGTAAGAGGACTGTTAGGATTCTCTCTGACTACAAATTCTGAATGTATGTATGTAGGTACGATTGTCTTGTCACGTTTTGTTTGTTGGGTCAGTAGCCACTATTCAAACGTCATGTAGGCTGTTGGATGCGCTTGAACTTTTTTTTTTAGACAGATAGCTAAGCGAAGTCTGCTACAATGTTTCCCGCCAGCAAAACAAAAAGTTTTTTTTGTTTTTTTTTTTTTTGTTTTTTTTTAATGAAAAGGAAGAAACATGATGTACTTCAGTGTATTGATAACTGAAAATGTTGCAGGCTTGCCATCCAGCCCACTATTTTTTCAGCTTTTGGGAACAGAAATAGCTTGCGCGTGGCTTGACTGTTTTACGAAGTAATGGAGGGGAAAAAGCAAAGCCGAATGTTTGTGATGCGTGAGTCATGAACGTAAAGCATTGTCCAAATATTCCACATTTTACGGTCCTTCGTCATAAAGTTATCATTGCTTGGGGAATGAACTGGACAGGACGTGATTAATTTCATTGTTCTCTTGCAAACATTCTCTTTTTTTTTTTAATTCTTTCTTTCTTCCATTTGAAAAGGAACGGAATTGAAAAAAAAAAAATGCTCACGATGAGATCATATCGATCCAGGACGGGTAAAAGAATTGGATCGATCTGTTTGGCCGCAAACCAGCAGCCATGGCCAGTGATGACACCGACAGAAAGGGAAGCAGGGAGAAAGTTTCTTTGCGTCACCTATAAGTTGTTTGTGGAGACTGAAACCCCCTAATACGCTCTCGTCTACTTTGTCGGCGCTCCTCCGAAAGGCGCCCAAATACGCGCATGCCCATTCCACCCCATTGCTCCCTCTTTAGACTGGCCTCCCAGGACTATTGATCGCAGATTGCCTTTGAATCGCTTCTCCCTTCAACATTCTCTTCTCTAAGTTCCTTGAAGCCCAAAGAAGTGAGCCTCATTCACGGTCACAAGCCACTGCAGCCTTTGTGGGCGGGACACTGGGGGATCTTGGAAGTGCCGTATGTACACTGGGGGGGGGGGGGGGGGGGGGGGGGGGGAGAGCTGCCAGGAGGGTCGGGGGTTTTGTGGCGGACGGCGGCGGCGGTCTGCGAAAGCGGAGAGGTCTGTTGGGGGTGGGGGCGGCGGCGGTTGAAGTCAGAGGTTGGCTACAGTCAACCTAGACATTGTTAGGCCCCAGGATGGATCGTGCTCGGCCACCTCAGCCCACCATCATCCCGTCTCTCTTTCTCCCCTCTGTCTCTCTGTTTTTCTGTCTGTCTGTCTGTCTGTCTGTCTGTCTCTCTCTCTCTATCTCTCTCTCTCTCTCTCTCTCTCTCTCTCTCTCTCTCTCTCTCTCTCCTTTCATGCTGTCTCTGTCTCCCTGTCTGTCTCTGTCTCTCTGTCTCTCTGTCTCTCTCTCTGTGTGTGTGTGTTGTGTTCCTCTGTCTTCTCTCTCTCTCTCTCTCTCTCTCTCTCTCTCTCTCTCTCTCTCTCAGTCTCTCTGTCACTCTCTCTCTGTCTCTCGCTCTTTGTATCTCTGCCTTTCGCTCTCTCTGCCCCTCTCTCTCTCTCTCTCTCTCTCTCTCTCTCTCTCTCTCTCTCTCTCTCTCTCAGCTCAGTCTCCCCCCTTACAGCCTTCCACCCCACTCCTCTCTGTAACCTTGTAAGGCAGGGGAGGCTTTCTATGCGACAAATGGCACCGTGTTATGCCCCTCATGCCCTTGATACATTTCAGTCGTCTCCCTTGTCTGATGAAGACGACCGGCTTCCTGGACCGGACGGGTCCGCTCTGGCCTTTTTGTCAGGCTCCGTGGAGATAGACAGGGAGCGGAGTGTCAGGCTCCGTGGAGATAGACAGGGAGCGGAGTGTCAGTGTCCGTGGAGATAGACCGGGAGCGGAGTCCGCCTCTCTCCGGACCTGCAGAATGCCGCGAAGGAAACGAGTCTGGTCGCTTACGTTGTTGGATTGGGTTTTAAATCAGCCGGTCTTTAGAAAGGAGGTGTGTTTGTTTGGCCTAAGTGGAGAGAGAGAGAGAGGGGGGGGGGGGGGGGGGGGAGGGGTTGATTTAGCCGCCAGACATGTCCGTGCCGGGAATAGCGATGGCCTGCAGACAAAGCCGGCCTTTCTTCAGAGGCACTGGGAGCTATGGACTGTCTGGGGGATCGAGGTGAAGTGATTGGCCATCGGCAACGGATGGACCTGCTTCATCCGAGCTGAGGTCCGCGTCGAAAAGCGCCAGGCTGAAAAAAAAAAAAAAAAAAAAAAAAAAAAACCACCTAGACACTCTACCTCGCAGTTGATGTAATTAATGAGAAATCAGTGGAATGGTCTTACACGATAGTTGCCAGTGCTTATCATGAAAGAACATCTGCAGAGTTAGCGAATGTAGTTGAAGGACTGGTTTTCGGTGCAACTGGAACAAAGTCGCCAGTTCATGTCATTTTGGTTTGTCATGACAGCTGCCTGCGTGCGTGGATAATGTCGTAGCACCTTAAACAAGTGAAGGGGTGCATGCGGTAGAATCGCAGCGCCTGCAGAAGAGAGCAGAGGGAATGCTGTCCCGTTGACTTCGTGGTGCGCTGGCGGACCAGTTGATGTTGGCTGGTATTGATGCGGGAACTGTTGCTGCTGAAGGTGGCGAAGATTGGCACCACTGAACGTGACGTGTTGAAAAAGTTGACGTCACAGCCCGGCAATGAAGACAAACGAAGCATGCTAAACAACGGACAGGGGAAGGAGGAAGGACCGTGAGTGAGTGAGGTCCAGGGGCGTCCCTCTTGGGGAGGGGGGGGGGGGGGGGGGGGGGGGGGGGGGGGGGAACCAAGACGTGGGTTGTCCCGGTGGCGCAGGGGATGAATGGCCACCGTCACGAAATGGCCAGTGGAAGGGCCGAGAATCGACGAGGGCCAAGACAAACATGCTTTTGATGCAGGAGGGGCCGCTTACCCCAGCAATTTACGAGCCAAAGGGGGGTGCGGCCAAGACATGGAGTGATAGAATTATGAATACTGATGCTGAGAGAAATATTGGAATCACGGGCCATCCATCGCCGCGGCGATTAGAGAGAGGAGGAAGGTGAAAGAAGAGGAGGAGGGAGAGACGATGTGGGAGGTCTGCGGGCCTTGGGGGCCGGTGGGGGGGGGGGGGGGGGGGGAGGGATCAGAGCTGACAGGGGATGAGGATGCAGGGGGTGGAGAGAGAGGAGGGGTGTAGCTTTAAACGCCCTCCCACCCCCTTCCCTGGCGGAGCGAGCCGGCATCAAAGGGAGTTCGCATGCTGACCCAGCAAGAAAACTGAGTATAAAGAAAAGAGAAGAAAAAAGACAGAAAGAAAAAGAGTTCAGAATTACCCTTTTTCCAACATTAATGTTTGTGAAGAGAGAGAGAGAGAGAGAAGAGAGAGAGAGAGGAGAGAGAGAGAGAGGAGAGAGAGGAAAGAAGAGAAGAAATACTAGGTAAGAGATGGGATGGGGGACGGTTGTCAAAAGCGAAAAACCTAGTGGAAGAGGAAGGCCATGTCTCAAAACGAAGCCGTTAAGGAGAGCAAGCAGCACGGTGACATGATAGAGCACCAGCGGGGGGCGGGCAGGCAACACCCCCCACCACACCTCAACCACCACTTGAAGAGCGGGCCGGCCAGTTAACGGCACGCTGCGAACAATGCTTAGTAGAAGAGAGCGCAGAGCGGGCGGGGGGGGGGAAGGGTGCGGGGGGGGGGAGAGGGGCAGGGACGGGGAGGCAGGGGTTGGGGGGTGGGGGGGGGGGGGGGGGGGGGCGCTGTGATTAGGGCATCAGTCACCTGCCTGCAAGAGTCATGAATTTTGAGGGGATGGATTCTCCCCCTCCCGCTCCCCCCCGAGCCCAACCAGCCCCTCGCTCTATGACGTCTTGTCAGCGGTGGCGCTTCCTCTCGGACCCAAGTGCGTGTCGGAATGCTCTGTCTCTCTCCTCTCTCTCTCTCTCTCTCTCTCTCCTCTCTCTCTCTCTCCGCTCTCTCTCTCTCTCTCCTCTCTCTCTCCACCCCCGATGTCGGTCTCTTAGTCCTTCTCCTCCTCCGCTGCCACCCACCCGCAACTCTACCCCCCCTCCCACTTTATCCCCCCACCCCCCCTCTCCCGTCCATGCTTTCGCTGTTCTTTGCTTTTTCCTGCTCTCCCGGTGTCCATCCCCATGTGTAGTCCGTTTCCCATGTCTGTGGGGGCGTGGGGGTGGAGGGAGAGGAGAGAGGGTGAAGAAAGAAAGAATTGTTTTTTTTTTTTTTTTTTTTTTAAAGAGTTTGCCTGATTTCTTTTTTGGTGGGAGTGTAGGGGGGAAGGAGGAGTGAGTAAGGGAAAACGAGGGAGGGAGGCGGGCAAAACGGGGAAGGGGAGGGGGAGCTGGGGGGGGGGAGGATGTGGAGGGTTCAGTACCACCATACTGTGCACCTAGCACTCTCTCCTCCCGAATGGTTATGAATCATCGTCGGTGGTTATATCAGGGATTCAGCGTCAGCAGTTTGGTTTGTGTGTAGTGACCTCAACAGTTTGATTGTGTGCATCGACCTCAACAGTTTGATTGTGTGTATCGACCTTAACAGTTTGATTGTGTGTATCGACTTAACAGTTTGATTGTGTGTCTCGACCTTAACAGTTTGATTTGTGTGTGTATCGACCTCAACAGTTTGATTGTGTGTGTATCGACCTCAACAGTTTGATTGTGTGTATCGACCTTAACAGTTGTGTGATTGTGTGTCTCGACCTCAAACAGTTTGATTGTGTGTATCGACCTCAACAGATTGATTGTGTGTAGTGACCAGAACAGTTTGAATGTGTGTATTGACCTTAACAGTTTGATTGTGTGTAGTGACCTCAACAGTTTAATTGTGTGTATCGTGACCTCAACAGTTTGATTGTGTGTATCGACCTCAACAGTTTGATTGTGTGTATCGACCTTAACAGTTTGTTTGTGTGTATCGACCTCAACAGTTTTGATTGTGTGTAGTGACCTCAACAGTTTGATTGTGTGTAGTGACCTCAACAGTTTGTGTGTATTGCGTGGACCTTCAAACCAGTGACCTCAACAGTTTGTGTGTATTGACCTTCAAAAAGTGTAGTGACCTTTTGTGTGTATTGACCTCAAAAGTTTGTGTGTATTGACCTCAACAGTTTGTGTGTATTGAACCTCAACAGTTTGATTGTGTGTAGTGACCTCAACAGTTGTGTGTATTGGGACCTCAACAGTTTGATTGTGTGCAGTTGACCCGCAACAGTTTTGTTTGTGTGTATTGGACCTTCAACAGTTGATTGTGAGTATGTGACCTCAAAAACAGTTTGATTGTGAGTTGTGACCTCAACAGTTTGATGTTGTGAGGTGTGGACCTCGTACAGACTGGCTGTGTGTACGTAAGACAGGCTGTGTGAGCATGGAGAAATCAGAGAGAGAGAGAGAGGAAGGGGGCATCTTGTACTTGTCTCTTTGGGGGATTTCGAACTTCGCTTCAGACACGCTGGTGTCTGTCTCTGTCTCCTCTCTCTTTCTGTATATGCCTGTCTGACAGTCTCTCTCTCTCTCTCTCTCTCTCCTCTCTCTCTCTCTGCTCTCTCTCTATCTATTGCTCTCTCTCCTCTCTCTATCTTCTCTCTCCTCTCTCTCTCTCTCTCCCTCTCCCTCCCTCCCTACCTCTCTCTCACTCCCGCGGCTTTCCCACTCTCTCTCTGTCTCTGTTTCTCTATTCCTTCCCTTCCCCATCTCCCTCCCTCCTCCCGCCCCCATTCGTGCCGTGGGAACTCAATCTACGGCAGTCTGTGGTTAGCGTCACCACCGACATTAGTGGCGATGGCATCCTTTGACCCATTGGATGGAAAAACTGTTGCAGCAGTGAGGGGCACAATGGGCTGGAATGGCTTCTTGCCTGCTGTGTCATTGGCGCGTCGATGGACGTTTCGGTGTTCTCACTTCGGAAAGATTGCGCATTGCTGGGCTGGTGGATGCAAGTTTGTACAAAAAAAAGGCATTAGTCGTTTGTGGGAAGCATTGTCCGCACACATCGTCTCTGTGTATTATTACACATAGTCTGGAGTGACGAGAGAGAGAGAGGAGAGAGAAGAGACGGATGAGGGAGACTGAGGAGGAAAGTGAGAGGGTCGAGAGGGGGAGCTTGAAGAGGGAAGGCCTTCCTTGAGAGCGGGTTGGAGGGGACCTTGAGCGAAGTCGAGGGGAGGGGGGAGTGTCGGTGGGGGAGCGGGGGGGGGGAAAGGGGCGAGGGGGATAGGGGGGGGGAGGTGGGAAAGGTGTGTATGGTCCAGAAAAACATAGGTAAAAACGAAGGATGGTGTATTTCATACAAATGTCTCGGAGGTGTAAGAAAGAGAGAGAAAGTGAGAGAAGAAGAGGTGTTGTAAAAAGGGGGAGGGGAAAGGTTTGTGTATTTAGCAGACATTTAGAGGGACAGAACAGAGAGAGGAGCGAGGAGAGAAGGGGGAGGGAAAGATGTATCGCTTTACATACATTACATTTGAGAGAGAGAGAGGAGAGATGAAGACGGAGGGGAGAGAGGAGAGCGAGAGGGGAGACTAAGATGTTAAGATGTTGAGAATTCTCTGAGTTGTGTGGTTTAAGTTTCCCAGTGTTTTAAGTTCCACTTTCTTTATCTATTCCCTTTTCAAAAGGGAGCGCAATATCGGAAGGGAAAAGCCTCGGTTGTCTCCCTTCTCTGACGATCGGACGTTCCAGACTCCAGCTGATGACCGTTGCGTACCGGGGGGCCAAATGACGGCGCCGCTGGCCAGTGACACAAACACCGAGAGTCGGGGGGTTTGCCTTGCGTTGCTGGCTTACGGATCGGGCGAAAAAGTGGAAGATTAGTACACCGCCCCAGTAACAACAATGGAATGGGCAGGACACATGCAGGAAGTAACAGACGACCGACGTAATCTCCTGGTCGTCTGCCTGCCTGTCTGTCTTGTTGCCTGCTGTCTGTGCTGTCGGCTGTACTGTCGTATGTCTGTATGGCTATCTCTCTGTCTCTATCTCTCTGACCTGTCTCTCCTTTGTCTTCAGTCCGTCTGACAGAACTTGACTCTCGATCTCTCTTCTGTGTCCCTCTGCTCTTCTCTCTCTCTGTCTGTGCGCACCTGACTCATTTTGGCTGTCTGGTCTGTTCTGTTCTGTCTGTCTGTTTTCTCTCCTCTCTCTCGTTTTTATCTCTTGTGTTTGTATTTTTTTCTCTCTCTCTGTTTTTGGCTGCCCCCCTCTTTGTTTCTGTCTGTCTGTTCTTGTGTTCTTATCCTGTCGTAATCTGTGTTCTATCTCGCTGTTCTGTCTTGTCCACCCTCAATCTCTTCTATCTTTGTGGGTTTTTTTTGTTTGGTGTTCAAAAACATCCACTCCTGCACTCAGTTGTGTGCTCACGCACACATAGCCACAAACGAGCGCGCGCGCGCGCACACACAACATTACACGGCACGCACGCAACGCACGCACGCACGCACGCACGCACACACACACACAACCACACACACACACACACACCACACACACCACGACCATAAAACGAGTGAGATGGAGAGAAGAGAGGAGCAGGGTAGAGACAGAAACGTTGAGCAGGGAAGGAGTACAGTACGAAGGATGGGTATGCCGACCGCCAGGCCCCCGTGGCCTGTCCACAGTAGAGTGGGCAGTTAGTGGACGGTTTAGCCCGGCTCATTCAGAACTTTTTTTTTTGATTAGGACTCACGGAGCAACCAGCTCCACCCCCCTCCCCTCCCCTCCCCTCCCTTTAGGTCTCACACCCAAGTTGAAGGGGGGTCGGACCTGCCACGAAGTAGTCTCCCTCGCCAAGACCTGCCCCCCTGCCCCCCCCCCCCCCCTCTCCCTCCACCTCCCGCGTGCAATCTTCGTTTCGGCTTGTACGTCTGACTTGTGAGGGAAATTTTGCATTTGCATCTGTTCGCTTTAGTGAAATGTGTACATGTTTACGATTAGTGAGGGTAAAATTCCATCTGCAGCGTGGGATGGAGCAGATTTATGGCTGATAATGCGCCAACGTAATGCGTCACTTTCTTAGGTCAAGACCGCTGTCGTTTTCTCGTTGCAGAATGATGTGATTTGAGAAAAAAGAACTCCGACATAATAATAAATTTGCGCCAGGGTTACTCCTACTTCCTTTTGTTACTTTTAAAAGATTACTAATACCGTTAGGAATACGAGAGGATGGGGCGATAGTGGAAGAAGTCCCAACACTGAAAAAGTACTGCTTTTGCTTTATCGAAGGCTATATTGAAAATCCACCGGTGTACAGTGTTTTCACGGATCGAGTACGTGTATGAGCAGCATCAGTTGAAAATCCTTCAATCGCTACCTTTTTTTTTATTATTTTTTAGAAACAATTTTCAAAGTATTCTGAACGACTCCGCCCAAAAGAACGTCGACAAATGTATCACAAGACAAAAAAACACGACGCGTTTTCGATGGCACGGTCTTCTTCAGGCAAGATACACAAACACGCAAAGACAACGAAAAACAACCGAGCAATCACTTATCTTCGTCAGAAATCGGCGCAAGATGGGCGGTGCATTGTTGTTTGTTTGTTGTTGTTGTTAAAATAAAACGATCAGGGAGGCGGGGGGGGGGGGGGGGGGAGAGGGCCGGGAGAAAACCGCATGGCGGGGTTCTGTTTCAGCAGGAGAAGAGAGGCAGCTCCCCCCTCCCCCCTGAGGACGGTAACCCTTTGGGGCCAGCCAGCGGCCGCTGTAGTGACGGCCAGGTGACGGATGGGTCGTACACGCTGATTGTGGGGCTGCTCTTGGTAAACCACCCGACATCTGTCTTGTCCCTTCTTTTCTTTTCATCTGGTGGCCTGGCTAGTGACGGGAAGGAATGGTGGTGGGTGGGTGGATGGATGGGGGCAGGGGGTGCGGGGGTGAGGGGGGGAGAGAGACACTTCCCGAAAGGGGGGTTCCGTTGTAGGGTAGAAGGCAGTCGCGGAGGGTCCAAGGGGGTTGAACTTTGAAGGAAAAGAAGTGAGTGAATGAAACGAGTGAAATTGAATGAAGTAAAAGGAAGACTTCAGTACCCGTTCTTCTTTCGTCCTCTTCCCGCACCCCCATCCCCTTTGCCCACCCTCCTCCTGTCTCTCCCGCCCCACTCTTTCTGGTCCAGAGGAACAAACACCAAGGTCAACAATAACGAACAAACAGAACGACCACACACACCACACACACACCACACACACACACACACACACACACACACACACACACGTACGGACGCACGCACACACACACAGACACACACACGCGCACGCACACACACACACACACGCGCGCGCGCGCACACACATACGTGCACACACAACACACCACCACACACCACACACACACACACTCTCTCTCTCTCCTCCTCTCTCTCTCTCTCTCTCTCACCACACACACACACACCACACACACACAACACACACACAACACACACACACCACACACACACACACCACACACACACACACACACACACACACACACACACACACCACCACCCCCCACCACCACCACCACCAACATCATATCACATCACATCACATCACATCACATCACATCAGATCGCATTGTCCTGCATCGATGTGGAAAAAACGAACGAAGACCCATCACTGATCATAGCTCTGAATACGAAAATGTTGCAGAAATCATGGTTCTCAGGGTTAGCAGTAAAAGAATGTGGAAGCTCCGGGTTTTCCCCAGGAAATGCCAAAACTTACGTGTTCCTAACTGGTCAGGTTTTTTGTTTGCTTTGGCAGCACAATAACAAAAAAAAAAGGTTTGAGGAGTTAAGAATGTAAAGAATGTGCATTTTCTGAAAATCGGAATGGACTGAATAGCCCATGTGAGGTTTAGCTTTGCGTGCTTGAAAACAGTTCAGCACAGGTTTAGCCTCAGTGGAGCAGAATAGGAGTTTTTTGAAGACCCAGAACTGTGGGGCTTTGGGAGGGGGGGGGGGGGGGGAGAGAGAGAGAGAGAGAGAGAGAGAGAGGAGAGTGAGAGACGAGAGAGAGGGAGAAAATGCGATACGAAATAGTCCGAGTTAAGGCCGTGGCCCCTTACTGAAGGGATAGATTTATACAATTAAACAATGCAACTTATGCCTAAGACAAAATAGATTATAACCTATCCACAGCAACAATGAAAAGGAGGAGAGAGAGAGAGAGAGAGAGAGGAGAGAGGAGAGATGGAGGGTGGGAGTGGGGAGAGAGGGGGGGGGGAGAAAGAGAGAGAGAGACGTATGTCGGGCAATGAACTCTTGCCCATCCCTCTCAAGCTTTCATTGTAATCCAGGATCAGGAACCAAAAACTACTGCCTTTATTTCTAAAAGGTTTCACCACTTTCCTTCTTTCTCGCTCCCTCCCCCCCCCCCCCTCCCCCCCCCCATCATTCTCATTTAGTTTGTTTTTGTTTGTTTGTTTCCTACTTTCTCTCCGTCCTGCTTTTGTCCTGTCTTTCTGACATTTCGCGCAAAAAGTTGATCTCCTACCGCTTGCCTCCCACTTTCTGTTTTCGTCCCTTCCACTTCTCGTCCCTTTCTGCCATTGCCTCCTCCCCCCCCCCCCCCCCCCCCCCCCCCCCCCCCCCCCCCCCCGTTTTTCCTGTCCTCTTTCTGTGTTTTAATTGTCTGCTGTCTCTCTGTCTGCTGGCTATCTGATTTATTCAAGGCAGGTTGTCCGCTTCTTAATTATAATGTGGGAAAGCAGTGCTAACCCGTTCATGTCAAGTAATAGCTGTATTAGTTTTTAGTACAACACACACGCGCGCAACACGCACACACGCGCGCGCGCGCGCCACACACAACCACACACACACACACACACACACACACACACCACACAACAACACACACACACACACACACACGCACACACACAACACACTTTTGCAAATTGTACCCTTCCTTTCTTTTTTCTTTTTTCTTTTTTTTTTTTTTTTTTTTTTTTTGTCCCAACCTCTGCGCCACCTCAGAGGCAGTGCACCCCAACGCCGCTCATTCCGACACACCCCGTACACCAGCCACAGCCCCGGTCGGCCCCGCCGCAGCCCCGGCACCGGCAATCCACAGGGAGCAGTCAATGTCAAGTCGTGAAGAGGCAACCCACCGGAGGAGACTGCACTGCACTGCTGCCGAATCACTTCGGTGGTGTTCCAGTGGCGCCTGTTCTGATCAAACATACGCAGGACACCACCTACTAAGCCCCATACTGACGACAATAATTGCTTAGTCGCGGAGCCGGCGTGAGTGAGCTCTCCCTCCGGAGGGCGCCACCACGTCCGTCCAACGACGCCCCCCATGGACTCGCCGATACCGGTGACCCTGACGGGAACCAAACCAAGGCCACAGACGTGGAGGAGAGGACATCGAAATTGAGGTCACCATGAAAGCAGGGCATGAAGGGCCACAGAATTTGAGGATTTTTTTTTAATGCTGATCGATGAGAATGAGGATGATTAAGATGATGCTACGGATTCCATTTCGGGTCTGAGACTTACATGACAGGGGCTGTACTCTTACGCTTCTTTTATAAATATCCCGGTTTTATCCCGGCGTCAACCAGGCCCGAGAGATACAGGGAACCTGCAGTGTTGGTCATGAAATTTGAGCAAACCCCTTCCTTTCTTTGTCCACCTTCCTTCCTACCAACTTCCTCGTCTGCTTTAAATATTGTCTCTGCGGATTGAGCAGTAAAACAATAATATGAATGTTGATCTGAGTTTTTTTTCTTTTTCAGAAGGTACAATTTTTTCGGCTTCAGTTAATCAAGCGACACTTCTTAGAATCTTGTCTGTCTGTCTGTCCTGTCTGTCTGTCTCTCTACTCTCTCTCTCTCTCTCTCTCTCTCTCTCTCTCTATCTCTCTCTCGCTTTCGTCTTTCTCACTCCTCACTCGCTGGCTCCCGCGCTTTTTCTCTCTATTTCTTTCTCGCCCCCTCCACCCACCTCTTCTCTCTCTCTCTCTCTCTCTCATCTCTCCTCTCTTCCCTCCCACCCTCCCTTCCTGTTGCTGTCACAATTTCGCTATTAGTCTACTTACTTCTCTATCTCTCCTCTCTCTCTCTCTCTCTCTCTTCCTCTCCTCTCTCTCTCTCTCTCTCTCTCTCTCTCTCTCTCATCTCTTTTTAATTTTTTTTTTTATTTAGATTCTTTTTGTTGTCCATTCTCGGTTTTCCCTTTTTTCCCGAAGCTAACGATACACGTCTGCCTGTTTTCTAGAGGCGGTTTTTTGTTTTGTTTTGTTTTGTGTTTGTTTGTTTGTTTTGTTTGTTTGTTTTTGTGTTTTTGTGGTCGTTCCCCAAAGTACAAAAGGAGGATTTGTGGGCCGTTTCTTTATCTACGGCTTAGTCGTATCTCCATAATCGTTTTTTTCCGTCTTCGTCTTCATGCTGTCCTTTTCCAGCTCGTTTCAAGCGGCTCGTACGAAACCTGTCGTTTAGGAGATTGTTCCGCTCTCCAGACCGTCGCCTAACCTCTCTGGGAGAAAGAGAGATGGCAGCCCACAACAACACTGGTCATCTGGTTGTGATGGCCTCTCTGTCCGGCAAGTCCATCGAATGACCGACACGAAGAACTCGACAACGTTGCGGCTTTGCCGCCTTCGTCTCAGCGGTCAGTTCCCTGAAGACAGCCAGTCTGTGAGAGGCCTGTTGGCATGGCAGCATTCAAGGAAACGAGGAGGTGGACAGGTGGTAGAGAAAGGGAGCAAGCCACAGGAGAATCAGGAGCCTAGGTGCCAGGACCAGAGTGCAGGAGAGGAGAAGTGATGGAGAAACAGGGAAAAGGAGAAGTGAAGGAGAAAACAGGGAAAGGAGAAGCGAAGGAGAAACAGGAAAAGGACAAGTGAAGAAGGAGAAAAGGAAAAGGGAAAGGGACAAGTGAAGAAGGGAGAACAGGGAAAGGAGAGAAGCGAAGGAGAAACAGGATGGGAGAAGTGAAGGAGAAACAGGAAAAGGAGACGTGAAGGAGAAACAGGAAGAGGAGAAGTGAAGGAGAAACTGGATGGGAAGAAGTGAAGGAGCAACAGGAAAAGGAGAAGTGAAGAGAGAGAAATAGGAAAAAAAGGAGAAGTGAAGAAGAAATCAGGAAAATGAGAAGTGAAGGAGGGAAAACGGGAAAAGGAGAGAAAGGAGAAGGAGAAACAGGAAAGGAGAAATGAAGGAGAAATCAGGAAATGAGAAGTGAAGGAGATATCAGGAGAAAAGGAGAAGCGAAGGAGAAAGTGAAGGAGAAACAGGAAAAGGAGAAGTAAAGTAAAGGAGGAACAGGAAAGGAAAGGGAGAAGTGAAGGAGTCAGGGAAAATGAGAAGTGAAGGAGATATCAGGAGAAAAGGAGAAGCGAAGGAGAAAGTGAAGGAGAAACAGGAAAAGGAGAAGTAAAGGAGAACAGGAAAGGGAGAAAGTGAAGGAAGAAGGAAATAGGGATAGGAGAAGTGAAGGAGAAACAGGAAAAAGGAGAAGTGAAGAGAGAGAAACAGGAAAAGGAGAAGTGAAGGAGATATCAGGAAAAGGAGAAAAGTGAAGGATAAAACCGGAAAAGGAGAAGTGAAGGAGAAGCAGGAAAAGGAGAAATGCAGGAGAAACAGGAAAAGGAGAAGTGAGGAGGAGGAGAAAGAAGAGAGAAAAGGGATGGCTGTCTCAACACCACAGGAGCAGGGATGGCCACAGTCTCCTCAGCCGGGAAAACCACCAGGCACAAGGTGAAAGTCAGACAGCAGTTCAAGACCCACCTGGGGGATTCTGCAGCACTTTCCCCATGACTGTGGAACCCCTGTTCCAGCACTCTCTCCCCTCCACCACAACCCTTCTGATAGCCTCATGTGGTCTGCAGACTGGCCGCTGAGAGAGAGAGAGAGAGAGAGAGAGAGAGGAGAGAGAGGAGAGACAGACAGACAGACAGACAGACAGACAGAGAGAGTGCAGAGACCCAGACAGAGAGAGAGAGAGAGAGAGAGAGAGAGAGAGAGAGAGAAACTCGTCTGACGTGGACAAATGTTCCGGCGATGACAACAACAACAACGATAATCTCTTTGTTCCCCCGAGGTCCCACCGTCAACCCATCTCATTTTTCGTCCACTGTTTCAATCATTGCCTGTTTTTTTTCGTTTCTAATCGTTTCTCCCTACCTTTTCTTTTTTCTTTTTCTTTTCTTTTTTTCTTTCGTTCTCAGAGTCCCCCATCCCCCCCACTCCACAAACTCTCTCTCCTTCTCTCTCTCTCTCTCTCTCTCTCTCTCTCCTCTCTCTCTCTCCTCTCTCTCTCTCTCTCTCTCTCTGTTTCTGTGTCTCTCCAATAGTTTTTATCGTCGTCGTCGTTGTATTTTTCTCTTCTTCTTCTTCTTCTTCTTTTCTTCGTCTTCTTTGCTTCTTCTCGTTCTTCTTCTTCTTCTTCTTCTTCTTCTTCTTCCTCTCTTTGTAATCTTCTTCGTTCGTCTTTTTCTTTCTTTCTTTCTTTCTTTCTTTTTCTTTCTTTCTTTATCCTCCTTCTCCCTCCTCCTCCTCCTCCCCCCTCCCCCCCTCTGCCTTCATCTCCTTTTTCGCTCTCTTGGTAGCCTCTTTGTGGAGGACTGTTTTCAGAGGAAATTAATTGACAAGGGGCTAAGGTTTCTCCTGCCAGCTCCACTTTGATTTGGTCTTTCAAGAGGAGCTGGCTGCCGCCTGGCGGAAAATTAAACCCAGGCGACAAGGGTCTTCTCCGGCATCGTCTGATTCAACTTTTCTTCATAAAAGCTTTTCAACGCCGCCTTGAAATACCGTGCTTGATTTTCTCTTTTCTTTCTTTTTCCCCCTTTTTTCTAACTGTTCCTCCTCCCTTTCCTCCCATTTCTGTTTCCCTTTGGCTAGGTGACCCTCCCCTTCTCCTCCACCCACCCCACCGCACCCCAACCCCCCGGGCAACTACCCTACGATACCCCCCCTCCTCCGCTCCCCCACCCCCCCCCCCCCCCCCCCCCCCAACCCCCCTCAACACCCACCATCCTCCTGTCTCTTTTCTCTTTTTATCACTGTTCCCTCCGTGTCTGCCTGGCAGTCGTTTCATCTCTACTCCATTTCTGTCTGTTTTGTCTGTCTGTCTGTCTGTCTGTCTGTCTGTCTGCATATATATATTCATATATATATATATACAGATGTGTGTGTGTGTGTGTGTCAGTGTGTCTCTCTCAGTCTCTCTCTCCTCTCTCTCTCTCTCTCTCTCTCTCTCTCCTCTCCTCTCTCTCTCTCTCTCTCTCTCTCTTCTTTCCTCGTCCCCTGTCTCGCAGTCATTTCATTCCCCACCATCTTCTGTCTGTATGTGTATCTCTCTTTCTGTCTGTATGTCTGTCTGACTCTCTCTTTCTTTCTCTCTCTCTCTCTCTCTCTCTCTCTCTCTCTCTGTTTCTCTTTCTCTTGCACATTTGCACGCAAGTGTATACACACATACACACACGCACACCCATTCATAAGCGCGCGCACGCGCGCGCCCCAAAACACCACACACACACACACACACACACAACACACAACACACACACACACACACACACACACACACACCGCACAGATGCAGTCTCAAAACACACACACGCGCGCGCGCGCACGCATGCACGCACGCACGCACGCACACACACACGCAAGCACACACACACACACACACACGCGCGCGCGCGCGCGCGTCCTATTCGCGCTCTCAGACCTTAGTAGGTAGATGAACAACAACGTAAGAAACATAAAGAAAACAGGTCAGAGGACTAGGTAAGAGGGGAGAAGAGAGTGGGAATTTATAGAGGGCGCACGGGTGAACTTTGAACTTTGGTGTGGCATGATGAATTTGTGGGCTTGGTTCACGTTCTTCTGTGGCAGTGTTTGTCGAACTAACCATGTGCCCACAGCCTCAGACTGCTTCCTTGGGCCCAAACCTGACTCCAACGTTTGCTGAACGTGATTGATGCTTTTCAGATCGTTTTCCTGGGTTATGCACATTATGCACAATGACGCACGCCGCACGCGCTTGCCTAGTCACGCGCTCTTGCTAAGATAAACGCGCGCTCATGTTCAAAAAAGAAAAAGGTGTGTGAAAATAGAAGATGGGAGTAGTACCAGCCCAATATGTCTTTCTGTTAATCCATGGACACCAACACAATCATGCACATTTTGCTGTAAAGAGCCCTACCGAGCTATTTCCGCACTTGTGCTTGCAAACCAGTGCAGAGGACAAGAGAGGTGTGTGTGTGTGTGTGTGCGTGCGTGGCGTGTAGGGTGGGGGGGGGGGGGGGGGGGCGGAGGTTGAAGATAGTGACGCCATTCCAGCATCCTGCCATTTTCTTCTGAAAAGAGGAACGACGAAATTTTTTCGAGATGTTTGAAACAATTCCACGTTGCTACAGGTTAACCTACAAACTTTGCGTGCTTGACGGTATGAAAGATTTTTCCCCCGATGTCTGAAATCTAACTGAACTTCAGTTCTATAACACAAAATGAGTCGAATAAGAAAAAAAAAAAAAAAAAAAGAAAAAAAAAAAGTAATGAAGAATGATAATCTATTCTATCACTATGACGTTGTGAGCTGCCTGACTACTATGACGTAATATTCCCCATCAGACAGGAGTGTATTCGCTGATAGTCGCAGACTGTTTCTGCCTAAACCGGAAACCCGGCGTCATGGCACTGTGGCTCCGGTGATACCAGCCCTTAGTCGGATTCAGAGGACTGTTCTGCACCCCAGATTGACGTTGCTCAGCACTTAGCTCGGTTACGGGATGCTCCCAGCTCTCGCATTAATGGCCTTCCGACATTGCTACACCTTTTGCCTATGATGCACTTGCTTTCCTTGTGATTACTGCCTTTTGGGATTTGGATTTTGTGTGTGTGCTAAGCGACAGGAGCAGTACGATTTGTGACCGTTTTCCTTCGTCTTCTTCTTTCAAGAAAGGACAGACACTTGATTGGATGTAGATTTTACTGCAAAGCAGCTTGAAGACAATCTGTTCCAAAGCTACTGTGTAGTCCGTCTCCAAGTCCACATCAAAAGTCAAATAGTTAACTTGTCAACCCTATTAGCTTATCACTTCACAAGAAATTCTGATCAAGTTTCAGGTTCAGAACACGGCATCATTGTAACTAGAGCAACGGCGGCGGAAATCGCGTCACGACCGATTTCTCACCGAACATGTCACTACGTATAACAGGTTTAAATGCCTGTATCACGGAGTTTTTCGTTTGCTTGGTTGGTTGGTTGTTGTTGTTTTGAATTTATACTGGTGGTCAGTACACTGGGGTCAGACACACTGGAGATGTGAGTCCGGGAACGTTACATACAAATAAAATATACATTCACACGCGGGCGGCCCTCCCCCCCCCCCCCCCCCCACACACACACACACACACACACACACACACGCACGCACGCACGCACGCACGCACGCACGCACACACACACACACACCACACACACACACACACACACACACACACACGCACGCGCGCGCACACACACACACACACACACACACACACACACACACACACACACACACACAACACACACACACACCGAAGGTATGGATCCATTCAAAAAGTTGAATATATTGCACGTCAGCAAACTCATAGTTTGTTTCAATTTCTGTTTGAACAACATCTCAGGTCGAACCAACAATATACATTTGATCTCCAGAGTACACACTCTTAACCATTTGAATGGGCCAGCGGCCTGTGTAAACCATGACGTTTTCAATTGCGATTGGTTGTGTTCATTTCCGGCGAACGTGAGAAAACTTTATTGCCAATTCAGATGTGATTGAAGCCTGCATTTTAGTTGTTGTTTTCACACGGAAACCATGTAGGGGGAAGAAGTAGGGAAGGTGTGTGTGTAGGGAGGGTTGTGGGGGGGGGGGGGGGGACAAAACACGGGGAAAGATCACCTTCTGGCAGCTTTGGTATGACGGCATATGGACGCAAGGAGGGAACATGGAGGGGGAGGGGAATCCGTTTAATGAGAGGGAGCCAGACATGTTAGGTAGATTGAAGATGATCAGACCTAGTGATACCCCCCGCCGCCCCTCTCTGTGTGTGTGTGTGTGTGTGTGTGTGTGTGTGTGTGTGTGTGTGTGTGTGTGTGTGTGTGTCTCGCTCTTCTTCTCTCTCTCTGTGTCTGTCTGTTACTCTCTCTTTCTCTCTCTCTCTCTCTCTCTCTCTCTCTCTCTCTCTCTCTCTCTCTCTCTCTCTCTCTCTGGGATGGGAGGGATGGATGGATGGGGAAGAGAAGGGAGTGACGAGGGGAGAAGGGGCAGACTGTGATGCATGGAGAGGCATGACGAAGCACATCCTGCTCTTCTTTAGTCTGTTTGCTGCCCATCGCGCATCGCGCATGCGCCCCCCCCCCCCCCCCCCCCTCCACCGCCCCTTGCCCACCCTCACTCCCTGCTTGGAGAGGGGGGGGGGGGGGGGGGGGGGGGGGGGG
>JADBJO010000023.1:870000-877500 GCA_016801955.1 Conus betulinus
ACTAGGAGGGCTGCAGCGAGCCCTGTAACCCGACCTGTCTACTTTAGCCCCGGCCAGCGTTGTGGGGGGAAGAGAGAGAGAGAGGGAGAGGAAAGGAAATGGGTTAATGGCGTGGTGCGCTGTTTGCCCTTACATGGACCATAAGATTACGTTGACTTAAGGCAAATCAATCGCCTCGCCACTTCCCGCCTGCAGCCAACGCTTGGCGGCTCGGCGCCGGCGACGCCGCTTCTCGGGCCTTTCCAGTCATTTCCGGTGTTTAGAGAGTGACGTTACTAGGAGTGAGGAGTGGGAAGGGGATGGGGGGGGGGGGGGGTTGTTGTGCTGCTGCTCGTGAGAGTCGTTTGGTGGCCGCGAAGTAAGAGCGTGAAGTAGTGAGGAGAAAGGCGACGCCGCGGTAATGGAGCGAGGTTGGGGAGACTGGTGGCCGTCATCGATCCACGAGTGCTCCCGTCTCTCAGGCTCTGGCCGGTCCACAAGTGTTTCTTGACGCCTCCTGGTCCTCTCCCCTTTCCTCTCCCCCCTTCCCCTTTTTCCTTAATGTGATTGTTGCGGTCATGGTCATTATGGATACGGTGGCCATGATCATGATGATCATGATGATGATGATGATGATGATGATATTCTTTATATGACATTCGCCAATATAATATGACGATAATGATGATGATGATGATGATGATGATGATGATCGTGATGATGATATTCTTTTTATTCTATTCACCAATAGTGAGCCGATGATGACGATGATGATGACGATGCTGATGATATTCTTTTTATTATATTCACCAACGTAATAAGTGAGCCCTTTTTTTTTTGTCAAGATCCTTTCTTTCGCGATAAGTATCGTCTTCACTCCACACCACCTCTCTCTCTGTCTGTCTTTCCCTGGCTCTCTGTCTCTGTCTGTCTGTCTGACTCTCTCTCTCTCTCTCTCTCTCTCTCTCTCTCTCTCTCTCTCACACACACACACACACACACACACACACACACACACACACACACACACACACACACATTTTAAACACTAATGTTTCAAGGTATGATATGTACATAACGAACTGCCAGACTCAGGCTAGGTTCAGCCGTTTTTGTTTGTTTGTAAAAAGCTTTTCGTGCTGTGAATACGTTGTCATCGTCAGGCGTAACGCCAAGCAGAGAATGCAATGTTAGCTGGTTTGGTATGGTAATGAATGCACGACGTGGACACGAAATGCCCCTTTACTTGGTTAAGTTCGGTTTTAAGCATGGAGTCAGAAGACACGCTGTACCGTTGTTAGAGCATGGGCATTTTTTCCATTGCGTGATTGAAAGGGATCTTTAAAACAGCAGAGCATGTTTTGTTGCGAATCAAACCAAGCACCTCGAATCCTTGGGGGAAAAGGGGAGAGGAAGAAATTGGAGCATTCGCATTAAATTTTTCATGAGAGAGGGGAGGGGGGGGCGGGGGGGGGAGACATGAGGGAGGATAGGTAAGGAGGAAGCGATGGGAGGGATGGGAAAATGGGAAGTTGTAGAAAGAAACAAAAAACAAAATATTTTTATGAATAACCATCCCAAATCACAAAAAGAAAACTTCGTTTGTTTTTGTTTTCATCACTTTTCTTTGGATACAGGGAAAAAAAAAACAGGTTGGTCGTTAAGGCAGCGATGATGGACCAGACTGTAGGACGTCCATTCTCGGAGTGTGTAGAATGTGTGTGGTTAGCAGTGAAGTAGAATGTCTTCTATCCTCGGGATTCATGAGGTGTGTCGTTGATAGTGGAGTAGAGAGTTAGTCTTCCATCTTCAGGATAAGTGAGGTGTACGGTTGATAGTGGAAGAGTGTCAGTCTTCCATCCTCAGGATTCATGAGGTGTGTGGTTGACAGTAGAGGAGTGCTAGTCTTCCATCTTCAGCATTTGTGAGATGTTTGATAGTGGAAGAGTGTTAGTCTTCCATCCTCAGGATTTGTCATCGTGTGTGTGGTCGAGAGTGGTGTGTTAGTCTTCCATCCTCAGGATTTGTTATTGTGTGTGGTTGATAGTGGTGCGTTAGTCTTCCATCCTCAGGATTTGTTATTGTGTGTGTGGTGATAGTGGAGTGTTAGTCTTCCGTCCACAGGATTTGTTATTGTGTGTGGTTGATAGTGGAGTGTTAGTCTTCCATCCTCAGGATTTGTTATTGTGTGTGGTTGATAGTGGTGTGTTAGTCTTCCATCCTCGGGATTTGCCATTGTGTGAGGTTGATAGTGGAGTGTTGGGTCTTCAATCCTCAGGATAAGTGAGGTGTGTGTTTGATAGTGGAGGCGTGTTTAATCTTCCATCTTCAGGATAAGTGAGATGTGTGGTTGACATTTGAGGAGTGTTAGTCTTTCAACCTCAGGATAAGTGAGGTGTGTGTTTGATAGTGGAGAGGCGTGTTAATCTAACATCTTCAGGATAAGTGAGGTGTGTGGTTGACAGTTGAGGAGTGTTAGTCTTCCATCCTCAGGATAAGTGTGATGAGTGGAGTTGATAGTGGAAGAATGTTAGTCTTCCATCTTCAGGATAAGTGATGAGTGGGGGTTGATAGTGGAAGAATGTTAGTCTTCCATCTTCAGGATAAGTGAGGTGTGTGGTTGATTGTGGAATAGTGTTCCAGCCTCAGCGTCTTCAAGGTGTCTGGTCCTAGTGTAGTGAAGAGTTAGTCTTTCATCCACAGGGTCATATAGGTGTGTAGTTGGCAACAGTAGCTGTGTGACTTTCGTCACCTCAGGGTCTCTCTCTCTCTGTCTGTCTCTGTCTCTCTCTCTCTCTCTCTCTCTCTCTCTCTCTCTCTCTTCCTTTATCTTCTTTTTTGTTTTAATATTCGAAAATAGCGGTGCATTGGTTCGTATGGTGATTGCCTGCGTGGGCACAGTGCCGGGGGGGGGGGGGGGGGGGGTAGGGAAAAATGACGTCCGGAGGCTTGGAGGGAGGGAGGAGGGAAGATCCCCTCCTATCTGAGGCACGTGGGGCTTGCATTGTGTTTCCAAGGTAATGCGATGGGATGAACCTTTTCATCTTCGCCGCCCTCTCCTCCTCCTCCTCCTCCTTCCTGTCTTGTCCCTCCACCGTCTTGGCCGTTTTTTGGTCCTTTTTTTCTTCCTGTGTTCTTCCCTCCCTGCATTTATCTTGGTATTGTTACATCTCTCTTCTTCCCTGCCATTCAGCTCTCACTGCCCTGCCTTCTCATCATCTTGCTGCTGATAACGACGTATTGACGGGCGATATACAATCAGGCAGCAATTGCCACACCCGTCGTTTTATTTGCCATTTGACTCCTGATCCACTTCTGAGGTATTGACTTGCATCCTCGAGAGTGTGCTCCACGTGCCTGCAACTTGAGAGAGAGGGGGGGGGGGGGTGGAGGAGGGAGGGAGGGGGTTGGAGTGGGTGGTTAGGGGGGGGGGGGGGAAGGAGAGAGGGAGAAGCTGTTGCAGGCAGCAGCACTGTTATCTTGATTCCAGAGCTGCTTGGTCGACAGTGCTCTGACGAATCGACCAACCATCATTCGACGGTCTCCTCGTTGTTACACGGAAAGGCAAAATCACCAACCAACAACCTTATCCACCCCAACCCACCCCCCTCTCTCCGCCCTGTACTCCCCCCCCCCCCCCCCCCTACCCCACCACCACCACCACCTGCTTCTCCTCTCTGACATATCACCAGCATAATCATCATTACCATCCACATGGCAAACCCACCTCCCACCCACAACCTCCACCCGTCCCTCCCGCTTTTACCCGTTTCCCTATCTCCCCTCCCCCGTTCCAGATCACAAATCATAAGCTGTCTGAGCAAGACTCGAGAAAAGCAAAGCCTGGGGGGGGGTTTGTTGTTGCAGATTTATCGCTCACGTGACTCTGCTGCTGTATTGCGCATGCCTCGTATTTTGTGGGGTTTGGGGGGCAGCAAGGTGGGATTGGAGGCACTCATCTGTGGGCTTTGTTGTGTCGTCAACGGGCGGGGAGCTTTCATAAATCGTGGACACAGCCAAATAAGGTGTCCACGTCCTTGATTGGGGGCTGTTTGGGAGATGGTCAAGAAAAGGAACGTGGTTCCTTACTGCATCCTTCACCACTGCTACCACTACCTACCTCCCCCCCCCCCCCCCGCACCCCCCACTCTCTCTCTCTCTCTCTCTCTCTCTCCTGTCTCTCTCTCTCTCATTGACTTGTGTCTGTCTCTGTCTCTGTCTCTCTCTCTCATTGACTTTTTCTCTGTCTCTGTCTCTCTCTCTCTCTCTCCTCTCTCTCTCTCTTTGTCTCTCCTCTCTCCTCTCTCTCTCCTTTACCCCTCCTCTCCCCCCCCCCCCTCTCTCTCTTCTCTCTCTCTCTCTCTCTCTCTCTCCCCGTGCGCGGGTGCGCGTGAGTGTGCATATGTCTGCGTGGTGTGTGTGTGTGCGCGCGCGCGTGCATGCGTGCGTACACACGTGCGCGTGTGCACAGGAGGGGAAAGGAGGGGCGATAGAAGGGGGGGGGGGGTAAATCCTCATTTTTGTCCTCTCCTTCCCCGTTCTTTCTTTCTCCCTCTCCCTCCTCTTTTCTTCTCTTCTCTTCCTTTTTTTTCTTCATTTTCTTTCCTCCTTTCCTTCCTCCTCCCCTCTTCCTTTTCCTTCCTTTCTTCCCCTCCTTCCTCCCTTTTTCCCCTACTTTCTCCCCTTACCTCCCTTTTCTCCCTTCTCTCACTTTTCCCCTTCTCTTCCTCCTCCCTTTTTCCTCTCTCTTCTCTTTCCCTTCTCTTTCTCCTTCTCCTTTTTTTTTCTTCTTTCCTCCCTTCCCTCTCTTTTCCCTTCTCTTTCCTTCTTCTTTTTCCCTTCTCTTTTCCCCTCCCTCCCTCCTTTCCTCTCCCCCTTCCCCCCTCCCCCCTCCTCTCCTCTCCTTCCCTTCTCCCTTTTCCTCCTCGTTTCCCTTCTTTCCTCCTTTCTCTTTCTCTTTTTCTTCTTCCTCTCCCCTCCTTCCTCCCTTCTTCCCCCTTCCTTCCCCTCCCCTTCCCTCTTTCCCCTTCTTTTCTTTCCCTCTCCTCTCCCTCCTCCTTCTCTTTCTTTCCTCCTTCCTCTCCCTCTTTCTCCTTCCCTCCCTTCTCCTTCCTCTTTTCTCCTTTCCTCTCTGTCTCCCTTCCCTTTCTTCCCTCTTCTCCCTCTCTCCCTTCCCTCCCCCTTTTTCCCCCCTGCCCCTCTCCCTTTCCCTTCCCCTCCTTTCTCTTTCTTCCCCTCTTCTCTCCTCCCCTTTCCTTTCCTTTCCTTTCTTCCTTCTCTTCTTCCTCTTTTTTTTCTCTCCTCCTTTCCCTTTTCCCCCTTTTTTCTTTTCTCCTCCCTTCTTTTTCTTCCTCTCCTCTCTCTCCCCTCTTCTTTTTTTCCTTCCTCCCCTTTTCTCCTCCCCCCCCTCTTTCCTCTCTCTTCTCCTTTCTCCTCCTCTTCCCCTCCCTCTTCTCCTCTCCTTCTTCTCTCTTTTCACTCCTTTCTCCGCCCTCCTTCCTTTTCCCTCTCTTTTTCTTCTCTTTCCCTTTTCCTTTCTTCTCTCTTTTCCTTTCTCCCTTTTCCCTCTTCTTTTCTTTCTCCTCCTCTCCTTCTTCCTTCCCTTCTCTCTCCCTCTTTTCCCTTTCCTTCTTTCTTCCTTCTTCCCCTTCTCTCCCCTCTCTTTTTCTCCTTCTCTCTTCCTCCCCTCCCTTCTTCTCTCCCCCTTCTCTCTCTTTCTTCTCTCTTTTCCTTCTCCCTTTTCTTCGCTCCTTGTTTCTTCTTCTCCTTCCCCCTTTCTTTCCTCCTTTCTTCTTCCTCTTCTCCTTCCTCTCTTCTCTCTTCTCCTCTCTCTCCCTCTCCTCTTTCCTTCTTCTTCCACCCTCTTCCTCTCTTTCTCTTCTTCTTTTTTCCTTCTTTTTCTTTCCTCTCCTTCTTTCTTCTTTTTTCCTTTTTTCCTCTCTCTTCTCTTCCCTCTTCCTTCTCTTTCTCTTTTCTCTCTCCTTTCCTCTCCTTCTTCTCTCTTTCTTCTCGTTCTCTCTTCTCCTTCCTTTCTTTCTCCTTCCTTTCTTCTCTCCTTTTCCTCTCTTCTTCTCTCTCTCCCCCTTTCTCCCCCTCTTCTCTCTCCTTCTCTCTCTTCTTTTCGCCCTTTCTCCTCCTTCTTTTTTCTTCTTTTCCCTTTCTTTTTTCCTTCTTTCTTCCTTTTCTTTCTTCCTTTTCTTTTTTCCCTCTTTTTCTCTTTCTTCTCTCTTTCTTCCCCCCCTTTTCCTCTTCCTTCTCCTTTTTTCTCCTCTTCTTTCTCTCTTCTCCCCTCTCTTCTCTCCTTCTTTCTTCCTCTCTCCCTCTTTCTTCTTCTCTTTCTTTTTCCTCTTCCCTCTCTTCCCTTCTCTTTTCCTTCTTCCCTTCTTCTTCCTTCCCCTCCCTTCTTTCTACCTCTCTCTTCCTTCCTTTTTTCTTTCTCCTTCTCTTCTTCTCTCCTCTTTCTCCTTCTCCTTTTCTTCTCCTCTTTCTCCTCCTTTCTTCTTTCTTTCTCTCCTCTTTCTCTTCTTTCTCCTCTTCCCTTCCTTCTTTTTCTCCTTCTCCCTTTCTCTCTCTCTTCTTTCTTCTTTTCCCTCTCTTCTCCTCCCTTCCTCTTTTCCTCGCCTTTTCTCCTTTTTCCTCTCCATCCCTTTTCTCCCCCTTTTTCCCTCTCCTCCTCCTTTCTCCTCTCTTCTCTTCCTTCTTCCTTTTCTCTTTCTTCTCCTTTCTTCCCTCTTCTTCTCTTTCCTCCTTCTCTTCTTTCTCTTCCTTCTCCTTTTCCCTTTTCCCCTTTCTCTTCTCCTTTCCCTTTCCTTCTCCTTCCCCTCTTCCCTTCCTCTCCTCTCCTTTTCTTCTCCTCCCTTTCTCTCCTTTCTTCCCTTCTCCTCTCTCTTTCTCCCCCTTTCTTCTTCCCCCCTCTCTTCCTCCTCTCTTTCTTCCCCCTTCTCTTTCTCCTCTTCTTTTCTTTTCTCTTCCTCTCCCCCCCCTCTCCCTTTCTTCCTTTCTCCCTCCCTTCTTCTCCTCCCCCCCCCCTCTTTCCCTCTTTTTTCTCCTCTCTCTTCCCTTCTTCCCCCTTTCCTTCCCCTCTCCCTCTTTCTTTCTCTTCCTCCCCTTTCCCTCTTTCCCTCTTTCTCCTCTTTCCTTTTCCCTCCTTTTCCTCTCTCTCCCCTCCCCTTCTTTTTCTTCTTTCTCTCTCTTCTTCCTCCCTTTTTTCCTCCTCCCTTCTCTTCCTCTTTCTTCCTCTCTTCTTTTCCCCTTCTTCCTTTCCCCCTCTCCCCCTCCCCTCCTTCTTCTCCTTCCTAGCTTTTTCTCCCCCCTTCTCTCCTCCCTTCTCCTTCCTCTCTTTCCCCTTTCCTCTCTTTCCCTCCCCTTTCTTCCCCTCTTTCTCCCTTTTCTCCCCTTTCTTCTTTTTCTATTTCTCTTTTTCCCCTCTCCTCTTTCCTCTTTTCTTCTCCCTTTCTGCCTTCTCCCCCCTCTTTTCTCCCCCTTCTTCTCTCTTCGTTCTCCTTCCCCTCTCGCCCTTCT
>JADBJO010000023.1:885000-895000 GCA_016801955.1 Conus betulinus
TGACTCTCTCTCTCTCTCTCTCTCTCTCTCTCTCTCTCTCTCTCTCTCTCTCTCTCACACACACACACCACACACACACACACACACACACACACACACACACACACACACACACACACACACACAGTGAGCCCCACCCTGTACCGTGCTGTCACTGTGGGTGGTTTAGGGGGTCAAGGCCTGTCATGTGTCATGACGTGGCAAGGTCACCGGCCTCAGGAGATCCCGCAATGCCATCGAACCTTTTGGTGGAGGACTGGAGTACACTGACTGTTCCTATTGGAGACATGCGTGACATTGCTTACTTACTAAGTATCACACACACACACACACACACACACACACACACACACACACACACACACACACACACACCACACATGGTGACACTGCCCACATGGTCACAGTGCCCACATAGTGACAGTGACAATGCCCACATGTTGACAGTGACAGTGCCCACATGGTGACAGTGACAGTGCCCACATGGTGGTAGTGACAGTGCCCATATGGTGACAGCGACAGTACTCACATGGTGATAGTGACAGTGCCCATATGGTGACAGTGACAATGCCCACATAGTGACAGTGCCCACATAGTGACATGTCGACAGTGACAATGCCCACATGGTGACAGTGCCCACATAGTGACACTGACACTGCCCACATGGTGACAGTGACATTGCACACATGGTGACAGTGACAGTGCCCACATGGTGACAGTGACAGTGCCCACATGGTGACAGAGACAATGCCTACGAATCGTCCCAGACTGACTGGAGCTGAAAAACTGCACAATCATGATTTCTTTGGGTTTTGAACCTACTGCCTCCCATCCCAAGTCGCTGACTCTAACCACTCTGCCAGAGCGGATGATTCGTGTTTTTCAATCTTTCTCTTTTGTTTGCTTGCATTTCTCCTTTTCATATTTTTTTTCTTCCTTCCGTCTCTTTCTCAATCTTTCTTCTGATCCTTCGTTTTCCATTTTATTTCCAACAGCACCCCCATGTTCACATCTCTCTCTCTCTCTCTGTCTCTCTCTCTCTCTCTTCCCCCCCCCCCCCCACCTCCCCGCAGTCGGTCAAAAACAGATAATAACACTTGTCAGTGTTTTATTTTCTAGCTCGGACGGGTCTCCTTGATGTTTGTTTGCGGAGGAATATGACGTCATGGAGAAAAAATGATGTTGCTGCCTCTCACACAGGCAGCAAGTGTCGTCGAGGAAAGTGGGATGAGGGTGGGGATGGTAGTGGTGGTGGTGTTGTTGCATCTTGCAATCAAGAGTGCTGTCCCCTCAGAGATGGGTGCAGTGGCTCTTTCTCTTCCCCCTCTTGTCGCTGTCATGGCTCCTCATCATGGCGACCGGATGTTGCGCGCCAAACCAGTGCGATTTGCTTCCCCTTCACCGCCCACCTGATGAAAAGCCCAGACTTTCATCATCATGATGGGGGGGGGGGGGGGGGTTGTGTGTTTGTTTTTTTAGTTTAATTTTGCTCTCTCTTATTTTCTGACCGGCCATATTCGACTCTTGCTTTGATTGTCGCTGTGTTTGATGTGACATTCTCTCTCTCTCTCTCTCTCTCTCTCTCTCTCTCTCTCTCTCTCTCTCTCTCTCTCTCTCTCTCTCTCCTCTCTCTCTCTCTCTCTCCCCCTCTCTCTCTCTCTCTCCCCTCTCTCTCTCTCTCTCTCCCCTCTCTCTCTCTCTCTCTCTCTCTCTCTCTCTCTCTATCTCTCTCTCTCTTCCTGCTTTCCTTTTTGGCCGGGGGGAAATTTGACAGAGATGGGAATATAAACGGCGTCGTGAGTGGAGTTTTTGATCGAGTGTTGTTTGTGTCATGCAGAAAACCAGTAACGCGATCAGCCTCACTCAAAGCTTTTGAAGTGGGTCTTTTTTTTAATGATGGGGGGGGGGGGGGGGGGGAGAGAGAATGGAGTGACAGGAGGGGAGGGAGGTGGGGTGTTGAAAGTGGAGAAGTCACAGAAACAAAATCGATTGATGAATAATGGAGGGGGGGGGGGGTGTTAGGGAAGATCGATGGCTGTGATTACAGACATAGAACTGTCTTTGATTGCAATTTTGAAATTCCAGGTGTTTTTTGAAAGTTGACGCAAGATGGAGGTGGGCGGGAGAAGGGGGTGAGGGGGAGGAGGCAGAAAGGAAAATGAGGCGCTGCAGAGAGGAGAGAAAGAGAGGGAGGATTATAATTTGTTGTTCTTCACAAACCCTGTTCAAAGGGAGTCAATCCAGCAGAGTGTAACTAAAGATGTCAGACTTGAAAGTGATATTGATGATTACAAACCAGACTTGGCGGCGGTGCCCCAAAGACAAGAGTTCAACTAAGAACAGAATTTCCTTCTGATTGTGTGTTTCTGATTTGTGATACAAATGAGAGTTACAGCGGCACCAGCGATACGAAGGCACTCCGCAATTATCTTATCGACCTTTTTGACGCTGTGTTCTGAAGCATGTTGAAAGACTTTGCCAGTATTTGAAATCACGTGCTGCTGTGTTTCTGCTTTGTTTGGTGGTGTTGTGGGTGTGTGTGTGTGTGTGTGTGTGTGTGTGTGTGTGTGTGTGTGTGTGTGTGTTGTTGTTGTTGTTGTTGTTGTTGTTCTTTTTCTTGTTATGGCCGCTTAGTATGTCTATGTATACACATGTTGAAGGCTTCCATATGGTGCGAAATGTCGTTGTCGTGTGTTTCCTGTGATGGTGATTTAAATCTTCCCCTGGTAAAAGGTTCGCCACAAGGCCTGCGTCACATGGGGGGAATCGCAGAACAACGCTTCTGACTGAAAGACTCGTGGAGCAAGGCGCTTTCGGCGTGTCCCGTCTGACATGCTTTCATAAGACGCTGTGTCCGGTTTGCTGTAACGGTTGCACGTGCTGTGGTGTGGCGTGACACAGTGTCATGGCTTTGTCCAACTGTTTCATGGCAAAAAAAAACGTTCTGTCCTGTTTTGTTCAACGCCTCTCGATCTGCAGGCCCGGTGAAGAAGATGGGAAGAAAGAAGCGTGGAGACCCTGGGGGGGAGGGGATCTCACTGACACTGTTGTGAACAAGTGGGGCGGGCGGTGATGGCGTCGTGTCATGGCATGAAACGAAAGAGCATGCAAAACACATAAGGCTCTGTATCGTTGACCCCCGTTTGGAATGTGTGTTTCACGTGGAAAATTATCGTGTGACACAGTGTTTCACCTTGAAAGTCTGTCGCGTGACACAGTGTTTTACTTTGAAATTCTGTCGCGTGACACAGTGTTTCACCATGAAATTCTGTTGTGTGACACAGTGTTTCACCTTGAAAGAAATTCGGTCGTGCGACACAGTGTTTCACCTTGAAATTCGGTCGTGTGACGCAGCGTTTGACCTCGAAATTCTGTCGTGTGACGCAGTGTTTGACCTAGAAATTCTGTCACGTGACACAGAGTTCCACCTTGAAATTCTGTCATATGACACAGTTTCACTTGAAATTCTTTTATGTGACAGTGTTTCACCTTGAAATTCTGCCGTGTGACACGTGTTTCACCTTGAAATTCTGTCGCTTGACACTGTTGAATGCATTTTGACCCTGAAACTTTGTCGTGTGACCCAGCGAAAGTCGTGTTTCATCTTGAAACTCTGTAACGTGACATAATGCAAAGCGTATTTCACCATGAAACTCTGTTGTATGACACAGTGAAATGAATGTTTCGCCTTGAAACTTTTTTGAGTGACACAATGGAATGCGTGTTTCGCATGGAAACTCTGTCATGTGACAAAGGTTTTAGCAATGGTGATCTCAAAATGAATCATGAGAAAATGACTTACTGCACATCGTGAATTTATTGTTCATTGATTGATAATGCTCATAACGGTAAGAATTATATCCAGCTATCATCGTTGTCTAAAACATTATGGATGAATGGGAAGCGATCAGAGCTTTCAGTATTTTTCAGTAGACTTAGTTCAATCATATCAGAACACTTACTACAGTCTTGTCAACAACAACAACAAAAAAAAAACTTTATCATCCCTACCGTTGACATTGTTCACACATACAAAGAAACATCTTCACGTGTGCGCGAATGTTATGGTGCGTGCTGCGTAGTGCTAATGAAGGGTTGACGTTGTCTCAGTGCTTGCTTAGTGGCTGTGAGTTTTCGTGTTCTTCGTGCAGATTTTGTGTTATTCGTGCAATCCTTGCAGTGCGTGTTATCGCTGCAGTCTGAGGGGACGTCTGTAGTGATAGGGGACACATTAGCAGTCTTAAGGGACGTTGGTGCTGATCGTTTCACCTGCATTTTACAGGGACGTTTGTGTTGGTATCTTACACCTGTGGTTTAAAGTGAAGTTTGTGTTGATAAGTTACACCTGCAATTTAAAGGGGATATTTGTGTTGATACGTTACACCTTCAGCTTAAAGGGACATTTGTGTTGATACCTTACACCAGCAGTTTAAAGGGACATTTGTGTTGATACGTTACACATGCAGTTTAAAGGGATATTTGTGTTGATACGTTACACCTGCAGTTTAAAGGGACATTTGTGTTGATACGTTATACCTGCAGTTTAAAGGGACATTTGTGTTGATACGTTACACCTGCAGTTTAAAGGGATATTTGTGTTGATACGTTACACCTGCAGTTTTAAGGGATATTTGTGTTGATACGTTACACCTGCATTTTATAGGGACGTTTGTGTTGATACGTTACACCTGCAGTTTAAAGGGACATTTGTGTTGATACCTTACATCTGCAGTTTAAAGGAATATTTGTGTTGATACCTTACACTGCAGTTTAAAGGGATATTTGTGTTGATACGTTACACCTGCAGTTTAAAGGGACATTTGTGTTGATACGTTACACCTGCAGTTTAAAGGGACATTTGTGTTGATACGTTGCACCTGCAATTTAAAGGGATATTTGTGTTGATACGTTACTCCCGCAGTCCAAAGGGATTTTGTGGTGAGACGTTACACCTGCAGTTTAAAAGGACTTTGTGTTGCTTTGTTCTGTATACAATCTGTAGGGACATTTTGTTTGCTATGTTATACCAGCAGTTAGAAGGAGTGTCTTGCTGCTGTGTTTTGCGTGCAATCTGAATGGACGTATACATTGTGATGTTATACCAGCAATGTGGAGGGACTTTTGTGTTGCTGTGTTTATACGAATGGAGTGAAACATGAGTGTTTGGTGGGTGTGTGTAACGTACAGACTGTAGGCAGGTGTGTGTTGGTGGGTGTGTTACAAGTACAGAATTAAGGCAGATGTGTGGGCTGGGTGTGTATACGTACAGAATGAAGACACGGGTGTGTTGGTGGGTGTATTAACGTACTGACTGAAGGCAGGCGTGTTGGCGGGTGTGTTGCAGGTGCAGCCTGAAGTCTCAGTGTCAGGGCACGGACATTCCCAAGCGGTGGCTGCCCTACCAGGGCGAGGAGTGCACCAAGATCACCTCCGTCAGACCCAACGAGATCCAGAAGGACAAAGTCCGCCTGGTCAGTCTTTGCCTTGTGCTGGGGGAAGGGGTGGGACTGGACTGCAGTGGACAGGGTCACTGTGGTCTCATGTGTTGTGGCCTAGTCTGCTGTGTTCTGTCGTAGCGTAACGCACTGCGTTGTGTTGCAGTATGTTTCGTTGGGTTTTGCTGTTGTGTCTTGTGATATGCTGTTTTGCATTGTGGTGTCGTGCCTTGGATTGAGTTGCGTTATGATGTGTCTGTGTTTGGTGGTGTTTGTTTGTTGTTGTTGTTGTTGTTTGGGGGATGGTTGTATTGCAGTCTGCTGCATTGTATTGTATTGAGGTTTGTTATGTTGTATTGTTGTGTCTGTGTTCGGGGTAAGACGGTTTGGGGGTAAGGGGTTTGGGGAAAGACGGTATTCCCGCCGAAGTACTGAAGTGCTGTAAAGAGACACTTATCACCGAGTTGCATGAAATCCTCTGCCTTTGCTGGAGTGAAGGCGAAGTACCACAAGACATGAGGGGTGCTAACATCGTCACACAGTACAGAAACAAAGGTGACAGAAGCGATTGCAATAACTATCGTGGCATATCTCTCTCCTTAGTATCGTGGGAAAGTCTTTGCACGAGTAGTAGTGAAGAGGCTCCAAGTACTTGCAGAGCAAGTTTATCCTGAATTGCAGTGCGGTTTCCGTGCCAACAGATCCACTATAGATATGATCTTCTCCCTTAAACAACTTCAGGAGAAATGTAGGGAGCAAAAGGCAGCACTCTTCATTGCCTTCATAGATCTCACAAAGGCTTTCGATCTGGTCAGCAGGGATGGCCTCTTCAAGATCCTCACCAAGATTGGATCTCCACCCAAACTTCTCAGCATCATCAGATCCTTCCACGAAGACATGAAAGGCACTGTCGTCTTTGATGGCTCACATCAGCTGCCTTCAACATACGGAACGGAATGAAACAGGGTTGCGTCCTGGCTTTCCTCCCTGTTTGGAGTCTTCTTTGCTGTGATGCTGAAACACGCATTTGGTCCTGCAGCTGAAGGTATCTACCTCCGAACCAGGACAGACGGAAAGCTCTTCAACCTCTCCAGATTAAGAGCCAGACTAAAGTCAAACTGAGGTGCCTGCGTGACTTCCTCTTTGCAGACGACGCAGCAGTAACCGCCCACTCAGCCGAGGACCTACAGCAGCTCATGACTTGCTTCAGCGATGCCTGCCAAGACTTCGGGCTTACCATAAGCTTGAAGAAAAAACACAGGTCATGGGACAGGATGTTGACTCTCCCCCAGTCATCAGCATCAATGACCATGAACTGGATGTCGTCCATGACTTTGTTTATCTGGGCTCAAATATCTCTCAGACACCCTCTCACTTGACGCAGAGCTCAACAGGCGCATCGGCAAGGCAGCTACCACCATGACCAGACTGACAAAGAAAGCATGGAACAACAGCAAGCTGACCGAGCACACAAAGATCCAGATCTACAGAGCCTGCGTCGTGAGCAACCTCCTGTATGTCAGCGAGTCTTGGACTTTGCCTGCCCGACAAGAGCGAAAGCTCAATGCTTACCATACGCGCGTAGCCTCCGACGCATTCTGAACATCACTGGCAGGACAAGGTCCCAAACAACACTGTCCTGGAAAGAGCCGGATGCACCAGCATGTACACGCTGCTGAAACAGAGACGTATGCGCTGGCTCGGCCATGTCGTGCGCATGGATGACGGACGGATCCCTAAAGACCTCTTCTATGGAGAACTTGTGCAGGGAAAACGTCCTACAGGCAGACCACAGCTGCGATTTAAAGATGTGTGCAAGAGGGACCTAAAAGCCTTGAACATTGACCAGAACAACTGGGAAGCAACAGCCCTCGAACGGTCAGCCTGGAGACAGACTGTGCAGAAAGGTCTCTCCAAGTTCGAAGAGACACTCGCTCAGCAGCACGGGGAAAAGAGAATGAGAAGAAAGGCTGCAGCCAGGCAGACAGACCAGCGTCAGACTTCACCTGTGCCCTCTGCCACAGGGACTGTCATTACCGCATCGGACTGGCCAGCCACACCCGTCGCTGTACCAGAATAGACACCTAGAGCGCAGCTCCAGTCTTTCGAGACTGAAGGATGCCTACATACTGTTTGGGGTAGTGGTGTGTGTGTGTGTGTTTGTTACTGTTTTTGGAGGGTGGTTGTGTTTTAATCTGCTGCACTGTATTGAACCGTGTTGCTGTCGTTGTATTGTACGGTGTTGTATTGAACTGTATCGTACGGCTTTTTTCATGGGAACATATTTTCAGAGAGGACTTGAGTGTTGGTGTTTGGTTTTGTGGAGTGTTTCTTTTTTAATATGTCCTGTCAACAAAGCAAGTAGTTTCCAACATTAGTCTAAAGTGTGTGTAGGTGTGTGCGCGCGCGCGCGTTTGTGTGTGTGCGTGCGCATGCGTGCGACTCTGTGTGTGTGTGTGTGTGTGTGTGCGCGTGTGCGTGCGTACGTGTGTGTTTATCAATTTTATAGAGCGTTTCTGTTCATGAATGTGATTTTCATAGATTTCATAGATTTCTTATGTTCGTCCTTTGTGTCCCCCCCCCCCCCCCCCCCCCCCCCCCCTCAAAAAAATAAGAAAATAAGAAAAAACAAGAGATGACAAAACAGTTGCACTTTGCGCGGACAGAGCCCTAAGCACCAGGGTAGTGTCAGCCCTGCCTGTGTGTGCGTCCTTCTTCTGGTTGTTAGCCGTGTTGGGTTGTCTGCAGGAAACACAACACTTTGAGACAACTCTCCCATCCATTTCCACAGGGTTGTTTGTGTGGTCATTGTCCGCAGGTTGCTGCGCATTGAGATATCTGAGTTGTACATTTCACGAAATACCCAAAGAACACATACGCCCACGGCGCGCTAGCGTGTATGTGTAAACGAGTGTTGATTGTAAAGCGCTTAGAGCTTGGTCACTAGCCGAGAATAGGCGCTATATAAGTATTCATTATTATTATTATTATTATTATTATTATGTAAAATAATGAATATGTCTGCATGAATACAGCGCAGGTTTGAAAGAGTATGAAGCCTTAGTAGCTTCGATATATGTTATCATTTAGAAAACTGCTTATTGTCAGGAACACACTGGTTTCCATGGGAATCTGGCATCACCACAGAAAGACAATGGAGTTCAAGGGGTGCGAGTAGTCATTTTTCACTGGGAAAATGATTTCCGTTGATACTGGACGCTGTTGGGATATCGGATAATGAGTCAAAAGACAGAAATCAATCTTGTTACCTAGGAACACTGCACGTAGTCAAAAAAAAAAAAAAAAAAAAAAAAAACTTTCTGGCGCCCGACATTCTGCACAGTGATACGAATCACACTGACGCGCATGCGCATGAATCATGGTTACCTATTTCCTGTGGTCATACCTGGCTATTGTCACAGGGTCATGAATATTGTTTTTATGGTGACCACATAAAGGCAGTATGGATTAACATCAGTCCTATCACACTGTTTCCTTAAAGAAATGGGCAATATGAATGGACGTCAGTCCTATCACACTGTTTCCTTAAAGAAATGGGCAGTATAAATGGACGTCAGTCCTATCACACTGTTTCCTTAAAGAAATGGGCAATATGAATGGACGTCAGTCCTATCACACTGTTTCCTTAAAGAAATGGCTTAATCTCTCGGGGGGGGGGGGGGGGGGGGGGGGGGAAGACGGTTCCCATAATAGAGCGCGCAGGGTTTGCTAGCCCATTCCATACACTCTTTGTAGTGTGATAACTGACGTATATTAATCAGCTGTCAAAGTAGAGCGCGCAGGGTTTGCTAGCCCATTCCATACACTGTTTGTAGCGTGTTAACTGACGTATATTAATCAACTGTCATAATAGAACGCGCAGGGTTTGAGTGCCCACTCCATACACTGTTTGTAGTATGATAACTGACGTATATTAATCAGCTGTCATAGCAGAGTGCGCAGGGTTTGACAGCCCATTCCATACGCTGTTTGTAGCGTGTTTTCTGATGTGTATTAGACAGTTTTCATAGTAGAGTGCGCAGGGTTTGCTAGTCCATTTCATACACTGTTTGTAGCGTGTTTTCTTACGTATGTTAGACAGCTGTCCTAGTAGAGCGCACAGGGGCTGCTAGTCCATTTCATACACTGTATGTAGCGTGTTTTCTGATGAACATTAGTTAGTAGGGCGCGCAGGGGTCGCTAGCTCCATTTGCATGCACTGTCTGTATAGTGTGTTTTCTGATGTATATTAGTCAACTCTCATAGTAGAGCGCACAGGGTTTTCTAGCCCCATTTCATACACTGGCTGTAACGTGTTTTCTGAAGTACATTAGTCAGTAGAGCGCGCAGGGTTTGCTAACCTTATTTCACAGAGTCTGTAACGTGTTCTCCGATGTACATTAGTCAGTAGAGCGCGTAGGGTTTTCTAGCCCCATTTCATACACTCTGTATTGCGTGTTTTCAGATGTACATTAGTCAGTAGAGCGCGTAGGGTTTTCTAGCCCCATTTTATACACTCTGTGTAGCGTGTTTTCCGATGTACATTAGTCAGTAAAGTGCGCAGG
>JADBJO010000023.1:897500-900000 GCA_016801955.1 Conus betulinus
ACAGAAGACAAAGAAAGACCTAGAGCTGCAGTTAGACAGACGAGATTGAGAGAGAGAGGGGGAGGGAGAGAGAGAGAGAAGACAGAAAGAGAGAGAGAGTTGAAGTTACACGAGAGAGAGAGAGAGAGAGAGAGAAAATAGAGAGTTGAAGCAAGATGAGAGAGAGAGATAGGGGTGGGATGAAGATAGGCAGGCAAAAGTGAGAAAGAGGAGAGGAGAGAGGAGGAAGAGGAGGAGGAAGAAGATAGGCAGACGAGAAAGAGTGAGAGAGAGGAGGAGGAGGAAGATAGGCAAACGAGAAAGAGTGAGAGAGGAGGAGGAGAGGAGGAAGGTAGGCAAACGAGAAAGTGAGTATGGAGGTGTGTGGGGAAAAGGAGTATGTGGTGTATCAGACAGGGCGACACAATGTGTGCCGGTGCCGGTGGCGATGGGCCGTATGTAACAGACAGGGCGACACAATGTGTTGTGCCGGTGCTGGTGCCGATGGGCCGTATGTAACAGACAGGGCGACACAATGTGTTGTGCCGGTGCTGGTGGCCGATGGGCCGTAAGTAACAGACAGGGCGACACAATGTGTTGTGCTGGTGCCGATGGGCTGTATGCAACAGACAGGGCGACACAATGTGTTGCGCTGGTGCCGATGGGCTGTATGCAACAGACAGGGCGACACAATGTGTTGCGCTGGTGCCGATGGGCCGTATCCACAGGGCGGGCGGGGAAACTGGAACGTCCTGCTGCTGAAGCAGTCAGTCAGCATGGAAGATAGAGGGAGGGGGTGGGGGTGGGGGGGGGGTCCTGGTAGGCGTTAATCACTTCTGACTGTTGTCACCTTGTTTGGGCAAGGGGTGGGAGCGAGGTGAGGGGGAGGCAACAGCGTCATCAATTTCCATTACATTCCACACTCCCTGTGTTCATAATTCCCCGCTTTATCCCCACCCCTCTCTCTCCACCCCCACCCTGCCCACCGTCACACTATGTGTATCACAACGCCTTCCTCCCCCCCCCCCCCCCCTCACCCTCCCTACTGTCCTCCCCTTTTGTGTCCCACAGCTGATGAATGTCTCGCCCCACCCCCACCCCCGTCTTAACCCTCCCTTCCTCCATACACACACAAGCATGCACGCACGAACTCACACACGCACGCACACACAGGCACACGCGCGCACACACACACGCTCTTGCACGCACGCATACACGCACCGCACGCGCGCACCCACACGCACACACTGTACGGTGGGTACTGTGCAGCAGCTTGCTAATAATTGGCTGTGGTGGTGATTATCTCCCTTCCTTCCCATGTTTGGGAAGAACCGTAAGGCTTACGTCCGTCGATGAGTCCGTATCTTTGTCACAATCTCACAAAGACTGTCAGGCCTTCTCAGAGGAGTTCATACACCCGTGGACCACGCAGCTCGTGAGCGTTTGGCGGGATGGCGGTGGTCGGCGTCGTGGCTGGTCTGTCTGCCTTTCCCTGGAACTGGAAGCTCACACAGCTCCATAGACAAAAAGGAATCAGTGAGCGAGATCTGTTGACGGTTGGATGTGTCAAGTCCTGGCCACGCCCTGTGTGTTTATGTGGACGGGCGTCGTGGAGTTAGTGTGCAAAAATGAAAGAAAGATGAAGGTTAGATGTATGAGGTGTTGGGGGGGGGGGGGGGAATCGGGGGGGGGGGGGGGGGGGGGGGGAAGCGAAGGTCTGACAACTTGTAGGGGAAGGAAGCTGTATTGCAAGTGTCCTTGCGCATGTGTGGAACACAGTTTGGGTTTGGCATTTTTTTTTTCTCGTAAAACACAAAGAAGGGGAACGAAACTGATTAAAAAGAACTTTTTTTCATGTCGTCAGTTAGTAGTGTCAGTCTAAAAATTTTAAAAAGAAAAAAAACATAAAATGTGTGCTAGTAGCTATAAGTTTACAATATATACAAGCACGTTCATACAGTAAGCATGAAGCGCTTACGTTACTTAAAAAAAAAAAAAAAAAAAAACAGCAGAAGAAAATTGTTCTTGATGTATTCTGAACCATTGTGTCTCTTTCATTTAGATTTAGTTGAAGTCATATCGGGTTCCACGCGATGATTATAGGTTTGAATAACTTTTATTCTATAAAGAAATAAACAGAATGAATTCACAGACATCAGGACAAAAGAGCAACACCAAACCCTAGGCTTATACTGTGCTGAAATACAATCCATTTACGGTATACTACACGTTTTACCGCAAGCTGGGATGAGTTCCGATGTATGTACAGATATGTGTATGCATTAAAAAATAAATAAAACAATATGAAAATTTTTTTTTAAACAAGTGTGAATGTTTCTAGCATCACAAATTAAGCGCGTATTGTTGTCATTGTCACTTGGCTAATTTGACATGAATAGCGCGTAGTCGTAAAATCCCATGGTAGCCGGTTCCACCTCGTCACCTAAGCACGAAGATCTCAAAGGGCCAAGAGAAAAACAAGAAATCTAACTTTAAATCGGATGCACGGGTTTGATTGGTT
>JADBJO010000023.1:910000-932500 GCA_016801955.1 Conus betulinus
CCCTCCAACCGTTACTGTATGTAGAAATGGGCGGACAGAAGACCCTCCAACCGTTACTGTATGTAGAAATGGGCGGACAGAAGACCCTCCAACCGTCACTGTATGTAGAAATGGGCGGACAGAAGACCCTCCAACCGTTACTGTATATAGAAATGGACTGATAGAAGACCCTCCAACCGTTATTGTATGTAGAAATGGGCGGACAGAAGACCCTCCAACCGTCACTGTATGTAGAAATGGGCGGACAGAAGACCCTCCAGCCGTCACTGTATGTAGAAATGGACGGACAGAAGACCCTCCAACCGTCACTGTATGTAGATATGGGCGGACAGAAGACCCTCCAACCGTTACTGTATGTAGAAATGGGCGGACAGAAGACCCTCCAACCGTTACTGTATGTAGATATGGGCGGACAGAAGACCTTCCAACTGTTGCTCCAAGAGCCGGGGTTACCAAGAGCCAAGGACAGTAAAAGCTGCCCATAGGGGGAGAGAGCGTATGGAGAAACGAGAGTCAGTGCAACAAGTGAAGTGCTATTGCGCCAAATCAAAACATGCTTCCTCCCATTTAGCGCACTAAACGAAGTGGGGGAACATTAACTGCGAGCAGCCTAACATCCCTGGAAGTGCCCCCTACCCCTTAGACTCACTCCACTCGCGGTAGTGGCATCCGAACCTGTTCACTGGGGGGAGGGAGGGGGGGGGGGGGGGCTTCAGGGTTAGGATATTCCGTCAAAGATGGTTAAAAGCCTGCCTGATGGAGCTGAACTTTCCGGCCGTTTACACTCCAAAGAGAGGCTCCCACGTCGCTGAGATTAGCTTTTCGCCTCACGGAACTTCATTTCCCGCCATTTCACGCGCCACTGGAGCGCGCGGGGTGCGAGGGACAGGCCCTGCGGGGAAGAGGCGCTGGGTGATATCTGTGTGGACTGGCGTCACGTCTTACGCTCGGAAGAGGGAGCCACCCTGCTCGCATTCTGCCCTGTCCCTGCTCTGGCTAGGCGCTGGAAGAAAGTAGTTCGGACAACCACAACAAAAAACAACAAAGAAAAAAGACAAAGAAAGAAAAAGAAATTTTTTTTTAAAAAAAGAAAAGAAAAGAAAACCCATCGCTCCTCAGACGAATATTTCTACTTATGCATGCCAGCGTTTGTATAGCCCTCTTGGCATGAAATGGCCATTATGAAACTGTTGCTGCTTATTTCCCAAGACATGAGATTGTAGCTGCTTGTTTTTTGTTTTGTTTCGTTTTTACCACACAATAATTCATCTTTTGTGATGGCCAGTTTTACGTCGACCACATCAGACAAGGGGAAATGTAGTGTAATGCTACAATGTTGGGCATTGTTCCTGCTCACTGCGAGAAGAAAAACTGTCAAAAATGAAAGGAGGGGCGGGCGAGGGGTGGGGAATATATGGAAGAGAGGGTGTGAGCTGGTGGGGAAGGGGGACAGTGGGAGGAGAGCAGTGCCGAACATCCCCGACCCCCACCTCCTCCATGTAGACACCAGTTTCAAAAAGGCTGCAAAGTGAGGTGGCTACAGGCGCAAATGGAAACAAGTTTTTAAAAGGTGTTTGAAATTACTCCGCCAATTAACATGGACAAAGTGCAACACAAAAAACACGACGCACTTAAGTCTTCTTCAGACAAGACAAATTAATTTGAGAAGATAAAGTGATAGCTCGTTCTTCATTTTCGTTGTCCCGAGTGTTGTTTACCTTGCCTTAAGAAGACCTAAGAGGTCAAAACGCGTCATGTTTTGTCTTGTGATTCGTCTGTTCATGTTGACTGGCGGAGTTATTTCAAATACCTTTTTGAAATGTAAAACCTTTACAGGAAATCTGAATTCTGGAAGCCCACCTGAAAGAAAGATGGTGAATTCCGTTAGACGTGGCTACGTCATCAGTGACAAGTGACGGTCTTCAGAGGTCAAGGAAGATGACCCCCAACGTGTGGTGGGTCCGTGTTCATTTGGAACCAGCAGCCACACGATAGCGTCTCTTTGTCTCTCTGCTTCTCTTCCGCTGCCATGTGTCTGTCCTCGGCTGTCCGGCAATTCTCATTACTACCGGCTGTGTTCAGGGGTTCTGTTCTTTCCCGTGTCAGCCATTTGGGTTGAACTTCTTATATTGATTCATTCCTTTCATTCCAGTCAAATCGAGGTTACCTGTATTTTGTTACTGTTCGTCCGTGTACTTGTCTGTGTCCAAGATCGAAAAGGTTGTGCCAGTCGTGAATAAATGTTGATTTGTATTTGTTCATTTCTCAAGTTGATGCTGTGTAGATGTGTCCAGTAGGGGGTATATAGGCAAGCTTGGAACATCCTTTTTTTTTTTTTTTTTTTTTTTTTTTCTTTTTTTTTTTTTTTTTTTTTGGGGGGGGGGGGGGGGGGGGGGTTCCGTGTTTGTTCTATGTACTCTGTGCTGTCATGTCTGCTAGGCGATTCGATGTCGTAAGCAGCATTCATTTGGAGTTATGGGCGTGTATTTATTTCACCGTGGGAGCAAGAGTTACCCTACTCTTTTGTTATTGTTTTATTGAGTTTAAAGTTATCGGTTTGATATTTGAGTGAAATGATCGTATGTAAACAAGACTTCTGCCTATTCAGGAATTTCCTGATAGGAGGAAACTGCATAGCCGACTAGTTCTCTTCTTACCGCTTGTATTGTTGTTATCAATGTCACATTCCAAAGTACACCGCGCTCTCCCATCAGACAACAGAAGTGTGTATTTACGGAGAGAACACCAGAATGGTTTAGGGGAATCTGCCGACTAAAGTCAACGTGATGGATCAAGGATGGAATACATTTCCGACCTGTTCACATGCAGAAAGCTAATCTATTAGCGCTATTCTCCGCCCTCGCACGATAACGACTTAGAAGTGCCGGCCTCTGTGGGAGTTGCCGTTTTATGGATACAGCAGCGAGTGAGATGAAGCCGAGCCAGTTCAGCGGCCATGGCAAAGTGATTGTATGTTATTAATACGCTCAATTACACACTGCCGCAAACCTTAATACACGCACAAGCTTTCATGCATACACAAGAAAGCTCGCCCGCGAATGAATCATGCAGCGACTTGATTTGTTGAATAGGTCTCGGACTGGGAGGGACGTTAGCATAGCTGTCCGTATGTATTCCGATCGGAAAGCGGGTAACATTTACATTTCATCTTTCTCGTTAGGTTTTACGACTTCATGTTTATCTCTCGTTTTCATTGGTTTTTTTCATATGCCTGGTCAAGTTTAAAGAATTAATGTTTATTTTTTCATCTTTCTGGTCAAGTTATATGAATTCATGCATACCTTTCATCTTTCTGGAAAGGTTTTAAGAGTTCATGCTTATTTTTCATCTTCGTGGTCAAGGTGTAGGAGGAATTCATGTTAATTTTCGTCCTTCTGGTCAGGTTCTTGGAATTCGTGTTAATTTTTCATCTTTTTAGGTCAATATGCATGTCTTTCATCTTCCTGGTCAAGTTTTAGGAATTTAATGTTTATTTTTCATCTTTCTGGTCAAGTTATATGAATGCATGCATACCTTTCATCTTTCTAGTCAAGTTTAAAGAGTTCATGCTTATTTTCATCTTTCTGGTCCAGGTGTAGAAGGAATTCATGTTAATTTTCGTCCTTCTGGTCACATTCTAGGAATTCGTGTTTATCGCTCATCTTTTTGGTCAATATGCATATCTTTCATCTTTCTGGTCAAGTTTTAAGGGTTCTTTTTCTATTTTTCATATTTCTGGTCAAGATGTGGGAGGAATTCATATTAATTTTTCATCCTTCTGGTCAAGTTTTAGGAATTCATGTTTATTTTTTCATCTTTCTGAACAATTTTCTTTTTTAATTGATAAAACTCCGCCGATAAACATCGACAAACGAATCACAAGTGTTTTGTCTCATGATATGTTAGTCAACGTTTTTCGGCGGAGATTTATCAATAATTTTTCAAGTTTGTTTAGATTTCCGCCTGCAGTTGCCTCACTTTGCAACTAAATTCATCTTTCTGGTCAAGGTTTAAGAGTCTATGTGGGTTTTTTTTTTTCACCTTTCTGGTCAAATTGTAAGAGTTCATGTCAATTTTTCCATCTTTCTGGTCAAGCTTTAAGAGTCTGTGTTTATTTTTCACCTTTCTGGTCAAATTGTAAGAGTTCATGTTATTTTTTTTCCATTTTCTGGTCAAAGTTTAAGAGTCTATGTTTATTTTTCATCTTTCTGGTCAAATTGTAAGAGTTCATGTTTCTTTTTTCCATCTTTCTGCTCAAGGTTTAAGAGTCTATGTTTACTTTTCATCTTTCTGGTCAAATTGTAAGAGTTCATGTTTAGTTTTCCATCTTTCTGCTCAAGGTTTTAAGAGTCTATGTTTATTTTTCACTTTTTCTGGTCAAATTGTAAGAGTTCATGTTTATTTTTCCATCTTTCTGCTCAAGGTTTAAGAGTCTATGTTTATTTTTTCATCTTTCTGGTCAAATTGTAAGAGTTCATGTTTATTTTTCCATCTTTCTAGTCAAGGTTTAAGAGTCTCTGTTGTTGTTTTTTTTCATCTTTCTGGTCAAATTGTAAGAGTTCATGTTTATTTTTCCATCTTTCTAGTCAAGGTTTAAGAGTCTCTGTTTTGTTTTTTTTTTTTTTTCATCTTTCTGGTCAAATTGTAAGAGTTCTTGTTTTTTTTTTTCCATCTTTCTGGTCCGGTTTTTAGAGTTTGTTTATTTTTCCATCTTTCTGGTCAAGTTTCAGAAGTTTCAACCACCCGCCATGGCGCAGTAGTTAGCGTCGGGAATGCAGGGCTGGGAGGTCAAGGGTTCGATTCCCATCAGAGTTATCTATTAGTAAGATTCTGTCCCGACCGGCTCCTACTTTGGACTGAGTCTGCTACGGGTTCAGCTGCCATATGGGAACCGCACAGTCGAGTTTCAACCGTTGAGTGGATGCGTTTCTGAGAGTATTGCTCAAATGCTCTGACCCAACACTCCGGGTGTATGCATTTTTCGGACTTGGTTGACAAAGTAAGCATACAGTGCAGCCATGCCATGCAGTCTTAGACCAGAATTAAGGTCTGTGATACCATCTGTATCGTCCTCATCCTCATCGATCAGCTTAGATTGTTATAAGGATATCTGAATCTGTGGCCCTTTATGCCCTGCTGTCATGGTGACCTCAGTTTAGACTTCTTTTCTGCCTCCGTGCCCATGGCATGGTTTGGGTCAGGGTCACCGGTATCGGTATGTTCATGGGGGTTGTCGCTGGACCGATGTGGTGGCGTCATCCAAAGGAGAGGGAGAGGGGAGAGGACGCTTATTAACGTCAGCTTTGCGTCTACGCAAATGTTGTCGTCAGTAGGGAGTAGAGTAGATGGTGGTGTCCTCCGTCTGTTGCAACGAACAGGCACCATTGAACACGACTGAAGTGATTCGGCATTAATGCTGTGCCTCCTCCAATGAGTTTGCCTCCCGACGGCTTGACGCTCACTGCTCGCTGGGGATTGCCGTGTCGGACCTGCGATAGAACAAACGAGGGTATGGTTGTGAACTGGATGCCGGAGTGAGCGGCGTGGGTATGATACCACTGAAGTGGCACGGAATTGGAGACAGAGAAACAAATAAACAACAAAAAAAGTTCTAGACGTTTAACTTTTCATCTTTCCAGTCACGTTTTTGGAGTTCTTTCTTTCTCTTATTTTTCTTTAAAAGTTTTCAGAACTCCTTGTCTACCGTTAATCTTTTCAGTCACATTTTAGGAGTTCATGTCTGTCTTCCATGTTTCTAGTCAAACAGCACAGGAAATCATATTAACCTTTCATCTTTCCAGGCAATTTTATGAGAGATATTTCTGGTCAAAAGTTTTAAGATTTTGCTGTTGACTTTTCGTTTTCCATGTGAAACTTTTTGGGATATTGTATTGATTTGTAATCTTTTCTGGCCAAATTTTTAAGATTTAATATTGAAATTTCTTTTCTTTTCTTTATTTGTGTTTTGTTTCTTTGTTTGTTGTGGTCAAGCGTTTTTTTTGGACTTTCTACTGACTTTTCGTCGATCTGGTAAACTTTTTAAAACTACATGTTGACTTCTTGTATTTTTTTCGTCAAGTTTGAGGACTTAATGTTGACTGCTTTATTTCTCTACCCAGTTTTAGCTCTTCCTCTTGACTTCTCATCTTTCCGGTCAGGACTTCATGTTGACTTCTCATCTTTTCGGTTACGACTTCATGTTGACTTCTCATCTTTCCGGTCAGGACTTCATGTCGACTTCTCATCTTTCCGGTTAGGACTTCTCATTGACTTCTCATCTTTTCGGTTACGACTTCGTGTTGACTTCTCATCCTTCCGGTTAGGACTTCATGTTGACGTCTCATCTTTCCGGTTAGGACTTCTCATTGACTTCTCATCTTTCCGGTTAGGACTTCATGTTGACGTCTCATCTTTCCGGTTAGGACTTCATGTTGACGTCTCATCTTTCCGGTTAGGACTTCATGTTGACTTCTCATCTTTCCGGTTAGGACTTCATGTCGACGTCTCATCTTTCCGGTTAGGACTTCATGTTGACTTCTCATCTTTCCGGTTAGGACTTCATGTTGACGTCTCATCTTTCCGGTTAGGTTTGAGGACTACATGCTGTCTTTTCATCTTCCCGGTTAGGGTTTAGGACCTTATCCTTCTGGTTAAGTTTTAGAGGTTCCCTTTGACCTATGACCTTTCAGGTCAAAATGCAGGCACGGTTCCACGAACCCGAACGACGTGCTCCTTTTCTGACTAGTCCTGTATACCGTGGTCTGGACAGACTGGATCGCGCTTAGCTTCAGGCAAGGTCAAGGAGCACTGGCTGATGCACATGCTTGCCCTCGTGAGTGAGGGATGGTTATTTTCAGTTCCTAGTGATATGCTTTTTAGTCAAACCAGGTCACGGCACGATTCTTCCGCTACCGTTCCTCATCTGGCGGAGGAAGGTGCATCGTTTCGTTTACATCGCTCTGGGATCGCTCGGACGCAAACTCTTCCTCTGATCTCCCCCTCCCCCCCCCCCCCCCCCCCCCCCCCCCCCCCCCCCGAAGTTGCGCTGTCGTTTGGGAAAGCTGAATAAGGCTTGCATAGGCAGGCCTACATTGCATAAGATTATTGATGTTCTTCTTCAGTGTGCTCCCAGCAAGTAATGGGAGGGAAAGGTTTCGGGTGGTGCTGGGAGTAGGAAATGATGAATATGGATCATTTTCTTTCTTCTTTTTTTTTTCTTTCTTTGTTTCTTTGTTTTGTTTCTTTCCTTCTTCTTTCTTTCTTTCTTGCTTTTTTTCAGCGCATCTTCATATGTGGGATGATTGAACTACTGAGAAGGGAATCGCGCTTGAGGGAGCTACCCCTAGTGCTTTAGGAAAGAGGCACTACTCTGGGTCTGTCTGTGTCCCCCCCCCCCCCCCCCCCCCCCTGTCCCCCTGTCTGTCTATCTGTCTCTCTGTCTGTCTTCTCTCTCTCTGTTCTCTGTCTGTGTCTGTCTGTCTCTCTCTCTCTCTCTCTCTCTCTCTCTCTCTCTCTCTGTCTCTCTCTAACGTCTGTACACCTAAGAGGATTTTTTTGTACACCAGGTGAGAGAATAACCCAACGTGTCTGCGCCAAACTCACAACTGTTGGCTGTCATTTGGAGCTACTTTTTTTTTCCTCTCTTACAAAAAAAAAAAAAAAAAAAAGGTCACTTGTGTCTCACACAGGCACCCGTGATATGGCCCGCGGGTAGTTAGAGCGTGGTGTGAGGGATAACAAAGAAAGCAAGGTGCGCCCTTGGTACACCCGGTGTTAACGCGAGTAGTTAGAGCGTGGTGTGAGGGATAACAAAGACATGCATTGATGATGACCGCGGCGACCCGACTGTGTCGTCGTCGGTGTAGTAAGCGAGCAGTGTTGTGCGAGTTGACAGCGGTCGGGTGTGTTTGTCGTTTTTCGTTCTGTCATTTTTCTTTTTTTCTTTGGTGTCTCTATTTTGGGTTCGTTTATTTTTTTTTTTTCTGTTGTTGTTGCTGTTGTTGTTTAGCAGTCTCCTCTCTCTCTCTCTCTCTCTCTCTCTCTATCTCTCTCTCTCAGTCACTCTCTCTCTCTCTCTCTCTCTCTCCTCTCTCTATCTCTCTTCACTTTCCTCTCTCTTTCCTCTCACCCTCTCTCTCCCTCTTCTCTCTCCCTACCCCGCTCTCTCTCTCCTCTCTCCCTCCCTCTCCCTACCACTTCTCTCTCTCTCTCTCTCTATCTCTCTCTCTCGCTCTATCTCGCTTGGTCGACGGCAAGCCTTCATGAAAACTTTTGACTTCTCTGTATACACCCCCCCCCTCCCTCTCCCCAATCGTTATCACCGCTTCCCACTAGCTCTTGCCTCTGCGTTGTCATGCATTTTAGGGTAGTGGTTTTTTTTTTTTAAGTGCACTATCGGCCTGTAGCTCAGCAATTCTGTTCTAACTGCATAGTCTTCACTGTCCGTGGCCTCCAGATGAGAGTTTCCACCCACACGGACGACATGAATTGTGGAATCTGTCATGCTTATTCTACTAGGGTCAGCTCCCCGCCATTGGTTACGTGTTGTGTGTTGTTTATCGACACAGCGAATTTCCTTTGCATTATGTTTAGACTGGTTACCTGTTTTGGATTTAGACTGGTTCCTTGTGTTTGATTTAGACTGGTTGCCTGTGCTGGATTTAGACTGATTCCTTGTGTTAGATTTAGACTGGTTCCTTGTGTTAGATTTAGACTGGTTGTCTGTTTTGGATTTAGACTGGTTGACTGTGTTAGATTTAGGTTGGTTGCCTGTGATAGATTTAGGCTAGTTCCTTGCGTTAGATTTAGACTGGTTGACCGTGTTTGATTTAGAGTGGTTAACTGTGTTCGGTTTAGACTGGTTGACTGTGTTCGATTTAGACTGGTTGACTGTCTTAGATTTAGACTGGTTGCCTGTGTTAGATTGTTCCCTGTTTTAAGAATTAGACTGGTTGACTGTGTTAGATTGTTCCCATGTTGGATTTAGACTGGTTGCCTATGTTAGATTTAGACTGGTTCTTTTCACGAAGAGGGCGTCGCCGCAGTGGGGCGCCACGCATTATTTTTCTGTTTGTATGTGTTTTCGTTAAACCCGTCAAAGTCGGTTTTGATAACAAGTCGTGTACGGGGCAGCTGTTTGGTGGATGAGGGTTATTGTTTTACATCTAGTGGGAAGTGCTTGCTGTACCCCGGGTGTTGTGGAGTTGTGGGCGGGCAATTGTCACACCATGGTAGCAAGAGTTACCCTTCCTGTTAGTTCTCCACTGTATGATGAGAATACGATGCTGCGGTATAGGACCTCCAGTCTGTCCTCCCACCACGGTTAGTTACACAGAGGTGTAACGTCCACACCACCACAGCGACCACCCATACGGCAGACGCCGTGCCGACATGGAGATCCTGACTTCAAGATAACAAGCACTATCTCCTGAATCCTTCACTCGAGTGTCTGTGTTCAGTCACGTGACGTGCTGACGACCAGTGGCCGTGCCTCTTCGGCGGGATGGTCTGGTGGCGGCGGCGGCGGCGGCGGGTGTTTTCCGGGGTTGCACAACAAGATGGAACCGTGCTGTCAGAGGCCTAATGGAACAGGTCGCAGCACGTCGCTTCTTGGAGTCACATGGCATTAAACCCTATTAGTCGGGGTGGACGTGCTGTTGTATTCCGCGGGTGCGATCTGTCTCCCTCTCTCTCTCTCTCTCTCTGTCTCTGTCTCTCTGTCTCTATCTCTCTCTATCTCTCTCACCCCCCCCCCCCCCCCTCCGCGACGTTTTGTTGTATTCCGGTGGTGTTCACACTCTCTCTCTCTCTCTCTCTCTCTCTCTCTATATATATATATATATATATATATATATATATATATATATATATATATATATATCAATATATATATCTCACTCTCTGTCTCTGTCTCGTGTGTGTGTGTGTCTCGTGTGTCTGTGTGCCTGCGCGCGGCATGCGCGTGCATGCGCGCGCGGGGCGCGCGCGCGCGCGTGTGTGTGTGTGTGTGTGTTTAGGGCATCTTAGAACTAGCATTCAGTTCTGTTTACAAAAAGTCGTCCAAGCGTTTTCCGTTTCCTAAGATGTTTGAGTGTTGATTTACCCGGGAATCATTTAGCAAGCAGCATCTTGTCAGGTAGGAACCGGCTGAGCGCCATTACATTTCAAAAAAGGAAGGAAAGGAAACCAAAAGATGGCGATCAGGAGGGATTGCGTGGCACTGAGGGCCACGACCTTTCAAGCAGAACGCCGAGACAAATCAAGCAACACATGAAAGAATACGACACAACGGTTCATCAGGCGTAGTCCCATGAGTCTGGAGAAGCTGGGGTGGGTTTTCTTTTTTCAGACCAAGGATTTATAAGTTCAAGATGATTGAAATCTTCATAACACGCCCATCATTCTGAATACCCCCCACCCCCACCCCCACCCCCCCCCCGCCATCCACCCTGCCTCAACAGAGCTACAACGTACGTTTTTAGCAAGCAAAGGGGGGGGGGGGGGGGAAGTAGTAGTGAAGATTTGTAGACTGATAAAATTAAAGCCAGGTCTGTTTGTTCGTTGTCTCCCCCCTCCCCCCTCCCCCACCGCCGCAAGTGCAGAACCTCAACTCAGCTGGACATCGCCGAAGGCACATGACCTTTCTGTTACTGGGAGGTTGCGGTCGGATGGGTTGGGGCGGAGGTTCAGCCCGGTAGCCCGAAGAAGGAGGGGGGAATGGTGACGTAACTGTGCTCTGGGGAGAGAAATGGTGGGGCTATCTGATCATGGCAAATCTGAATTATTAATAGGTCCAGAGAGGGACGAACTTGGGAGTGAGGACGAGAGAGAGGACGGGGGGGGGGGGTTTGCGAGAGAGAGAGGGGGGGGGGGGGTGAGGGTGGAAGGGTGAAAATAAACGGTGATTGAAAGATGGCGGGGAGAGAGGCCGGAAGGCCACTAGCAGCTAAGCTTTTGCAGAGGCGGCTACCGGCAGCTAAACTGTTGCAGAGGCGGCCACCGGCAGCTAAGCTGTTTGCAGAAGTGGCCCACCGGCAGCTAAGCTGTTGCAGAAGTGGCCACCAGCAGCTAAGCTGTTGCAGCTAAAGAAGTGGCCACCGGCAGCTAAGCTTTGCAGAGGCGGCCACCCGGCAGCTAAGCTGTTGCAGAAGTGGCCACCGGCAGCTAAGCTTTTGCAGAGGCGGCCACCAGCAGCTAAAGCTTTTGCAGAGGCGGCCACCGGCAGCTAAGCTGTTGCAGAAGTGGCCACCGGCAGCTAAGCTGTTGCAGAGGCGGCCACTAGCAGATAAGCTTTGCAGAGGCGGCCACCGGCAGCTAAGCTGTTGCAGAGGCGGCCACGGGCAGCTAAGCTGTTGCAGAGGCGGCCATTAGCAGATAAGCTTTGCAGAGGGCGGCCACCGGCAGCTAAGCTTTTGCAGAGCACGCCACCGGCAGCTCAGCTGTTACGGAGGCGGCCACCGGCAGCTAAGCTGTTGCAGAGGCTGCCACTAGCAGCTAAGCTTTTGCAGAGGCTGCCACTGGCAGCTTAACTGTTTGCAGAGGCGGCCACTGGCAGCTAAACTGTTGCAGAGGCGGCCAGTAGCAGCTAAGCTGTTGCAGAGGCGAGCACCAGTAGCAGCTAAGCTGTTGCAGAGGCGGCTACCGGCAGCTAAGCTGTTACAGAGGCGGCCACTAGTAGCTAAGCTGTTGCAGAGGCGGCCACCGGCAGCTAAGCTGTTGCAGAGGCGGACACCGGCAGCTAAGCTGTTGCAGAGGCGGCCAGTAGCAGCTAAGCTGTTTGCAGAGGCGGCTACCGGCAGCTAAACTGTTGCAGAGGCGGCCACCGGCAGCTAAGCTGTTGCAGAGGCGGCCACTAGCAGCTAAGCTGTTGCAGAGGCGGCCAGTAGCAGCTAAGCTGTTGCAGAGGCGGCCAGTAGCAGCTAAGCTGTTGCAGAGGCGGCCAGTAGCAGCTAAGCTGTTGCAGAGGCGGCCACCGGCAGCTAAGCTGTTGCAGAGGCGGCCAGTAGCAGCTAAGCTTTGCAGAGGCGGCCAGTAGCAGCTAAGCTGTTGCAGAGGCGGCCACCGGCAGCTAAGCTGTTGCAGAGGCGGCCACTAGTAGCTAAGCTGTTGCAGAGGCGGCCACCGGCAGCTAAGCTGCTACAGAGGCGGCCACCGGCAGCTCAGCTGCTGCAGAGGCGGCCACCAGCAGCTAAGCTGCTACAGAGGCGGCCACCGGCAGCTAAGCTGCTGCAGAGGCGGCCACCGGCAGCTAAGCTGCTGCAGAGGCGGCCACCGGCAGCTAAGCTTTTGCAGAGGCCGCCACTAGCGGCTAAGCTGTTGCAGAGGCGGCCACTGGCAGTTAAGCTGTTGCAGAGGCGGAAACTAGCAGCTAAGCTGTTGCAGAGGCGGCCACCGGCAGCTAAGCTGCTGCAGAGGCGCCAGTAGCAGCTAAGCTGTTGCAGAGGCGGCCAGTAGCAGCTAAGCTGTTGCAGAGATGGCCACCGGCAGCTAAGCTGCTGCAGAGGCGGCCAGTAGCAGCTAAGCTGTTGCAGAGGCGGCCAGTAGCAGCTAAGCTGTTGCAGAGGCGACCACCAAAGGAAGTAGGAACAGTCGAGGGAAGAAGCGGCAGCCATCCGGGCAGATGACTCAGCCCCGAAATGGAGGTCTCAATCCCTACCCCCACCCCCACCCCATCCCAGTCTGACCCCTCTCTCTCTTCAACTCTCTGCACCCCTCTTCCCCCCCCCCCCCCCCCCCCCCCCCCCCCCCCCCCCCCTCCCCCCAACTACCCTTACCATCTACACACACGCACACTCACGAAGTAAAATTAATGGGTTTTTCAAAGCAGGAAATGGTCGTTAGGGATTGATGATTTCATCACAGTTGGATCAATTTGACTAATTGCTTATGAACGAACATTTTTGGCGCACAGTTTGTGAAATGTGATTATATTTATTTGTTGATTATTTTTTTATGCCATTATTTTTTGTAACCATTACGATTTCTTGTTACTCTTTTTGTGTTGTTTATTTGAGCCATCCGTTTATCACAGCAGCAAAAAATTCAACACTTACACCCCCCTCCCCCCACCCCCACCCCACACAAAAAAGGAGGAAAAAAACAGGATTCTTTCAAATAATGACTGTACCAAAATTAGTCATTAATTTCACCTATGTATTTCTCAAATTGTGATATTATCTGCTTGGTTCTTTTTCTGTCGTAGCTAATACATCATATACCTTCAATAAATAACTTTGCCAAGAAATTCCCATATCTGATACACGGGGCTGTTAAAATAAAACATTGGCATTTTGCACATCTGATAAAAGAGGAACGCTGAGCTGCATTTTAAATCAGCATGCGGCTTTTGACCACGATCTGTTTATATCTATAAATATGTAAGACACATCTTAAGCAGCAAAGCTGCCATTTTCAATCAAGACGATAGATCAGAATGTATTTCCATTTTTTCCTCCTCAGAAGCGGTGGAAAGGAAGATCGGAAAGGTGGAAAGGAAGATCTGCAGCAAAAACGGAGGGAGGTAGGGGCCGTTAAAATGCGCACTGTTTGGTATCTTTACATGGTATTCATTTTGGGAAGAGATGCATAAAGCATTAGGCATGAAAAGTCGCTGTTCTCTTATCGCCGGGGCGGCATCTCCCCTGGGGTTGTGGTGGAATACATGCATGATGCGGCTGCCGTATTGTCGCTGCCTCCCAAACAAATGCATCCCAAATCTTCAGGTTCGGTCCCGCTCCGTTCATTCACCCACCACTGGTATGGCGCGTTTTGGACCTGAGAGAGAGAGAGAAGGAGGTGGATGGGTGGTGGGCGGGGGTGGTTTGGTCTTTTGGGGAGGGCAGGGCCTCGGATACAGTCTTGGGCGTTCTGAGTAGCCAGCCCGGCTTGGAGGCTGTGCTGATGTGAAGGGTGCAGCTACTGCTGCGTCGTCAGCATGGAAGACGGTTGACTTCCAAGGAAAGTCTTTTCCTCGGAGTTGGCAACCAAGCTGCAAGGCAAGGCGCCTCAGAGACAAAGCTGGAGACTTGGACCGTTCCCATGGATGGCGGGGAAATCCCAGACAGCCAGAGTGACCGTTAGAATGGATTGTCAGTCTGTCTGGCTTTTCTTGCCTTTTTGCCTTTGCAGACGGGACAGCGGGAATCTTGTTTGTTTGCATCGACGAGTGAGATGTTTGCACATGAAAAGAAGCTGAATTAAGTGGTGGACACTCTCTCTCTCTCGCTCTCTCTCTCTCTCTCTCTCTCTCGATCCATAGAATCTCTATATTATATATATATATATATATAGATTATAATACTATATAATAATACCGAGTATCCTCTCTCTCTGGTCTTTCTGTCATAATACCGAGCTCATCTCTCTCTCTCTCTCTCTCTCTCTGTAATCTCGAGCTCATCTCTCTCTCTCTCGTAGTAATACCTCTCTCATCTCTTCTCCTCTCTCTCTCTCTCTCTCTATCATAATAACGAGGCTCATCTCTCTCCTCTCTCTCTCTCTCTCTCTCTCTCTCTCTCTCTCTCTCTCTCATAATACCGAGCTCATAATCTCTCCTCTCTCTCTCTCTCTCTATCTCTCTCTCTCTAATCGCTCTCAATGTAATGGCCGAGCTCATCTCTCTCTCTCTATCTCTCTCCACAGCATCTCTCTCTCTCTCTCTCTCTCTCTCTCTCTCTCATAACGCCGAGATCTCTCTAGCTCTCTCTCTCTCTCTCTCTCTCATCTCTCTCTCTCTCGATCTCTCTCTCTCATAATCTTCGAGCTCATCTCTCTCTCTCTCTCTCTCTCTCTCTCGCTCTCATGTAATACCGAGCTCATCTCTCTCTCTCTCTCTCTCTCTCTCTCTCTCTCTCATAATACCGAGCTCTCTCTCTCTCTCTCTCTCTCTCTCTCTCTCTCTCTCTCTCTATCATAATACCGAGCTCAGCCATTGGCTGAGTGCTGAAAGCCCTCCGTGATTGGTCAGCTCTGTTCACGGCAGTCACCTGTTGCGACTCAACTCACACACCTGGCCCTTGGCTGTCAACGAGGAAGTGTTTGCTTCCCATGAAGAGCAGCGGAATGTTCTGAACGCCAACGGCTATTTCCATGCCCAAGGTGCCGCCTTCATTGCTCACAGTTGTCGTTTCATCACACACACACCTTTGGTGTCATTGCCGTCTGACGTGATATATATATATATATATATATATATATATATATATATATGTGTGTGTGTGTGTGTGTGTGTGTGTGTGTGAAGAGCGGCAGAATATTCTGAACGCCAACTGCTAATTCCATGCCCGAGGTGCTGCCTCCATTGCTCCTAGTTGTTCCATTACACACACCTTTGGTGTTATTGCTGTGTGCCGTGATACGTGTGTGTGTGTGTGTGTGGTGTGTGTGTGTGTGTGTGATGTGTGTGGGTGTGTGTGTGTGTTGTGTGTGGTGTGTGTTGTGTGTGTGTTGTGTGTGTGTGTGTGTGTGTGTGTGTGTGTGTGTGTGTGTGTGTGTGTGTGTGTATGATGTGTGTGTAATGGGCGTGTGTGTTGTGTGGTTGTGGTGTGTGTGTGTGGGTGGTGTGTATGTGTGTGTAATAGTGTGTGTCTGTGTCTGTGTCTGTCCTGTCTATCTGTGTACGAGTGCCTGTACGTATTTTTTTATTAACAAAGGCAGGAGGAAAAAAAAATTCAATGCAATAGTGAAAAAGGTCTGTATCTCAGGAGAGAGTACACTAACAGTAATACAGTTCATCATGGAAAAGCCTGTTGTTTATTACTGTGCCATGATATCGCTTTTATGTGCATAAAAATCGTCCCATATCTCACATTCTCTCTCTCTCTCTCTCTCTCTCTCTCTCTCTCTCTCTCTCCTCTCTCTCTCTCTCTCTGTTTCCAGCTCAGATGCTTCACATTCCAAGGAGTTGACGTTCTTTCTTCAACATTGCAAGTAGAATTTATATATGCGCACACACTACTACTGTAAAATAATTGCGCGAGTTCGCTAGCGATATGGAAGATTAAATCCATGTAGCACAGCTACTGATCTGTGTTTAAGAAAAAAAAAAGAAAAGAAGAAGAAGAAGAAGACAAGAGAACTTCGATGATAACGTGCAATATGCAGTCTGTAAAATCACGAATATTGGTCAGTTGTTGAGAGAGAGAGATGGAGAGAGAGAGAATATTGAGAGAGAGAGAGAGAGAGAGAGAGAGAGTAAAAAATGTGAATAAGTGCGCGCGTGCGCGCGGCGCGCGAGGAGAGAGAGAGAGAGAGACAGAGAGAGGAGGAAGAGACATGGTGGAGAGTTGACCGGGAACAGTGCAATGTCACTGATGTGAAACGTGCAAGACAGCATTCGGTGGCACTGTCAACAACTCACGGGTATTGGTGTGTTACTAGTGATAGCCGAACGTCGGGAAAAAAGCCACAGCAAAGCTTTCTGTCTCTCACTTATGTCACTGCTGTCAACAACCCAAAAGTCAGTCTGTTCACGTGTCGGTGTCATCCCTTTGGTATGTCAACAACCCTAAAGCCAGTCTGTCCTCAGTATGTCACTGTTGTCAACAACCCTAAAGCCAGTCTGTCTCACCTGTGTCAATGCTGTCAACAACCCTAAGTCAGTCTGTTTCACCTATGTCACTGCTGTCAACAACCCTAAAGCCAGTCTGTCTCACCCTGTGTCACTGCTGTCAGCAACCCAAAAGCCAGTCTGTCTCACCTACGTCACTGCCGCCAGTCCACAACCCTAAAGCATACTGTCTGTCACCATACGTCACTGCCGTCAACAACCCTAAAGACAGTCGGTCTCACCTGTGTCACTGCTGTCAACAACCTTAAAAGCCAGTCTGTCTCACAACTATGTCATGCTGTCAACAACCCTAAAGCCAGTCTCTCACCTGTGTCACTGCTGTCAACAACCCTAAAGCCAGTCTGTCTCACCTGTGTGACTGTTGTCAACAACCCTAAAACCAGTCTGTCTTACGTATGTCACTGCTGTCAACAACCAATGAATGAAGCCAGTCTGTCTCACCTATGTCACTGCCGTCAACAACCCTAAGTCTGTCTCACCTGGTCACTGCTGTCTCAACCCTAAAAAGCCCTGTGTCACCTTTCACTGCTGTCAACAACCTAAAAGCCAGTCTGTCTCACACCCATGTCACTGCTGTCAACAATGCTAAAGCCAGTCTGCCCCTGTGTCACTGCTGCCAACAACCCTAAAGCCAGTCTGTTCTCACCTACGTTTGACTGTGTCAACAACCCTAAAAGCCAGTCTGTCTTACGCATGTCATTGCTGTCAACAACCATGCCAGTCTGTCTCACACCGTGTCACTGCCGTCAACTTACTCACTGATGCCCAGCATTGCTATCCATCTTCAGTCATTTCGTCAACCTACCATCTGGCACAACCAGTCAATGACTTTTTGGTCTCATGACCATTTCTTTGCTGTTAACCATGCGATCCAGTCTGCCCCAGGGATTCACTGCTTGCTATCAACTCTAAAGCCAGTCTGTTCTTGGCCCCGTCGTTTGCTGTCAAACAACTGTAAAGCCAGTCTGCCTTACGCACCTGCTATCCACCTGCCAGTCCCCACTTCAAGAGGTGACTGCTTATATCTTATCTCACTGACAGCATTGATTTTCTCATTGTTTCGTCCTACGTCCAACCCCCCCCCCCCCCCCCCATGACCCCCCCCCCCCCCCCCCCACCCCAGGAGATTGGGGACCCCTTAATCCCCCCCTACCCCCCCGCCCCCCCCCCCCCCCCCCCCACCACCACCCCCCCACCATCTCTATCACAGCGCCCATCAGTAAGGCGGCCGCTTTATTGCTTGCCTACGTGTGCCTGGTCCTCCAGATGGATGACTGTAATGATACCTCCGGGATTTCACGAGAAACCCAGCTCGGCTTGCTGAGGAGGAGTTCACTGCTGCCTGTGATGGCTTGTGTGGACACCTAAACATGGACACTTGTCTCCTTATCTTCACTGGACGTGCTAACCGTGAATCGTGTAAAAGCCTGTACAGCTCTGTGCTTGTCCAGTTTCGTTCCTGACATTGTAGAAACAGCTTGACTTGATGATCATCGTCAGATATGTCTTAGAGACTGGGTTTTTAAGAACGACCCTAGCAGTCACCTCGCCTTCCTGTAGTCTCCGATGCTCGGATCTATATGCCTGTCGTTGGGAGGATAGACCACGTCAGCGGTCCCAGCTCTTTCCAGGCCATTCTTGTGGAGATAGAAGCGTTTTAGGATGTGTAGATGTAGGACGTTATGGTGATGGACGATTTATGTCTGGACCTAGGATAGCAGCTCAACATTTTTTTTTTCTCTTAGCGTGCTTCTTTCCGGTTCGATGAAGATAAAGGACGACATAGTTTAGTTTTCTCACAGTGTGGGTGGAGATGGGATAAATCGGATCATACTTTCCTCCTGTGCGATATGGCGGCAATGTTCTCCACAGTGCGATGGAGATAAATGCTATCCTCCCTCCCTCCTCTCACGCTAGGTTGACGGTCAAATTATCATCCCGTATTCCGCACTGGCTGACGGACAAGACTGGCTTCCTGCCCGGACGTGTTGCACGAGCCCGTAAAACGGCGGGGAGGGGAGACCGCGTGGAGAGGGCAGCATACAGGCAGGAGTAATATCCCACCAAATCCCCCCCCCCCAAATAGCCCCCCCCCCCCCCCCCCCCCCCCCCCCCCCCCCCCCCCCCCCCCCCGTGTCCCCCCCCTCGTGCCGTGCTCCCCGCAGCGATAGATGAGGGCGATGGGCAGTAGATCTCCATTGGGGATGGCAACGCTGCCAGGAACCTGTACGTCAGCCCGGAACCGAGGCCCGGTCGGCCGGCATCGGGGAGTAATGTACCGGCGGAAGAGCAATTGTCCTGGGCGCCCGATGAGCGTCCAGCTTGGAGATTGTGGTCAGTCTGAAATGCTGGTCATCCTGTAGCGGATTGTGGCGATAGTCCGCTGCCACCCGCTGTGCAGGCAAAGTGAAGGTGGAGCGTAGTCCGTGTCTGTGGGGTTGCCTAAAAAAAACAGCAGAAACAGCGGCGTACGTGACACATTGCCTAGAAACCGGTAGGAACAGCATAGTACGTGACACATTGCCTAAAAATCGGTAGAACCAGCGGCGTTTGTGACACATTGCCTAGAAACCGATAGAAACAGCAACGTGTGTGACTCATTGCCTAGATTCCGATAGAAACACCAACATATGTGACTCATTGCCTAGATTCCACAGCAACGTACGTGACATATTGCCTAGAAACCGATAGAAAACAACAACACATATGACACATAATTGCCTAGAAACCGATAGAAGCAGCGACGGGTGTTACACATTGCCTAGAAACGATAGAAACAGCGACTAATGAGATACATTGCCTTGAAACTATAAGAAACAGTAACGTGTATTGCGCATTACTAGGAAATTAAAACGTCTCTTACAATAGCCTAGAGATGGACAGAGGTAACACAGTAAGAAAAGCAAGTGTTCGTTGGCTCAGAGGCTTAGAAAGCTGGACAGTCACTGGGTGCACATTTTACAACGTCTGCGTTGCGCGCACTCATACTCCCGTATGTATTCGTTTGCAGAACCCATCTGCACACAGGCATGCGCGCGCGCACACACACACACACACACACACACACACACACACACACACACACACACACACACACGCACACACACCTACCTGCAAACAGACATACGCATACAAACACGTACGGTACGAGCCGGCACTTATTATGGAAATTCCTGGCATTCAGCCCCGTCGTCAGCATCGTGGTGCTAGTTCTGTTGAACAAAAGACCTGGAAAAGAGATGGGGGAGCAAGCGGCGCGGTAAGAATGGAAAAGAAGGAGCTGCAATGCCTCTGGGAAAGAGCAGAAGTGGCAGAGCTCATCAAAGAAAATAGGGTAATCTAGTTTCTGTTATTATCCCCCCCAAGATGGACGTTTTACTGCTCAGCAAGCATAATGTGCACATAAACTTGGTAAGGGGATAGCCATGCGCTTGCTTCGTCGGCGATTTCACTTGCCGTATTGATCTTCCTTGGTAGGTTAGGTTTTGCCCAAATGGTTTGTCTGCGAGCTGAAGACACGGTGTAGGAAGCAACAAAGAAAAGTGTTCATTATTAATGGCGGTTGAGTGTGGTGGTGTGTGTGTTGCATGCGCGCTAAGATGCATGCAACTTTGGTCTTGGTTTTATCATTTTAGTGGTGTGTATTTGGAATTTAGATGTCGACGTTTCTCAAGGTTTTCACTTGTTCAGATGCACATAACTCACGCGCTGAAGCTTGTATGCATACAACGATGTATTGATATCGGGAGAGAATAGAGAAAAGGAGATAAGAAAACCAGACATCCAGTACAAAATAATTCATTTAATAAACTGAAACAATAAAGGGGGGGGAAAAAGGGGGGGGAGGAGGGAGAGAGAGATTGTAACATCGACCTTAAAAACGTTGTCTTCTTTCTTGGACAAAGTCTTGCTGTTCTTGTGATTACACTCTTTTTTTTTTTTTTTTTTTGCTATGTTGTAGCTCCAATATGAATTCTTGAATTATTTGACTGTACGGCTATGAGTGTCAGCCAAACGGCTGAAGACGTTTTAAGATTAGAATTAAGATTTTTTTTTTTTTTTTTTTTCTGTTTTAGCGAAAACATTAAAGGTCAAACAATGGTACCTTTGACCCTCAGTGTACACCGCTCTCCGCCGTTGGGATGGACCAGCGGCCAGCGTTGGTTGATTCCGGTTGCGATCGTGGTTGTTTCCGGCGAACGTGAACAACTTCATTGTCAGTTTGACTATAGCCCGTCTTACGATTGTCCTATCCATGGAAACCATGCGACACGATGTGCGCAAAGCGGGGAGTGGGGTGTGGGAGAAGAGTCGTGACGTTTGTTGTCCCACGGGAGGTGTGACGTCACGGCTTTCGAAGACAGTGTGAACACATTTTCAGGTGACATGAGCGGGATAGAATGGAAAGTTTCCAGCTGCTGAAAGCCCGCGGGGAAAGGGAGAACACGCCATTAATATGTAGGACCAAGTCCCCTGCTGTCGCTTATCCTCTTATCAACCTCTCCCACCCCCATTTCCTTCCCCCCCACACCCCCCAACTCTCCCTGCCTTCATCGCCCGTTTTTCTCTCTGCAGACAGGTCGGTGACAGCTTAGCAGGCATGTTAGTGTTGGAAGACATTTCGGTGACCCCTTAGCGGGCACTTTAGTGTTGGAAGACAGTTCGGTTACAGCTTAACAGGCATGTTAGTGTCGGAAGACAGTTCGGTTACAGCTTAGCGGGCAGGTCAGTGTTGGAAGACAGTTCGGTGACAGCTAAGCAGTCACGTTAGTGTTGGAAGACAGTTCGGCTACAGCTGAGCGGCACATTAGTGTTGGAAGACAGTTCGGTTACAGCTGAGCGGGCATGTTAGTGTTGGAAGACAGTTCGGTTACAGCTTAGCGGGCACGTTAGGGTTGGGAGACAGTTCGGTTACAGCTTAGCAGGCATGTTAGTGTTGGAAGACAGTTCGGTTACGGTTACAGGTTAGCGAGCACGTTAGGGTTGGAAGACAGTTCGGTTACAGCTTAGCAGGCATGTTAGTGTTGGAAGACAGTTTGGTGACACCTTAGCGGGCACTTTAGTGTTGGAAGACAGTTCGGTTACAGCTTAACAGGCATGTTAGTGTTGGAAGACAGATCGGTTACAGCTTAGCGGGCATGTTAATGTTGGAAGACAGTTGGGTTACAGTTTAGCAGGCATGTCAGTGTTGAAAGACAGTTGGGACACCTTAGCGGGCACTTTAGTGTTGGAAGACAGTTCGGTTACAGCTAAAACAGGCATGTTAGTGTTGAAAGACAGTTCGGTTACAGCTTAGCGGGCATGTTAGTGTTGGAAGAGAGTTCGGTTACAGCTTAACAGGCATGTTAGTGTTGGAAGACAGTTCGGTTACAGCTTAACAGGCATGTTAGTGTCGGAAGACAGTTCGGTTACAGCTTAGCGGGCAGGTTAGTGTTGGAAGACAGTTCGGTGACACCTTAGCAGTCACGTTAGTTGTTGGAAGACAGTTCGGGTACAGCTGAGCGGGCACATTAGTGTTTGAAGACAGTTCGGTTACAGCTGAGTGGGCATGTTAGTGTTGGAAGACAGTTCGGTTACAGCTTAGCGGGCACTTTAGGGTTGGAAGACAGTTCGGTTACAGCTTAGCAGGCATGTTAGTTGGAAGACAGTTCGGTTACAGCTTAGCAGTTCGGTAGTGTTGGAAGACAGTTCGGTTACAGGTTAGCGAGCACATTAGGGTTGGAAGACAGTTCGGTTACAGGTTAGCGAGCACGTTAGGGTTGGAAGACAGTTCGGTTACAGCTTAGCAGGCATGTTAGTGTTGGAAGACAGTTCGGTGACACCTTAGCGGGCACTTTAGTGTTGGAAGACAGTTCGGTTACAGCTTAACAGGTATGTTAGTGTTGGAAGACAGATCGGTTACAGCTTAGCGGGCATGTTAATGTTGGAAGACA
>JADBJO010000023.1:947500-950000 GCA_016801955.1 Conus betulinus
TGCGCACATGCTACGCCCTCGTACATGCACACACATTCGGGGACACACATACACGCGCGCTCGCGCGCTTGATCACACACACACACACACACACACACACACACACACACACACACATTCACACACGCACGCACGCACGCACGCACACACACACACACACACACACACACACACACACACACACATTCGCGCGCGCGCGCGCGCCCGCGAGCGCGACCTTAAGGCGAAAAAAAAGACCAGAAGAATAGAAGATGCACGAAGATTTAAGTGACTGGACAAAAACTGGTTTGTTTGGGGTTTTTTTTTTTTTTTTTTTTGGGGGGGGGGGGGTTGTTTTTGTTTTGTTTTGTTTGGTTGGGGTTTTTTTATTTGTTTTTTCCTCATCTTTGAGCGTTGGACTGTGTGGAAGTCAGTTTTTAGCAGTCGTTGGTGGGGGGGAGTCGTTAGGAGGAAATCAGATATTCTGTCTGGTACGTTGTGGACTTAATTTCATTGCCATACTGCCCTCACATTACCTCTCATCTGACTGAGCTCTCTCTCTCTCTCTCTCTCTCTCTCTCTCTCTCTCTCTCTCTCTCTCTCTGTCCCTCTCTCTCTGTCTCTCTCTCCTCTCTCTCTCTGTCTCTCTCTCCCTCTCTCTCTCTCCTCTCTCTCTCTCTCTCTCTCTCTCTCTCTCTCCTGGAAAAAAAAAATCGAACGTAATTGAAGGAGAAGCTGCTGTCGAGTTGCATGTCGTCGTTGTCTTTTATTCTTCTTTTAGTGACGCGTCCTTCAGATGTAGATGACTGCAAATCAATTACTTTAGATGAGTTTGGAAATTGGCTTCCTGGTTCTGACAACGGCGTTTATGCTTTGAACCTTGCTGTAAGCTGATTTTTTGTGTTGTTTGTTTGTTTATATCATCATTATTTTTCTTTTATAATGTACGTGAGTCGATGTATACAACATTACGATCGTGCACGTGTGGTTGGTACTTCTTTTTAAGTGAAAAAAAAAGCATGCATTTTTAGTGTATGCATCGGGTGAAGTATGAGTGCACCAGCATTAGGGAGCAGGAAAGCCGGAAAATTAATCATGATGTGCCCCCCCCCCCCCCCCTTCCCTCCCCCAAGCGATCGGCTTGGCTATAAACAGCATGAATAGTGAAGAGCAGCAAAATGAATGTGATTAAGCAAAAACATTCTGGGTGTGGGTATGTTTTTGCGTATGTGTTTGTTGTGTGTGTCCTGTGTGTATGTGCGCGTGCGTGCATGCGCGTGTGTGCATGTGAGAACGAAGAACGGGCAATCGCTTATCTTCTCTTTCATTTGTTATTGTCCTGAATGTTACCTGAAGAGACCTAAGGGGTCGAAACGCGTCGTGGGTTTTCTGTTTTGTTTTGTTTTGTTTTTTGTAATTTGTCCTTGTTTTTGGCGAACTCACTAAAGAATTGTTCTTTTTTTTCCCAAACAGTGGTAGTTGGCATATATCGTGGTACAACGCCGACAGTGTTGGAATTCAGGATCGATATTCGTCGACAAATATATGACGGTTTTACTCATATCCGATCCACTTTTTTTTTTTTTTTTTTTTTTGGGGGGGGGGGGGGGGGGGGGGGGGGGAGCGGGGGATGGGGGGGGGGGGGCACAAGGTGTCAAAATTTGCATTTTTTTTTTTACAGTGGAAAACAAAACAGTTGTCTTTTGCTCAGTACAACCCAAGATGAATGTTGTCTTTACAAACAGTAGAGCTATTCTGAAGATAAACACGGGTCCTCCGCTCCCTCTAAACCACCGTGTGCCTTGCGCTGTGTGTGTGTGTGTGCGTGTGTGTGTGTGTGTGTGGTGTGTTGTGTGTGTGTGTGGTGTGTTGTGTGTGTGTGTGTGTGTGTGTGTGTGTGTGTGTGTGTGTGTGTGTGATATGTGAGCGAGGAGGGGTGAGTGGAGGACAGACGTGGTGGGTATTCATTTATGCAGAAGGAAGTCTGGTGCAGCTTTATACCTCTGGCACTGTTCAGGCATCGACAGCCACTATCCCCCCCCCCCCCCCCCCCCCCCCCCCCGGCTCCTCACTTGTGTAGACTGACTGCCTTGCCGCTGGCTTCCCTGCCCTGTCTGTAGTGTAGTGTGTGTGTGTGTGGTGTGTGTGTGTGTGTGTGTGTGTGTGTGTGTGTGTGTGTGTGTGGTGTGTGTGTGCAGTGCGTGCGGCGTGTGTGTGTGTGTGTTTGAGTGTGTACATGTGAGTGTGTGTGTGTGCGTGTATGTGTGTGTTTGCGTGCGTGTGTGTGTGTGTGTGTGTGTGTGTGTGTGCGCGCGCGCGCGCGCGCTCATGTGTGTGTGTGTGTGTGTGTGAGCGCGCGCGGCATGCGTGCATGCATACGTACGTACGTTTGTATGTGTGTAAGGATGTTCCATGTATTGCATAGTGCGAAAGAGTAAGAAACAGAAATTTACTCGCGCGGGGACACACACACGCACTCTCTCTCTCTCTCTCTCTCTCTCTCTCTCTCTCTCTCTCTCTC
>JADBJO010000023.1:952500-957500 GCA_016801955.1 Conus betulinus
GTGCGTGTGTATCTGCCCCTCTTTGTGTACATGTTATCTGCCCCTCTTTGTGTACATGTTTTATCTTCCCCTCTTTCTGTACAAGTTTATCTTCCCCTCTTTCTGTGCATGTTTATCTACAACAATGTGTGCATGTTATCTGCTCCTCTTTCTGTACGTATTTATCTTCCTTTGTTTCTGTACATGTTTACCTTCCCCTTCTTCTGTACATATTTATCTTCCCCTCTTTTCTGTACATATTTATCTTCCCCTCTTACTTCTTCTTCTGCGTACGCAGGCTGATACTCCTGCGGACACTCCCCATATGGAAGACGAGTATTAATCCCATCTACCCAACAAAGGGAGTGGTTTTGTGTGTATGACCGTTTTTTTTATCCCGCCATGTAGGCAGCCATATCCCATCTTCGGGGAAGGTGCATGCTATGTGTAACGCGTCATCCATACCAACGGCCAAACTGGTCTCTTCTCTTCCGAAAGTTGGTGATGGGATTTGACGTGTGTGCAAGATGTTATGCGTGCGTTCACACACGTAACCTCGGTTTATAGTCTCATTCGAAGGACTGCCCCCCCTACTGTACATGTTTATCTTCCCTTCTTTCTGTATATGTCTGTCTGCCCCTCTTTCTGTACATGTTTTATCTGCCCCTCTTTCTGTGCATGTTATCTGTGCCTCTTTCTGTACATGTTTATCTGCCCCTCTTTCTGTACATGTTTATCTGCCCCTCTTTCTGTGCATGTTTATCTGCCCCTCTTTCTGTACATGTTTATCTGCCCCTCTTTCTGTACATGTTTATCTGCCCCTCTTTCTGTGCATGTTTATCTGTGCCTCTTTCTGTACATGTTTATCTGCCCCTCTTTCTACATGTTTATCTGCCCGTCTTTCTGTACTTGTTTATCTGCCCCTCTTTCTGTACATATGTTTATCTGCCCCTCTTTCTGTACTTATCTTCACCTCTTTCTGTACTTGTTTATCTTCACCTCTTTCTGTACATGTTTATCTGCCCCTCTTTCTGTACATGTTTATCTGCCCCCTCTTTCTGTGTATGTTTATCTGTCCCTCTTTCTGTACTTGTTTATCTTCATCTTTTTCTGTAATTGTTTATCTGCCCCTCTTTCTCTGCATGTTTATCTGCCCCTTTGTGTACATGTTTATCTGCCCCTCTTTCTGTACATGTTTATCTGCCCCTCTTTCTGTACTTGTTTATCTTCACCTCTTTCTGTACATGTTTATCTTCTCTTCCTGTATAAAAATATTTGTCTGCCCCTCTTTCTGTACATGTTTTATCTTCCCTCTTTCTCTACATGTCTGTCTGTCTTTCCCTCATTCTGTTGAGAAAGAGAGGCAGGTAAACAGGGATGCACTGCCCCACATACTGTGCACCCATTTATCTGCTGCTCTTTCTGTACGTCTCAGTGTTCACATTTTCATGCATGTCTGTCTTCCCGTCATTTTCGTACATGTCTATCTTCCCGTCATTTTCGTACATGTCTGTCTTCCCGTCATTTTTCGTACATGTCTGTCTTCCCGTCATTTTCGTACATGTCTATCTATCCCTCATTTTCGTACATATCTAGCTATCCCCCTCATTTTCATGTAAGCAATCTGCTCCTCATATTCATACTTGTTTTTCTTCTCTGGGTTTTTTTTTTGCTTTGTTTTTGTTTTTGTTTTTTGTTTTTTGTTTGGTTTTTTGTTTGTTTGTTTTTCGTATACCTTTTTTTTTTTTTTCGTATACCTGTCCCTCTTTCTGAACAGATCTATCTGTTCCTCTTTTCGTACAAGTCCATCTGCTTCTCTTTTAGTGTTCATCCATGTCTGCCCTCATTTTGCCCCATGTCTTGGAAGAGACCTGACATGTATTAGACAGACCGAAAATAGACTGCGAACATTGTTTCTTCTTGCGCGGGAATCGCAGGATGGCATGGAGGAAGCGAGGGCGACAGACAGAAAGGTGCCGACAGATGGTGGCATGCTGGAATGAGACAGGACTTTCACAGTCAGACGGGGGAAGTGGGGGGGGGGGTGGAGGGGGTGCACGTGCACAGCTACAGTCGGACCGGCCGCCCGACGGAGAGGAGAAGGAAAGACAAGGTGTGCAGTGGAGAAGACATAGACGTATGGTGGGCCTTTGTGGTCAGAATAACGAAGGTCTTCGAGGCCAAGAGAAGAGGCAGACAAACACACAGACAGGCAAAGAGAGAAGAGAGAGAGAGGGAGAAAGAGAGAGAGAGATTGAAAAAATGGAGTTGGGCGTAGGGAGGAAGACAGACAGACACATAGACATGCAGGTAGAGTGTAGAGCCTCCATATGTCGATTCGAAGAAAATAAAGGGAAAGGAAGGTGTAGTCGAGAGAGGAGCGCCAGACGAGATAGGGTGGTGGTAGGGGAGGGGAGTCGTCAGATGCAAGAAAGACTCTTGTCTCTCTCTCTCTCTCTCTCTCTCTCTCTCTCTCTCTCTCTCTCTCTCTCTCTCTCCCCCCCCCCCCCCCCCCCCCCGTCACTTCCCCCACCCCTCTCTCCCTCCCTGATTTGTTTTAAAGAGGCATGCATACATTAACAATCTAATCACACGCACATACACACACGCACGCGCGCGCGCACAGACACACACACACTCACATGCGCGCACAACACGCACACACACACACACACACACACACACACGCACACACACACGCCACACACACACACACACACACACACACACACACGCACGCACGCACGCACGCACGCACGCACTCTCACACACACACACACACACACACACACACACACACACACACACACACACACACACACACACACACACGTGCGCGCACGTGTCGGGGGAATGGTGGGAGGGAAAGCTTTGAGGACGCAAAATATGGGACTCTCGTCAAAAAATGGGGCAGGGGGGGACGAATTTATCAAGACAGATGAAAGAGAGAGAGTGTGGGGGGGGGGGGGGGTAGATGATTAGGGAGGGAAAAGGTGAGGCTGGATGGGGCTTTGGGAAGGGGGTTGGGAAGGGAGAGGGTTGACGGTTAGAGCGACATTGTAGCCGCTCAACGTGACCCTGTGATCTTCACATGTGATGCCTCCCCTGGTGTGACAGGCTCCTTGTCAGGACAAATTGGGCAACTCCTCACCGCCTGTGGTCCACCTGTCAGAATATGAACAGGCCTGCCACAGTCACACACACACACACACACACACACACACACACACACACACACACACACACACACACACACAGACACACAGAGAGAGAGACGAGAGAGAGAGAGAGAGAGAGAGAAAGTGACAATTTCAAAAGAAGAAAACAAATGTTTTCTCTCTCTCTCTCTCTCTCTCTCTCTCTCTCTCTCTCTCTCTCTCTCTCTCTCTCTCTCTCCTTCAGTGGTTATAAATCGTTGTTTCATGAGAGGGGAAAAAGATGGAAAAACAGAATCAAACGAAATGAGAAAAGCTTAAAAAGAAAAGAAAATCAACCCCAAACAATACGAATGTTAAAAACAAACAAACACACACAAACGAAAACACCCAAACAAACAAAAATGAATTATTGACAGAAAGTTGACATCCTACTCCTCTCTCTCTGTCCCCTTAGCCCAGGCCACAGCATGGCATACATAGAATGTTACGTGATGCATGGAAGGAAACAAATGTTTATGTAGACAGCAAACAGATCCTACAGGAGAAGCAAACAAAGGTGTATGAAGACAGCAGTCAGTTAAATCCTACAGGAGAAGCAAACAAAAGTGTATATAGACAGCAGTCAGTTAAATCCTACAGGAGAAGGAACAAAGGTGTATGTATGGACAGCAGTCGAGTTAAATCCTACAGGAGAAGGAAACAAAGGTGTATGGAGACAGCAGTCAGTTAAATCCAACAGGAGAAGGAAACAAAGGTGTATGCAGACAGCAGTCAGTTAAATCCTACAGGAGAAGGAAAAACAAAGGTGTATGGAGATAGCAGTCAGTTAAATCCTACAGAGGAAGAAAACAAAGGTGTATGAAGACAGCAGTCAGTTAATTCCTACAGGAGAAGGAAACAAAGGTGTATGGAGACAGCAGTCAGTTAAATCCTACAGGAGAAGGAAACACAAGGTGTATGAAGACAGCAGTCAGTTTAAATCCTACAGGAGAAGGAAACAAAGGTGTATATAGACAGCAGTCAGTCAGATCCTACAGGAGAAGAAAACAAAGGTGTATGACGACAGCAGTCAGTTAAATCCTGCAGGGAAATGAAACAAAGGTGTATGAAACAGCAGCGAGTTAAATCTAGCAAGGAAACATACACGGCAACGATTTAGACCATTCAGAGAAGGAAACGTAATAATACATGACAACAGTAACGAGTGACATTATGCAGGAAACTAATGTAGAGCTAGTTGTACAAAGCAGCGGTTAAACCATGTAAGAATTGAAACTTCAAGGACATGTAAGAAGACAACAGCGACTTCAATCATGAAAGAAAAGAAACACGAAGTTAAATAAAGACAACAACATGTTTAACCATGCATGGAAAGAATCAGGGAGATATGTGAAGACAGCAGCGAGAATTTTCAGCACGAGAAATGAAACATAGAATTGTATATAAAAGGTAACTACAAGTTATGCTGTGCGAAAAAGTAAACATGAAAGTCCCTAAGAGCAGCATCTATTTTCCTCATGCAGAAAAGTCCATGATGACAGCAAAGAGTCATGTAGTTCAGGAAAGTATATGAAGGTAGCAACGAATTATGCAATCCATGAAAGAAAACTCCACTAACGCAGCAACGAGTTACGTAATGTGGGAATGAAAATAGTCAGTTATATGGTATGAGAAAAGAAACACAAAAAGAAAAAATACGTGAACAGCCACTAGTCATGCAGTGCGGAAAAGGAAGCGGACAAGTCTGAGTGCAGCAACAAGCATAAGATGCCGGAAACGAAGGAGGACTGTCTGTGAATGCTGCAACAAGTCATACGATGCAGGAAACGAAAGAGGACAGTCTGTGAACGCTGCTACAGGTTA
>JADBJO010000023.1:962500-965000 GCA_016801955.1 Conus betulinus
GAATTAAAGGATTGCAGTTGCATGGGTTAAAGGGTTGCAGATGCTGCGAAGCATACCATCGGGTCCGCTGGGGTTTAATCAAATGGAAGACAACAGGTGCCATGCAACAGCGAGCATAGATCAGATGGGCAGCAGATGTCATGAGGCATAGCAATAAGGACACCAAGGCTGGATCAGTCCGAGAGACAGTCGTTGTCACGAGGCACCAGTGACATAGGGACAACGAAGGCTAATCAGGCTGTGGATGTGGTGAGGCTTGACCCTAGGGACAACATCAGACGAAAAGGCAGCACGTGCTGTGAGGCCTGATCATAGAGACAACGAAAACATCGGACTGAGAGGCGTTATTAGGTGCCGTTAGACATGATACTGGGGTCAACAGAGGTGAACCCGACAGCAAGGCGATAGATGCCGAAACCTTTGACCCCTGGGAATCAGTCAGTGGCGGCCATAGCAACGCTACTTCCACATTCATCATCCCACCCCCACCCCCCCCCCTAGGCCTCCTCCTTCCCAGGATACCGGCTCCCCTCCACCCACCAGCCCCCCCCCCCCCCCCCCCCCTCCCCGTCCTCTTTCTCTTGGCTTTGTTTTCTGGCTGTGTGTGTTGTGACCTGCCGGGTTCTTTGTGGACTTTGTTTTCTGGCCGTGTGTGTTGTGACCTTCGGGTTCCTTGTGGACTTTGTTTTCTGGTTGTGTGTGTTGTGACCTGCCGGGTTCTTTGTGGTCTTTGTTTTCTGGCTGTGTGTCCGTGTTGTGACCTGCCGTGGACTTTGTTTTCCCGCTGTGTGTGTGTTGTGATCTGCCGTGGACTTCGTTTTCTGACTGTGTGTTGTGACTTGGCGGGTTCTTTGTGGACTTTGTTTTTCTGGCTGTGTGTCCGTGTTGTGACCTGCCGTGGACTTTGTTTTTGTAGCTGTGTGTGTTGTGATCTGCCGTGGACTTCGTTTTTTCTGACTGTGTGTTGTGACCTGGCGGGTTCTTTGTGGACTTTGTTTTTCTGGCTATATGTGTTGTGGCCTGCCGGTTCTTTGTGGACTTTGTTTTTCTGGCTGTGTGTGTTGTGACCTGCCGGTTCTTTGTGGACTTTGTTTTTCTGGCTGTGTGTGTTATGACCTGACAGGTTTCTTTGTGGACTGTGTTTTCTGGCTGTGTGTGTTGTGACCTGCCGGGTTCTTTGTGGACTTTGTTTTCTGGCTGTGTGTATTGTGATTGTGACCTGCCGGGTACTTTGTGGACTGTGTTTTTTCTAGCTGTATGTGTTGTGACCTGCCGGGTTCTTTGTGGACTTTGTTTTCTGGCTATGTGTGTTTGTGACCTGGCGGGTTCTTTGTGGACTGTGTTTTCTGGCTGTGTGTGTTGTGACCTGGCGGGTTCTTTGTGGACTGTGTTTTTCTGGCTGTGTGTGTTGTGACCTGCCGGGTTCTTTATATGACTGTGTTTTCTGGCTGGTTCTTTATGGACTTTGTTTTCTGGCTGTGTGTGTTGTGACCTGATGGGTTCTTTGTGCCTTGGCGGAAGGAGCTGATCACCGATGCCTGTGAGGCTCTGCCCTCCGTCAGTCGGCCTGAGGGACCTGAGGACAGGAGACAATAGTGCATTGTGTGTGTCCTGTAGGGTGACGCCAGGCTGACGCCAACTGGGTTCTGAACAGTGCACTTCAGACTCGTTTTTTTTTTAATCTGTTTGTTTCTCACTGTCTTTATTTCTTGGTTCTTTTGAATTGAGCCTTCCCTCTCACCCCTCTCACCAGCTCTCTCTCTCTCTCTCTCTCTCTCTCTCTCTCTCTCTCTCTCTGTCTCTCTGTGTGTGTGTGTGTGTGTGTGTGTGTGTGTGTGTGTGTGTGTGTGTGTGTCCAGAGCAGGTTTTTATCTGTTAGTCGTAGATAACGTTCCAGAACATGTCAAGGGACACTAAATTTCGTAACTGGTCAGTTGACCTTTTATTACAGACCAACTGACCAAACCAGGCTCTTGACCTGGTCAGACTGTTAAAATGTCCACATATGTTGGTGTCTTTTTTGTAGGCTTCTCAGAACCATCGAAAAATTGGAGCGTCGCAAGTGATTTTTTTTTTTTTTTTTTTTTTTTTTTTTTGGGGGGGGGGGGGGGGTGTCTAAAAGAGAACTGAAACTCTGTATGATTGATTTTCACAGTAGAAAAAGACAGAAGCACGAAACTTTGACAGTGATCATGCTAATTCTTACCGATCATTTAAATCAGCTTGCAATTTCGGTAATCACAGTAGATAACATTCGATAATTATGCTCTAGGAAAGTCGGACGGTGAATATGTGACTGAAATATTACCTAATAATATCTCGAAAAAAGCAAAGAAATGTCCACGATGTGCAAAGATAGAAAACGAACTTTTTTTTTTCTGTTTGAATGTACAAACGATATTCGCGGAAAAACGTCTTTGCCAAATTATTACAAGAGTACATACGAATAACGTTGAGTACCTGTCATGCAGTGTGAAAATGTTTCGCAGCTGACAAGAAC
>JADBJO010000023.1:970000-982500 GCA_016801955.1 Conus betulinus
GCTTTTTTTTTTTTTTTTTTTTTTTTTTTTTTTTTTTTTTTTTTTTTTTTTTTTTGCGGCAGAGCCAGGGACTCCCCCCTTGGAGCATCGCTAGATGGAGCCGCCGCCCGTGACTATCTGCAGCCCTGCGGTCTTTGAAGCGTGGCCCAGAGGGGGCGCCCACAGAGAAGTCAACGTCCTGGTGCTGCTCTCTGTGGGGACAATGGCTCGTGCGACCCACACAGTCAGGGAGAGGCGCCAGCCACAAAGGAACAGAGTCTGGAACCCTTCCATGTCCAGAGACTGGGTCTTAGGCAGCAGTCTGGAATCCCCCGCTCTCCTCCACCCACCACCCCCACCTCACCCCCATCCCTTCTCTTTTTTTAACTCCCACCTTGATATGGATCTGCATCCCCACCCCCCACCCCCATCCCAACCTCTCACCTTACACGTCCTTTCTCCCCCCCCCCCCCCTCCCCCTTTTCCTCCGCCGTACTGTGAGCGTGTCTCCCGCTTTCCCTTGTCTTAATATGAATCTGCCGTCCCCTCCGCCCCTCCTCCCAATATTTTATTGATATGGATCTAGACTCTTCCCTGTCCTGCTCTCTTTTGTGTCATTTCTATCTTCTTTTTTTTTTATCACTGCCTCTGTCTGTCTGTCGTTAAGCCCCCCCCTCCCCTCCCGCCCTCCCCCCCCCACCCCCTTCTCCCCGCACACGAGCACACACACACACACACACACACACACACACACACACACACACACACACACACACACACACACACACACACACACACACACACACACACTTCTTCAATCTCTTCTTGTAATGTAATTTTTTGTCCCTGCGTTTACACCCTGGTCTAGGACCCTACACAGTGACGATGATGACAATAACAACAAAAGTAAATGAAGGAAATGTAAACCCTCCGTGGTCCGAAAGACGTGTCAGCTAGATGTGTGGAATATATTTCATTTGTTTCAATGAGGGAGTTTTACGAAATGCTCTCTCTCTCTCTCTCTCTCTCTCTCTCTCTCTCTCTCTCTCTCTCTCTCTCTCTCTCTCTCTCTCTCTCTCTCTCTCTGTCAGCATGAAAGAAAACATCTGTATGTAAGCGCCTGTTTTTTCTGTGTGTATGTGTGTCTTCTATGTACATGTCTATATGCTTTTGACCCTCACATGACGTAGCCCTGTGCGATTTCTGAGAATAACTCACAGATACTACTGTCAGTGTGAGCCGTGTCACTAAACTTTGGCGCAGTCGTTCTAACCTCCCTTCAACACCTGCCGTTAGCCCCTACTATCAGCTGCACTATCAAGAATGTAATATCAATTGGTGGCGATGTGGTATGAGAGTAACATTATGCGATCGAACACTACTACTACAGACGTGTGCGTTCAGGTGTTGCAACTTTATTCTCAGTCTCTGAAACGTTTTGGGGTCGTGTTGATGTCATCTTCACACTATACATTGGAAAGCTGTTTGTTTCATTCGGGCATTGTCATGATTATATTCAACTGTGTTTGGATTTCACAGATTGATGATTATATTCAACTATGTTTGGATTTCACAGATTCCATGGGGATAAACTGGTTTCTTGGTGGAAACGTCATACCGATACTGTGTATGTGCGTAGGTGTGGCAAATTTCATCCTAGTCCTATAGACGTGTTTTGTGTTTCAGACTTCGTCTTGATAGTTTGTGCATATTGAGATATTGCAGACTTCCCCTTGATGTTATATGCATGTTTAGATATTGTAGACTTCCTCTTGACGTTACACACACACACACACACACACACACACACACACACACACACACACACACACACACACATATATATATATATAGAGAGAGAGAGAGAGAGAGAGAGATTTGCAAAGTTTGTCCAGATACTGTGTTCCTTTAACATTTTTTACCCTCCATCGTGATACCGTGTACCTCTTTAGACAGTGCAGACTTCGTCGTGATGTTATGTGCATGTGCAGATTTTGCAGACTTTATCTTGATTCAGCATACATACTTAAACACAGCAGCTTTCGTCCTGATACTAAGCACACGTTTGTGTTGCAGCCTTAATCCTGGTGCTGTGTGCACAAGTAAGATTCTGCAGCTCAGTCCTGGTACTGTGTACATGTCTGGATGTTACAGACTTCACCATCACACTATGGACATGTTTAGATGTTACAGACTTCACCATCACACTATGGACATGTTTAGATGTTACAGACTTCACTATCACACTATGGACATGTTTACATGTTACAGACTTCACCATCACACTATGGACGTGTTTAGATGTTACAGACTTCACTATCACACTATGGACATGTTTAGATGTTACAGACTTCACCATACAGATGTTCAGACTTCACCATCACACTATGGACGTGTTTAGATGTTACAGACTTCACCATCACACTATGGACGTGTTTAGATGTTACAGACTTCACCATCACACTATGGACATGTTTAGATGTTACAGACTTCACCATCACACTATGGACATGTTTAGATGTTACAGACTTCATCCTCACACTATGGACATGTTTACATGTTACAGACTTCACCCTCACACTATGGACATGTTTAGATGTTACAGACTTCACCATCACACTATGGACGTGTTTAGATGTTACAGACTTCACCATCACACTATGGACATGTCTGGATGTTAGAGACTTCACCATCACACTATGGACGTGTTTTAGATGTTACAGAGACTTCACCATCACACTATGGACATGTTTACATGTTACAGACTTCACCATCACACTATGGACATGTTTACATGTTACAGACTTCACCATCACACTATGGGACATGTTTAGATGTTACAGACTTCACTATCACACTATGGACGTGTTTAGATGTTACAGACTTCACCATCACACTATGGACGTGTTTAGATGTTACAGACTTCATCCTCACACTATGGACATGTTTAGATGTTACAGACTTCACCATCACACTATGGACATGTTTAGATGTTACAGACTTCATCCTCACACTATGGACGTGTTTAGATGTTACAGACTTCATCCTCACATTGTGTACATGCTTAGATGTTACAGACTTCACCATCACACTATGGACATGTCAGTATGTTGCGGACGACATCTTAATACTCTGCATTTATTTGACCTGGTGCAGCAGACCTTTACAGATTGAGACGTTGAAGACTTCAGCGTGGTAGTCTGTATAGAGTGACCAAGTTGTTCCAGACTTCATCCTGACACTATGTGCATGTTGGGTGTTGCAGATTTCATCCTGATGCGACTGTCTGTGGTGATGAATCAACAAGAGTTCGTCTCCACCAACTTCACCTTCTTCGACTGCAATGTCCACACCTCGTGAGTACAGTGGATCTAATTCTCTCTCTCTCTCTCTCTCTCCTCTCTCTCTCTCTCTCTCTCTCTCTCTCTCTCTCTCTCTCTGTGTGTGTGTGTGTGTGTGTGTATGTGTTGTGTGTGTCTCTCCTCTCTCTCTCTCTCTCTCTCGCTCTCTCTCTCTCTCTCTCTCTCTCTCTCTCTCTCTTTTAAGCTGTCTTTCTCTTTGAGTCTCTCTCTCTCTCTCTCTCTCTCTCTCTCTCTCTCTATCCTCCTCTCCTCTCTCTCTCTCTCTCTCTCTCTCTCTCTCCTCTCTCTCTTGTTTAACTGTCTTTTTTGTGATTGTGATTTGATTGGTTTTCTATTAACGGAAGTTAGAAGCTGTTCTTTGGCTTACGTACACGCGAGTGTGTGTGTGTGTGTGTGTGTGTGTGTGTGTGTGTGTGTGTGTGTGTGTGTGTGCGGGGGCGCGCGCGCGAGCGTGCGTACGTGCGCGCGCGAGCGCGTGTATGTGTGTGTGCATGTGTGTGTGCGCGTGCGTCGTATGTGCTTGCTTGTGTGTTTGTGTGTATCAATCCGGAGTAGATTTCTCTTGGTAAAGTTCAGAAAGGTCAGGCTAGGAATACCCTGTGCAGCACTTTTTTTTTCCGCCCAGCAGCCCATTGGTGGCGTGGAATTAGCACAGGCTGCCGATAGGTCCATGGAAACACACGGCGCCAGCTCTTGCTGGGTCCCTTTCTTCGCCTGTCGGAAAAGCCCCGGAAATGAACAATGGCGGCGCTGCTATCGATGCTGAGGCAGACAATGATCGCCTCACTTCTTTGCACCCAGTTGCAACCAGCGCCAGCTCTCTCTCTCAAAAAAAAAAAAAAAAAAAAAAAGAAAAAAAAAAAAAAAGAGAGAGAGAGAGACAAAAAAGTGTGTGGATTGTTTGATCGCTCGATACTGGCCATAGTTGGATTGAGTGACATGCTTGACTGGTTCTGACGCTGACGCCCCCCCCCCCCCCTCTCTCTCTCTCTCTCTCTCTCTCTCTCTCTCTCTCTCTCTCTGTTTTTTCCCACTTAGACAAAGAGGAGGGCGGGTGAGGTTGGGGGTGGGGGGGACAGCAAGAGGGATGGGGGGGGGGGGGGGGAGGGAGGAAGGGCTGGACAGCTTTTTCGAGGAGGTGGGAAGGGGATGGGAGGGCAGGAAAAATCTCTCTTTGTGTCGTGTCAGAGAAAATGAACAGTGGTGTGTTGGAGGGAGAGTAGCGCATGAAATCCCTCTGCGCTGCGTCCCGTGTCACCAGAGAGAAAGAGGGGGGGGGGGGGGGGGGGGGCGGGGCAGTGGCAGGAAGCAGTGGGGAGGGGGGTGCGAGGCATGGAAGGGTGAAAGGGGGGGTGGGGGAGGGGGTACTGCCCTGCCACGCAGGAGCGGTCGGTGGGAACCAACACGGCACCCCAGCCACAGAAACCCCCAAATCAGCCAGTTTTTCACTGGTGACAAAAGGACAACACACGATGAGGTGGTGGTAGTAGTGGTGGTGGATGTTTTAACCTGCAGATGTTTGCATGAAGACTGGTCCGAGTTTGAATTTTTCTTTATGTACATTACGATCATTTTCTTTTCTCTTGAAATAGGTGGCTGACTGGACTAGTCAACTGGCCAACGATTGTAGTTCACAAAATATTTGCTTACTGATTAGCCAACGCCTTTGTTAATATGAGTATTTTTTTCCCCACACGTTTGACGTCATATTGCCTTCAAAGGGGAAGAAAAACAACAGCAGGAAAGGAAAAAAAAAAAAACAGGACAGGAGGACAAGAAAGGAGGGGAAAGATGAAAAAAAGGGGAAAGATCAGTCCGAGTTGAGCTACCTGGTGCGACATGTTGATGGGAAACATGGTTTCGACCCCGAATTACTTTTATGGTTTCCCACTGAGATTCTCTCTCTTGTTGGCAGATCGTTCACGCATCGTCTCGTTGATGCTGTGATTGTTGCTTCCCCTCCTTTCCTCCCATTTGCATTTCATTTTATTTTTCTTCTTCTGTTGTCTTTTTTTATATTCCTTTGAAAAAATAAAACCAATCCCAACTTTGTGGGTGAAACGTAGAGTATGCCGTAAATGTATTGTAACCGCCAATGTATTGTCAGTGTTATATTTGACTACAGTATATGCTTAGGGCTTGTTGTTATTCATTAGTCATGATGACCGTGAATGTATTCTGTGTATCTGTTTGTTGAATCAAAGTGATTTAAAACACCAAGACTGGGAGAACCGAATGAGTAGAGCAGATCGCAGGTGTTCTTGTGACGAAACGGTTTGAACGTGCTTGCTGACAGCAGACAAACGGTTGGTTGACTGGAAGTCTTATGGAAGCTGTCTGTACATTCCAGACTCCACTATCAACGGCTGATACACTGAGCAGTATAGATTTCAGTAGCAGGGTCTGGCGCAGACACGTGGACGTCAGATTTTCAGTTCCGATTGATTCTGACGTTCGTAGAGCAGTGAAGAGGCGCTCGGAATGGAAATGTTAAAATAACATTCTCTTTGCTCCCTGCTCCCCTCCCCTCCCTCTCCCCCTTACGTCTCCTCACCCTTTACCACATATGCCCCATGTTTTAAACCCTTTTACAATCTCTCCCTCTCTTTCTCTCTGTCTCTCTCTGTCTCTCTCTCTCTCTCTCTCTCTCTCTCTCTCTCTCTCTCTCTCACTGTATCCCCTTCCCTCCCCCACTGTGTCTCTTCCCCCCCCCTCTCTCTCTCTCTCTCTCTCTCTCTCTCTCTCTCTCTCTCTCTCTCTCTCCAGCCGAAAAAAGTGCAGAGAGGAGAGAGAGAGAGAAAGGATGAGGACGGGGCTGGGGTGGGGGTAGGTGAATTAGGTAGTTATTTTTTTTTGGGGGGGAGAGAGAGAGAGAGAGAGAGAGAGAGAGAGAGAGAGATGGTTTAAGAAGGGAACGCTTTGCACACCGAGAGACAGGACAAGAAGGGAACACTTTGTTGATTGATCAGGCAGGTAGGTCTTTGTGAAAGAAAAGTAGCACAGGGAGGGAGCGCTTTATAGGTCAGTCAGACGTAGGTTAAGAAGGAGTGATTTGTGGAGAAACATAAGTTAGGGAGCCAGCGCTTTGTGCAGAGTGGCAGGTTACTAGGGAGGGAGCGCTTTATGCAGAGTGGCAGGCTACTAGGGAGGGAGCGCTTTATGCAGAGTGGCAGGGTTACTAGGGAGGGAGCGCTTTGTGCAGAGTGGCAGAGTGGCAGGTACTAGGGAGGGAGCGCTTTGTGCAGAGTGGCAGGTTACTAGGGAGGGAGCGCTTTATGCAGAGTGGCAGGTTACTAGGGAGGGAGCGCTTTGTGCAGAGTGGCAGGTTACTAGGGAGGGAGCGCTTTATGCAGAGTGGCAGGTTACTAGGGAGGGAGCGCTTTGTGCAGAGTGGCAGGTTACTAGGGAGGGAGCGCTTGTGCAGAGTGCAGGTTACTAGGGAGGGAGCGCTTTTGTAGTGGCAGGGGAGGGAGCGCTTTGTGCAGAGTGACAGGTTACTAGGGGGGTGACTTTGTGCAGAGTGACAGGTTACTAGGGGGGGAGCACTTTGTGCAGGCTGAGAGGTTAGGGAGGGAGGGAGCGCTTTGTGCAGAGTGGCAGGTTACTAGGGAGGGAGCACTTTGTGCAGGCTGAGAGGTTAGGGAGGGGAGCGCTTTGTGCAGGCTGAGAGGTTAGGGAGGGAGCGCTTTGTGCAGAGTGGCAGGTTACTAGGGGGAGGAGCACTTTGTCCAGGCTGAGAGGTTAGGGAGGGAGCGCTTTGTGCAGAGGTTGAGGAGTTAGGTAGGGAGCGCTTTAGGCAGCGCTTTGGCAGGCTGAGAGGTTAGGGAGGGAGCGCTTTGTGCAGAGTGGCAGGTTACTAGGGAGGGAGCGCTTTGTGCAGAGTGGCAGGTTACTCGGGAGGGAGCGCTTTGTGCAGGGTGACAGGTTACCAGGGAGGGAGCGCTTTGTGCAGGGTGACAGGTTACTAGGGAGGGAGCGCGGTGTGCAGAGTGACAGGTTACTAGGGAGGGAGCGCTTTATGCAGGGTGACAGGTTAGGGAGGGAGCGCTTTGTGCAGGGTGACAGGTTACTAGGGAGGGAGCGCTTTATGCAGAATGGCAGGTTAGGGAGGGAGCGCTTTATGCAGAGTGGCAAGTTAGGGAGGGAGCGCTTTATGCAGAATGGCAGGTTACCAGGGAGGGAGCGCTTTGTGCAGAGTGGCAGGTTACTAGGGAGGGAGCGCTTTGTGCAGAGTGGCAGGTTACCAGGGAGGGAGCGCTTTGTGCAGAGTGGCAGGTCACTAGGGAGGGAGCGCTTTGTGCAAAGTGGCAGGTCACTAGGGAGGGAGCGCTTTATGCAGAGTGGCAGGGTAATAGGGAGGGAGCGCTTTGTGCAGAGTGGCAGGTCACTAGGGAGGGAGCGCTTTATGCAGAGTGGCAGGTCACTAGGGAGGGAGCGCTTTGTGCAAGTGGCAGGTCACTAGGGAGGGAGCGCTTCGTGCAGAGTGGCAGGTTACAGGGAGGGAGCGCTTTGTGCAGAATGGCAGGGTGATAGGGAGGGAGCGCTGTAGGTTGAGAGGTAGGTTTCAGGAGAGAGCGCTTTGGGCAGATAGGTAGGCTGGGAATGGGAGCGATTCATGGAGAAAGAGAGGCTGGAGAGAGAGCGCGCTGTATGTTGAGATAGGTTCAGGAGATAGTGCTTTATTGAGAGACGTATGTCCGAACGAGTTTCACGGAGAAAGGTAGATTAGGGAGGGAACGCTTTGTGGTGAGAGGTAGGTTAAAGGGGGACGGGGAGGGATGCCTTTTGGGCACAGGTTGGTTACGTAGCGATCACTTTGTCGATGAAACTAAGTTAAGAAGGTAGTGCTTTGTGGAGAGAGAAAGGTTCAGGAGGGAGTGGAAAGAGGTAGGGTTAGATTTGGGGTTTTTTTTTCATTTTTTTGTTTCTTTCTTCTTTTTTTTTTTTTTTTTTTTTTTTTTTTTTGAGGAGGTAGGATGAGGGAGAGGACACAAAACGTAGTAGTGGTGGACAAATCGCTGAGTGGCATAGTCTTTCTGGCTTTATTCAATTCTCCGATTGTTGTACAGCTCACGCGGATTTTCCTTCTCCTTTTGTTTGTTTTGTTGTTGTTTGGGTCTTTTTTTTTTCCTAATCGCCTTTATATTTTCAGTTTGCCCGCCAGCGGGAGATAATGCGTGCCCTGAGTAACTGCCGTCAAACGAAGATGAATACTAGTTCCCTCACCTGAGAGCACAGGCAGTTGTAGTCTCCCCCTGCGGGCTGTGCACATTGGGGCTGGAAGCCATTTGTTTTTTTGCAGAGGTTGTGTTCGGGTATGCTGTGGGCTGGCAATGGTGATGCATCTGTAGTTGATGAGTGGGGCTGTATTATGTGGTATGGGGGGGGGGGGGGGGGGGGGCATCATCAAAAACAGGGTATAGAATTACAGCGGTATTAATCTGACGATAGCTTTGTGCATTAGGGATGGGAGTATTGACCGATCAGGTTATATGGAGTCACACACACTCACACACACATGCGCGCGCGCGCGCACACACACACACGCACACACACACGCACACACACACACACACACACACACACACACACACACACACACACACACACCTCGTAACGGTTAGTTTTTCAAGGACATATATCCAGTATAGCGTCATTTTGATATCTACATAGTACAAATCTGTTACTGAGTTTAGGCCGTGTGAATTGCACTTGCGTGTGTGTGTGTTTGCGTGCGTGCATGTGCGCGCGCGTGTGTATGTGTCTGTGCGTGTGCGTGCGTGCATGAATGTGTTTCTCGATAACAATCTGTGTATTCTCATTATTCACTATTCTACTCACTGTGTCATTTTCCCTCTGCGTGTGTGCGCGCGCGAGCGAGCGAGCGAGCGAACGAACGAGCGAGCGAGCGACCGGGGTAGAGAGACAGAGAGAGAAAGAGACAGACACACACACAGACAGACAGAGAAGAAAACAAAACAAATGCATACAGATCTTCAGAATCCTGTCTTTTTGCGGCATGATGAAGACAACGCAAAAGTGCGCCTTGATCCTTACCAAGCATAAGATTTATATAAACTAGGTTAAGTCCAATGAGGCAAACACGGTCTTGTCTTTTGGACATATGTACAACCGTTCTTCGTCAGTACCGTTTTCGCCATGAATCATGGTCAACATGTTTTTTTTCTGCAGTCTTTTTGCCATGAAATAAGGCCAGCAATTTTTATACAATAGAATAAGGTTTGCAGTCTTTTTTTTATTTTATCATATACGAGGTTAGTCTTTTTGCCATAGTACAAGGTCACTTGTCTTTTACCGCAGAGTAAGATCGACTATCTTTTTGTTATTAAGTAATGTTTGCAATAGAGCAAGATCAGTTGTCTCCATGAAGAAATTTTGTCATAGAAGAAGGTCAGTTGTCTTACTGAAAAAAGTATGACCGACAATCTTTTTGCCATATAGTCATTTTGTCATAGAATAACATCAGTTCTCTTTTACCAAAAAGTAAGATCGACAATTTTTTTGCCATAAAGTAATTTTACCATAGAACAAGACCAATTGTCTTTTACCAAAAAGTAAGATCGACAATTTTTTTTTTTGCCATAAAGTAATTTTGCCATAGAACAAGACCAATTGTCTTTTACCAAAAAGTAAGATCGACAATCTTTTTGCCATGAAGTAATTTTGCCATAGAACAAGACCAGTTGTCTTTTATCGTAAAGTAACACCGACAGTCTCTGTGTGACGAAATGATGTCAGAAGTATCGTAGTCACGAAAGTAACATCACCTCTCTTTTGCACTGAAATAATAGCAGTCTTGTTGCCATGAAACGAGATCGTTAGACGTTCTTGTTGTGAGACAATATCAATAGTCTTTTTACCGTACAGTAAACTGGGTGATCTTTTTACTGTGAAATGAGACCAAAGGTCCTTTGCTATAAAGCAATGACAGTAGAGAGTTTTTTCTTTTCCTCTGAAAGTGTGTGTTGTTGTCCAGAAAACGGATCAGCAGTCATTTTGCCGTAAAAAAGGGTACGTGCTCTTTTTGCCTTGAAAAGAAGGTCAGTAGTCTGTCTGCCGTGAGGAAGTCTTTATACCTTGAAGTTGGTCAGAGTCATTTTGCCGTGAAAAAGTCAGCAGTCATTTTGCCGTGAAAAAGCCAGTAGTCTTTTCGCTGTGAAAAAGGTCAGTAGTCATGTTGTCGTGGAAAAGTGTCAGTAGTTATTTTGCCATGAAAAAGGTCAGTAGTCATTTTGCCGTGGAAAAGTGTCAGTAGTCTTTTTGCCGTGAAAAAGGTCAGTAGTCATTTTGCCGTAAAAAAAGTGGCAGTAGTATTTTTGCCGTGAAAAGATCAGTAGTCTTTGCCGTGGAAAAGTGTCCGTATTTTGCCGAGGAAAAGTGTCAGTAGTCTTTTTGCCGTGAAAAGGCCAGTAGTCTTTTCGCCATGGAAAAGTGACAGTAGTCTTTTTGCCGTGAAAAAGGTCAGTTGTCATTTTGCCGTGGAAAAGTGTCAGTAGTCATTTTGCCGTGAAAACGTCAGTAGTCTTTGCCGTGGAAAAGTGTCAGTATTTTTGCCGTGGAAAAGTGTTAGTAGTCATTTTGCCGTGGGAAAAGGTCAGTAATTTTGCCGTGAAAAAGGTCAGTAGTCATCTTGCCGTGAAAAGGGTCAGTAGACATTTTGCCGTGAAAAAAAGTTCAGTGGTCATTTTGCCGTGAAAAAGGTCAGTAGTCATTTTGCCGTGGGAAAAGGTCAGTGGTCATTTTGCCGTGGGAAAAGGTCAGTGGTCATTTTGCCGTGGAAAAAGGTCAGTGGTATTTTTGCCGTGAAAAAGGTCAGTAGTTTTGCCGTGAAAAAGGTCAGTGGTCGTTTTTTCCGTGAAAAAGGTCAGTAGTCATTTTGCCGTGGGAAAAGGTCAGTGGTCATTTTGCCGTGGGAAAAGGTCAGTGGTCTCTCTGCCGTGAAACACTGGGGACAAACAAACATAGGAAAACGCTCCCACGACGTAATGATGGACGCGGGCTTCATTTGGGGATGATGCCAGTGTGGCAGACTCTGCGGTCCTGGAAACAAACAAACAAGCAAACGAACAAGCGTGAGACACATTAAGCGCTGGCGCATACAGGCGGACGTAGTAGGTGTGAGTGGCCAGGTAGCGTTGTCCGGTGGACGAAGGGAACAGCAGGGTGAGGTGCAATGAACAGACAGAGGCTCTGGCGGCTCTCCGCCTGACATAGCGACCAAACCTTCGTCTGCTGGGCCCTGGTGGTGCCAGACTACAATGGGGGGGGGGGGGGGGGGGGGGGGGGGGGGGGGGGGGGGGGGGCTTGTGAGTATGTGGTTTTGAATAAAGTAAAGAAAAAAGAGAACCCAAGACTTCTGTTGCTACGTGAGCGAGACTCACCGGTGAGAGTCGTGTTGGTAAAGGGGGTGGGGGGTGTGCAGGTTGGGGGGGGGGGGGGGGGGGGGGGGGGGGGGGGGGCGGCGACTGATGGGAAAACCCTATTCTGAATGACTAGGACATGACAGCGACTAAAGTGGAAGGGAGATGTGCACATAGATGCGCATGCGCGAGCACGAGCATGCGGAGAGAGAAAGAGGATTAGGGAATGGGAGAGGGTGGACAGATTTATGGAGCATCAACTGCGGACTGTCGTTTGAATGGAACGATGCGAATTAAGAGAGAGAGAGAGAGAGAAGCTTTGCTTAACTGTAGCGCCCAATGTTGATTAGCTTAGTTAATGTTGCAGGTTCCAGGTCACCGAAGGACAGGTAGGACAACGCAGGGGCTGCGACATAAGAGGAAGAAAGAAAAAGAGCCACTATGGACAAAGCCGTTTCCATGCGCGCGCGTGCATGGAACGATGCAAAACTTGTCCACGGAAATAAAGTTGCAACCTTGACAGTGACGGATCAGTGGTCAACCGGGGAGAGAGAGAGAGAGAGGAGGGGGGAAGGGAGATACGGGGTGAGGGGGGATGGGGGACTGGTGATGCTGGACAGATAGGTGGAGGGCTTGGGAAGGTAGGGCGGGAGGGGAGTATGAGGAGAGGAGCCGTCCTGTCTCCCATGGGCGGTCTCTCCGCTACAAGTGGCGTCCGCGGAGAACGGAACTGAGCGCCAATCGAGCGACCAGCACGGCGGGGGGGGGGGGGGGGGGG
>JADBJO010000023.1:997500-1010000 GCA_016801955.1 Conus betulinus
GTGTGTGTGTGTGTGTGTGTATGTGTGTGTGTGGTGGTGTGGTGGTTGTGTATAGAGAGAGAGGTGGAGAGAGAGAGAGAGAGAGAGAGCCGGTGCGACACAGTATTATGATTGATGCCGTCCCCGCACTCGGTGAAGCAGAAAGAAACCCAGCGACTAGCGTTAATTGACGCCGAGCCGTCAAGATGTGTCGCACGATTATCGGTGACTCACCCGATCACCAAGACCATCGCCGCTGTCAGACCAATGGCGCATCATATGCTTGGCCACTCTCCATCGACGGCTGACCACACACACACACCCTCCCCTCCTCCATCCCCACTCCTACCCCCCACTCCCTCCGCCCCCCTCACCCCCTCCCCTCCTCCCTCTGATAGCCGCTATGGGAAAAAAGGACAGTCCTGCCTGGCGACATCATCGCCAGCTAAATGAATCCAGACCAGCTACCCCCACCCACCCCCACCCCCCACGCCCCCACCCCCACGCACCTCACCCCTACCCTCCCCCTCCCCCGCCTCTTTCCCCCCCCCCCCCCCCCCCCCTCCCGTATTGTCCGTCTCACCAGCCCCCACTCAAACAGAAAAAAAGGAGTGAAATGGGGAAGTTTGCCGTCAAGGGGTTGAGGCTGAATCCAATTGTCTGGACTGACGAGCTCTCGCCTTCTCCCCCTGACTAAACAGAGGCAGCCAAAACAGAAGTGACACGCTTTCAGCTAGTATTCAGACTGGGGTGAGTTAGATTAAAGAGTGAGTGTAGTGTAGTGTAGTGTAGTGTAGTGTAGTGCAGTGTAGTGTATTTTCAGCTGGCATTCAGACTGGGGTGAGTTAGATTAAAGAATGAGTGTAGTGTAGTGTAGTGTAGTGTAGAGTAGTGTAGTGTAGTGTATTTTCAGCTGGCATTCAGACTGGGGTACAAGTGCAGTGTAGTATAGTGTAGTGCAATGCAGTGTAGTGTAGTGGTGTGCGTTGTGTGTGTATGTGCGTGTGTGTGTGTGTGTGTGTGTGTGTGTGCGTGTGTGTGTATGTGTGTGCGCGCGCGCGCGCGCGGGAGGGGAGTGCATGAGGAGAAGCAGAAAAGATAAGGGGGTGGGGGGGGGGGGGTCCGGCAGGTTAATGTCAACGACATCGTAGAGTGCACCATCTTTTCCGTGGCCTGCCTGCCTTCCTCTACCCTAACGAGGACAGCGCTCCACTTCCTCGGCCTTCTTCGCCTTCCTATCCTGACATGGCTTTTTTTTCTCTTTCTTTCTATCTTTCCTTCTTTCTCTCTGTCTTTCTTTTTTTTCTTTCTTTCTTTCTTTTCTTTTTTCCCCCTTTTCCCTTTTTTTCTTTTTTTTTTTTTTTTTTTTTTTTTTTTTTTTTTTTTTGATAGCGTGGCTATAGCGGCGGACTTGTCGTTGGCATGTCGTTAAACTTGTTCATTCACATTTTCACGCTCATAAGCAAAGAAAAAAATGTGTATGTAAAAGAAAAGGAAGAAGAAGAAAGAAAGAAAAGAAGAGAGAGAGAGAGAAAAAAAAGAAAGAAAAGTAGGAGGGGTGGGGGAGTACGGGGGGTCGGGTATGGAGGAGGAGGAGAGTTAGGCAGAACCTTGTAGAGAAGTGTTGGTGATGGAGGAGGAGGAGGAGACAGACCCCCCCCCCCCCCCCCCCCCCCTCCCCAAACCACATGCCCCGTGGTGGTTATATGTTTAACTCCCATTTTGCCCTGTCATGTTGCATCGCGAGCCAGGTGGCTCTCAGCTGACGAGGTATGCTGTGCTTCCTTTGCCTAATGGGGTCCTCGTTACGTAGCCAGTGCACGACCTGGCTCTGTCCTTTATTAGAGAGCGGCCCGACAGAGAGACCTCCGAGTGACGCAGCCCGGAAAGTTAGCAAACAAAAACCACTTTGTTGCGGGATTCTCCTTTTTTTTCTCTTCTCCCTCCTCCTCTTCTTCTTCTTCTTCTGAAACTACTTTGTTGCGGATTCTTCTTTTTCTTTTTCCTCTCTTCTTCTTCTTTTCCCGGACGGGGGGGGAGGGTTGAGGGTGTGTTTGCAATTTTTGTTTGGGGTGAGCTTAGTACGTAGTGGATGTTGTAAACGTGAATTAGTAACGGAATGAATAAGTGAGGAGTGGTGGTCATCTATGAGGAATTTCTCTGAAAAGGGTCAGATCTGATCCGAATGTCTTGACCCACGTTTCCGCGTCGTGTTTGCAGTGTTCACTACCATTGCGCTGTTGTATCATTTAACAGATCGTACACACATGCATACACGCACTCTCTCTCTCTCTCTCTCTCTCTCTCTCTCTCTCTCTCTCTCTCTCTCTCACACACACACACTCTCTCACACACACACACACACACACACACACACACACACACACACACATGTATGTTGCAAAGTCATCTTGTGACTGAGATTGGTGTGTGTGTGTGTGTGTGTGTGTGTGTGTGTGTGTGTGTGTGTGTGTGTGTGTGCGTGCGTGCGTTGCGTGCGCGCTTTACCCAATGATGGATACTTGGCAGTCTGAACAAGCGGGACCCAGGGAAAACGCTGGAAGCTGAAAACGCGGATGGCCTACGTATGTTTGTGTGGAAGATGTCAGTTAAGTAAGTGACGAACAATGTGACCACTGTGGACTGGACTGGGCCGGCACGTGGAGTGAAAGACTCTGCCCACTCCGTCCTGGAAGTGCGGGCAAATATAGCATCCAGTCAACACAAAAGCCGTTTGCTGCTGAAGTTTATTCAGGGCTACGTAGTCAGCTGTTACATTTGTTACGCTTTCATTTTTGTGTGTGTGTGTGTGAAAACATATAGTTATATGTATATAGTTTTATACATACGTATATATAAGTCGGGAAAAAAAAATGCATGCAGGTTAACAATTTCTCCGTCGTTAAATTAATGACATGGAAAAGATTTTGTTTCGGAAAAAGGAGAAAAATAGACGATGGCAGGTGTGTGGAAGATGACAGAAAAATCAGAGAATTAGCGGCTAAGGGGTGCGTTGTAATCCATGTTGAAGACAGAACCATCCATATCACAAGTTCCGAGGCTAGGCCTTTCGTCCGCTGATTCGGAATCCACAGGGACACACGGATGATTGGTTGTGCCTGTGTTCCCTTGGCATCAAATGGAGAAATACCACTGTCTATAATTTTGTGGTATTCTCACCACCGAGGGTTCAAAAACAGAATCCAACAGCACCCTAAAGCAGCCAGTGAAGGGTTGAAGAGTAAAACGAAAAGAAAGTACGGTAAGGAAATAAGATGCTAAAATCTGAAATCATGTAAATAGAAAAAGATGTAGGCGAAAATCTTTGAGCCTGTGCTCGAGAATCCGTTTAAGGATTCAAGGGAGGTCACAAGGTGTCATCAGTCAGAGTGGTCAGCTCTTCTGTTTAATAAACCAAATATTGTCAGTCGCATAAGTGCTGACAGCTGCTAAGAATTGTGCAGAACAGCCTTTACTTGGATCTCCTAAGAGAAGGCATCTCCCATTGATTGCTCCTCTCCCACTGATTGACCAACCATTGATATGTTCAACAATTTAGTAGCGGGGGAGGGGGGGGGGGGGGGACAAGTGCAGGCGAACAATCCTCCGTCATTACATTAACGACTTGGCAAAGATTCAAAACAAAACAGGGAAAAAGATATAGGGGTAAGGGGGAGGGGGGGAGAAACAAAATGCAAATGAGGAATCGGGGACATAGATTACAAATACAAAAATGCTTCACTAGCAACATATGGGGAAACCATTGTAATCCATCTTGAAGACATGCAATTGGTGGTGGTGGTTCAGAGAGGAAAACGTTGAAAGTGCAGAACGTCTGTACCTAGTCCCCCTCGCGCTGCTTCTCTTTCCACTACCCGGGTCTGACCCGCCACACCCGTGTCATCAACAGTAACCGAATGACCGTTTCTCTCTCTCTCTCTCTCTCTCTCTCTCTCTCTCTCTCTCTCTCTCTCTCTCTCTCTCTCTCTCTGTCTGTCTGTCTGTATCCCCCCCCCCCCCCCCACCCCTTCATCCAATGCATTTGGCAGATACAAGTCGACCTGAGTAGGACAGGAGTTTATTATACAATTCTTCTTCATCACTTTGATTAATCACGAAAGAGAGAACGGAGTAAAGAGACTGACTGACGAGGGAAGACTGGACGACTGAAAAGTGTGTGTGTGTGTGTGTGTGTGTGTGTGTGTGTGTGTGTGTGTGTGTGTGTGTGTGCCAGACACCTCGACCCTTCCAGAAACCACGGCAACCAGCAGCCAGACTCTGGTCAAACGGCTGAATGATCCCTGGACTGATGCTGATATGATGGAAAGTCAATCCCCTGTGAACATTATAGCCGAATCTGAAGGTCAAGAAGGCAATAGCCAAGCACACCATCTAACCTTTCGGCCAGATGAACAGAAATACTCCATGACTACAGAAACCCCCAAATCCCATATCAGACTGACACGCAGCAAAGCTAAATGCAGGCAACAACATGTCACGGAGTGTTTCCCCGTATTGGGACTGGCTCATCCAGGCCTGACGTAAATGACCAATTGCTGAATACCTAGTGGCTTGGCCCTGCCTGTGTCATCAGTACTGGTGCTAGCATGCGTTCCAGCAGTGTTAAAAGTGTAAATAAGCGGAATATATCCTTACTAACGTATAATATCGAAGGCTTACGGACGGTGTACAAGCCTGATTTTAAATCACTTTTGTCTAATTATGATGTTTTTCTTGCAGAAACTTTTGCCACTGATTTTCCAGCTCACCTCTTTCCTTCGTTTGATGTTTTTGTGTCTCCTGGTGTAAATCTGTCAGATTGTGTAGCGTCTCGCTTGTCTGGTGGGGGTGCATTGATGGTCAAAAAAGTATTTTCTAATTTTGTTGAACATATCCCACTTGAATATGATGACTGTGTTGTCCTGAAACTTTCAAAAGAACTAACAGGCTTGCGTATTGATTGTATTCTCATAAGCATGTACATTTCTCCGTATAATAGCCCTTATTATAATGAAACAGAAATGACAATGGAATTTATTTGCTGGAACATTGTATGATTGATAGTTATGAAAAGTATGGAGGTCTTCCTTTCGTGGTGATGGGTGATTTTAATGCAAGAACTGGCAGTGCTAACGCCAAAGAGTTCTCCCTCCCAGACACCGTTATATGGAAGGATGACAGTTCAGAACTGGAGGAACAATTCAGAAGAAAATCTAAAGATAATACAACAAACGATTTTGGCCGATACTTGCTTAAATTATGTGAACAATTTTCATTAGTGATATTAAATGGTCTTCTACCTGGAGATAAGAATGGCGGATTTACTTATATTGCACATAATGGATCAAGCGTTATTGATTATTTTCTTATGTCTAGATGTATTTCTGAATACGCCCTAAACTTGCAAGTTCTACATACTGTTGAATGTAAACATTTACCTGTATAACTTATATTCAGTCCTGCAACGTCTTAAGCTAATGTCCCTAAGAAACCTGTGAAGACTGTGATAGAAAATTTTGTTTGGAACCCAGAAAAGATTAATGAATATCATCAAGAATTTATGTCACATATATTTACATACATCTTTAATCAGGCTACAGAACTGATCGATAATGATGTAAACTCCGCGTTGAGTAAATTCTATGAAGGCCTGGCTCTCGCTGGGCAGTGCATGAAGAAACAAATAGTATTAAGAAAAACACAAAACAGTCCTTGGTTGATATCGAATGCAGGAAAATGAAATCAGAGTTACAACGCGCTCTGAGAAACTTTACAAACTGTAGTAATGAAAAACGAGCAGAATTCAGACACATATACGTTGATAAGCGAAGGGATTATAAATGGCTTTTAAATGAGAAAAAAAGCCGAAGATAAAACGCACACGCTAGATTCACTAGATGCAAATATAAACGATCCCAAGACATTTTGGAGAACTATAAAATCAAGATGTTTTCACTAAAATTCCAAACACTTCTATCACAATAGATGAATAGTACGATCACTTCTATAAGGTTTTCAACGATAATCATATCCAAGATGAAATATTACAGAGAGATAACATTCCGGAAGATGTGTTTTCTAAAGTCAGTGGTTTGCTAATAATAGAATTATAGAGAAACCACACATTAAATTCAGAAATAACAGCATCAGAGGTTATAGATGCAATCAGAGCTTTAAAGAATGGAAAGCGGCCGGACCAGACGGATTTAGTGGCGAGTTTTATAAACACGCTCCTCCTTTAATTATTTCATTCATCACCAAATTTTTCAACGAATTGTATGATTCTGGGACTTTTCCACTTATCTGCTCCGAATCAGTTATACACCCGATACACAAAAAAGGCAATATTTATTCGCCTGACAACTATAGGGGTATTTCATTGCTAAAACATTTGCAGCAAACTGTATACTTATAAATAAACGCTCGACACAATGAGTGGAAGAAAATAATATATTAAAGGAATCACACAAGGCGGATTCAGAAAGAGCTATAGTATAGTTGATCAGATATTTACTTTAATAAGTCTGGTGCAAAAACAGTTGTCTTCTGGTAAGAAACTTTATGCTGCGTTTTTATTGATTTTAAAAAAGCCTTTGACTTAGTAAATCGAAATCATTTGTGGTTAAGTCTTCGTAAAATGGTATTCATGGCAAAATGTGTCGAGCTATTAGGAGTATATATCAAGTTGTGAAAGCTAGAATCCGAGCAAATAATGATCTTACTGAAAGTTTTATGTGCCCCCGTGGGTTAAAACAGGGGGACAACTGCAGCCCTATTCTTTTTTCTCTGTTCATTAATGAACTTGCTAATGACATTGTGACACATGGTAAACACGGAATAAGCTTATTACCTGACTTGTTACAGATTCTAATCATGTTATTTGCTAATGACGTCGTTCTCCTTTCCCACACCATAGTGGGTCTTCAGCACCAGCTGAACGTATTAAGTAGTACTCTTGACAGACTCCAGGGGATCCAACTAATTGTCAATGAAGAAAAATCTAAAATAGTCATATTTAGAAAAGGGGGCCATATCGCTTGTCGAGAAAAATGGTTCTATAAAGGTGTCCAGCTAGAAGTTGTAAATGAAAATAAATACCTCGGAGTGATGGTATCTACGGGCGTAACGTTTTCGTACTCGCTGGAGGATATGGCTCTGAAAGCGAAGAGGTGTGTTTTTAGTGTGTTGAAATTTCTATGGTCACTTGGAGAAAATGATCCAAAACTTTTCTTTAAAATTTTTTATTGCCAAATTCAGCCTATCTTAACATATGGATCTGAGGTGTGGGGTCTGACAGCAGACCATACAGTTATTGAAAGATTTCATCTACTAGCCATTAAACGTCTGTTGAATGTGAGTATGAAAACACCAAGTGCACTTGTGTACTGTGAATCTGGGAGATACTCAGACATCTGTAAAATGTATCAAGTATTGGTTAAAACTAATCCGTATGGACGAAAGCCGTACTCCAAAGAAATCTTACAAAATGCTGTATGCTCTGTTTTGCAACGGTAAGAAGAACTGGGTAGCCAACGTATGCTTTACTTTGTTTAGATACGGCTTTGGTTTTGTTTGGGAGAACCAAGGAGTTGAAAATGTTAAATATTTTGTATCCATCTTTAAGCAAAGACTAATTGATTGCCATTTACAGGATACTGATTCTAAAATTATGGCAAAAGAAAGATTCAGATTCTATTCTTCGTTCAGGCAATTATGTGATGTCCCGACATATCTATTCACTGTTAAAAACCCTGCTCTCAGAAAACATTTGTCAAGAGTCAGACTCGGTGTTTTCACAGTTGAAACCCCACCGATATAGATATTCTAAAAGCAAAGAAAATACTAGCTGTCCTTTTTGCCCTGATTCTGAAGAATCAGAATTATATATTATATTGGTTTGTACTTACTATAAAGCTATCCGAGAAATGTATATCCCACCCATATATTGTTCCCACCCAAATGTGTTTTAAATTAAGCCTTTTGCTTTCTTATACAAGAATGTGTATGCCTCTTGCCCTGTATCTGTCTAAAGCATTTACTTTCAGAAATCAATCTTTATACGATGTTTAATGATCAATTTTTGAAGACTTATGAACATGCTACCTTTCGTCATGCTTCCTCCAACCCCCACCCCATCCCACCTTATCCCTCCCCTACCCCTCGACCTGTCCTATCCCTTCCCCCTCTCTTTTCGCGATCAAAGACAGTATCGGTTAACTTTATTCATCTTATGTACAATGTTATGATATGATTTTCCTTTGTGTTCCCCCCCCCCCCCCCCCCCCCCCACCCCCACCCTCTTGACATGGGCAGAAGGCCTAGGTCAAATAAAACTTTTGTCTTGTTGTCTTGTCTTCTCTCTCTCTCTCTCTCTCTCTCTCTCTCTCTCTCTCTCTCTCTCCCACCCCTCCCACCCCCCCCCCCCCCCACCCCCACCCTCTCTCTCCTCTCTCACTCTCTCTCGTTAATTCACGGATTCATTTGTTTGAGGTAAAGGGTGCTTCTCTCGGTGAGAATTGGAAATGAAAAAAGTCCAGACAAAAATTGAGGGGAAGTGAGATTTCCACTTAAATACACAAATGAATCGGTCCTCTGAATTTCTGAATGCTTTCGCTGGCACCAACGTCACTTGACACGGTCCAGTACCTTGACATGAACTGTTCAGCAGTCATGGTGCTGTGTTCACATTCCAGAGAAGTGGCAGCTTTAGTCCTTGCTCAATCGTCAGAACAATACCAACGACGCCCCCCCCCCCCCTCTCTCTCTCTCTCTCTCTCTCTCTCTCTCTCTCTCTCTCTCTCTCTCTCTCTCCCATCCCTCCCTCTTCTCCTCCCGCCAAGAAAAGAAAAAAAAATTATCATTATTATATTATCATTATTATTATTACATTTATTATTATATAGCGCCTATTTTGGCTAGAGACCAAGCTTTACAATCCACGCTTGTTTACACAACGGGCTGCCTACCTGGGTAGTGCCGACTGAAGAGCTGCCAGCTGGCGCTTCATTCAGCAGCCGTTTCCCGTGTCATCCAGTCAATATCGTTCAACATCGTTCACTCAGTTTCCTTACTTCCTTCATTCTTTTTCCATTTCTCACGCAGGGTGCATGCTGCTGTGTGTGACGTGTCATGCATACCAAACGGCCAACGACCAAAGTGGCCTTTCTCATCCGAAAGTTGGTGATGGGATTTAACGTGTGTGCAAGATGTTATGCGTGCGTTCACACACGGAACCTCGGGTTACAGTCTCATTGGAAGGGCCAACACCTCAGCGGCCTTCTCCACGACCCTTTTCAGATGTAGCTGTGCTGTGTGGAATCGATGGAAGTGGGCTTGTCTTTGTTGTCGGAATCGATGGAAGCCTCTGGGAAGAAATGGACCCCCCCCCCCCCCCCCCCCCCCCCCCCCGATTAAAGATTAAAGTTAAATACGCCGTTTAAAAGGGGAGATGGGAGCTTATTGCCTTTAGACGCCACTTCCGGTCCTCCCGCCAAATGTCACCGGAAGGAGGTGTGCAGTAGGTTGTCCCCCCCCCCCCCCCTCCTCACCTCCTCTCGTCTCCCCCCCCCCCCCCTCTCTCTCTCTCTCTCTCTCTCTCTCTATGAACCAAAGGATGGCAGGGAGGTACGGGCGGCTATGGGGAGGGTCACTTATTGTTGACCTTATGTAAAGCGTTCTGTGAAGCACAGTGCACTTGATAATGCTTCTAATGGAAGTTATAACATGGAAAATGTCGAATAATGTGAGCATTCATAAGCACGCATGTATGCATACAAACACACATACGCGTGCGCGCACACGCACACACACACACACACACACACACACACACACACACACACACACACACACACACACACACACACACAAGCACGCACACACACACACTGAAACCATTTATTGTCAGATTAACTCAAAAGTTGTACTGACATTAAGAAAACATTATGAACAGAATACCAACGTTTTTCATTCAAAGCAAGAAGCATAATTAACACACCAAAATACGCGCGCACACATACACATACACACACAAGCGCACACACATGCGCGCGTGCGTACTCACGCACATACACATACACATACGGACGCGCGTGCCCGCGCGCACACACACAAAAGTACGCACTTACATAAATACACAAATACACGCATCTCAATACGAACACACCCATACCCTCACATACACTCAAACTTGCACACTCACACACAGACTTACACACGCCCACACACACACACACGCACACACACGCACACACACACACACACACACACACACACACACACACACACACACACACACACACACACACACATACTCGAGCACTCGTACACACATGCATTCACTCTCATAAACACACACGCATGCACGCACACATACGCGCGCACGCACATACACATCACGCCCATTCAGGATACGCTTCGGTGCTCGCACCCCGATCCGTCGGTGCGCAACAGCAGGGGCCCAGAAATCCAGCACACACACACACACACACACACACACACACACACACACACACACACACACACACACACACACCATGATGACGATGACCACCAGCCAGTTAATTCCTACTGTATGTGTATTTTTATGCGAGCTTACGCATGTTCATAATTATTTTTTAAATCTGATTCTAAAATTTAAGTTAAATGATTGTATTAAAAAAAAACAACATGTTGTAGTCTTTTTTACTTCGCCATAAGGAAGATCGCGCAATCAGGATCGCCTTGCCTTGATTAGTGTGTGGTGTGTGTGTGTGTGTGTGTGTGTGTGTGTGTGTGTGTGTGTGTGTGTGTGTGCGTGCGCGCGCGCGCGTGCTTGCGTGTGTGCGTGCGCGTGCGTGCGTGTGTGTGCGCGCGTGCGTGTGTGTGTGTGTGTGTGTGCGCGCGCGCGCGCGCGCGTGAGTGTGTGTGTGTGTGTGTGTGTCTGTCTGTCTGTCTGTCTGTGTCAGTGAGTGTCTGTGTGTTTGAGTGACTGTGTGTGTGTGCGCGCGCGCACACGCGCGTATGCCTGTGTGTAAAAGTAAAATTCGCATTGAAGCTGCTCTGTCAATGTCTAACGAGAATCAGTTTTGGACTTCAGACGTCTCACCATAAACTTATATGGAAAGAGAGAGAGAGAGAGAGAGAGAGAGAGAGAGAGAGAGAGAGAGAGACCTTGGCTTCGTTCACATAGAAGTGGGTCAGTGCAGTTTTTGAAATCATATGGTCAGTGCAGTTTTTAAAATCATATTCGGATGATCACTATAAATTCGACCCTCTCCGTAATAATGTCAGTGAAGGAGGGGGGGGGGGGGGGGGGAGTTAGGGTGAGAGGTACAGAAAAATCAAATGCGAGCTGCCCAAGGTGGCACAATAAGTACAGCATTAGTTCTGTGACGTCAGATTTCAACGATCGGGAGGGACACCTTTTTAAAACAACTTTTATTACCTGTGTGCAGACACATTCAAAGGATGGGAAGGGGGGGGGGGTTCACCTTTTTAAAACAACCATTATTATTCCTGTGCTGAACTGTGGAGTGCGAGACACGATGCTGTAGTTGTATTCAGTTGAGCACGGACACTGCCACAGGGAGGCACCCCGTATGAGGCACGTCTTGGACAGAAGGCTAAGTGGCTGTGTTGCCGGCAACGCCGTTCTTTGATGGCCGCCGTGCCGCTGTCACCTTGGTGTGAAGCGTGGTGGAAATGGCAAACCCTGAGGCTGGAATGCCGGGCCAGACTGAGGGGCTAGGGTCGTCATCCCTCCGCCTGGCAGACAGAACGGGCTGGCTGTAACGCTGCCAGGAGGACACTACAGCTCTTGCCTAACGCCGATGGCACTTCAAAAGTCATCTGTTACGACTGTTGTGTCTCTCGTTCTGCTCAGATTCAACTGTGGCCGTTGGACCGGAATTAGCTCTCTGCACTCTTATTTTATCTGTTGTCTGCTGCCGTTGCTGTAGTCTTTATTCTTCATCGTTTTGAGAATTATGCGTCGTGTGAATTATGCATTATTGTTCTGAGTTAGGGGACTCTAAAACAGAGATGAATGAGGGTTGTGAATTGTGTGCTCTTGTTGGGAATCGGGGTAACAAAAGGAAACTTCTCACCGTTTTGTTTTTTTGTTTTGGTTCGAGTCGTAGCGTGCTGCTGTGCGAGGGTTTGTCAGTTGTGACACAGAACTCTTCCAGCAGTGACGGGGACAGGGCTGTAGATGATAGTGACATGGAACTCGGCGACACTGTGGTGTGGAAAGCAGCCAAGGAGAACCTGGAGGTGGCGAGTCTGCCAAGTCAAAACCCGTTTGACAATGTCCGTGAAGAAGACACGTCTCCGCTAAAGAATTACAGTAATTATAGTTGAAATATACTATCCTTTTTTTTTCATAAGATTGTCATTTTCAAGACATATCCTAAAATTTTTTGTTTGATTTTCAGAAGTGTCATTTTCAACACAAAAAAAAAAAATACTGCCTTTGTTTAATGTTCAAATGGGTATCATTTTGAAGAAATATACTCTTTTTTTATTTTCAAGAGTGTCAGTTT
>JADBJO010000023.1:1025000-1027500 GCA_016801955.1 Conus betulinus
GAATACCGGTATCTTCTTGGCAGGACTGTTTTCAGTTAGTTTCTGACTTTCTTCTTCAGCCGGAAAAAGTTAGTGGAGGAGAACGGGATGGGACGCAAAAGAAAGGGGATTGGGGGGGGGGAGGAAGGGGTGTGAGTTTGTTTTTGGTGAGTGGCAAGAACAGATGAAAGGTGAGGAAAAGAGCGTTGGAAGTGAAGAAGAAGCGCATGCACGTGAAACAGGGCAGGAATGTTTGTTTCTGTCTTCTGAGAGCCTGGTGGTGGCTGCTGGGGCATTGGCAGACCATTAGCAGCACCCGTCTTCACCTGACATTCCTGTACTGACCCTGCTTGCTTCCAGGTCCAGGGTTCGGCTTTCTGTTTGTTTGGCTTTCTGACTGTGTCTTCTCTTCGCCACTCTGCCTCATGTTTCTCTGGCTTTCTGCTACTTCTGTCCGCCAAGGTCTTCGCGGACTTCTCTCCCTGCCCTTCATATCTGCTTCTGTTATCTCCCGTTCCCTGAGCTTCGTTCGACCTATCCCAAAGTTGACTTTTCATTTTGGACACAGATTGGGAGGGACAGCGTGGTAATTCTCCTAAAGCCGCGCCGAGGTGAAGGCGAAGTCCTAGGAGTGTGGTGGTGCGCGCGTGCTGCTCTCAGCCTAATTTTCATTGGTCTGTCTGGCCATGTGCACTGCTCAATCAACCGCTCTAAAGTATACTTATTTACGTCATGGAAAATCGATGGGGAGCTGGGTGCGTTTTTTTCCTTGTAGAATCGAGGGTAGGGGGGGGGGGGGGGGGGATCCTCAACAAATCCCTACTTACACAGTGTGTGTGTGTGTGTGTGTGTCTGTCTGTCTGTCTGTCTGTCTGTCTGTCTGTGTGTTTATCTGTGTGTGCGCACGTGCGCGTGTGTGTGCATGTGCGCGCGCGCGTGTGTGTATGTGTGTGTACGTGTGTGTGTCTGTGTGTGTTTGCGCGCGCGCACGCGTGCGTTTATGACTTTCAGAGCAGCCAAGTTCTTGCAGACTTATTTTCTAGACTTTTCCGCCTGATTGTACGGAGCCGGGCAAATGCAAACATAATGGACTGGGCTGTAGCTGATGTCGTTGGTCGGCCGCCAGAATGCCTGTTATTCCTCCCTAAATCGTCGTCATCATGTCGTCATCATCACTGCTGACGTGACTTCTTTACTCACCATTTCTCCTTCCCGAGCAAACTCATCGTGTGTGCAGTTAGCGTTGATAATCAGGATTCAAAGTTTTGATGTTTGGAACCGTCACTGGCAGAGTGCGCATTCTCTGGAATCGCCGGCAGATTCTGCCCTGTTAATAAACCCACAGCAGGTGTAGCTCAGCTGCCAGCTTCTAGTGGCACGAGTATCATTGTACTAATCTGACTTTCTTTGAACTGCCTTACCCAAGTGCCCATCACATGGAGTCGGGATTTGTTGGAACTTACTCTGGCAGCATTCCATCTGTCTGCGTGTCCAAGGAAACCTCCTGGAAACACGGGTCACACACTACTTGCTGTTACCGGCTATCGCGCCACATGCGTGATCAGTGGAACACAGCATCGAGCTGGCAGTGACATGTTTCAGGTTCAAATCCTCATGGCGCTCCAAATGGAAACCGCCATTTCTCTGAAGGTGTGTCGGTGTGGTAGAGTACGTGTTGGTGAGGCAGGTCCCTTACCCCTTACTCTCCCGGGGTGCTTTGTCCTTTGGTGGGGGTGAAGCCTAAAGCCAACATGAACAGAGCACTATGCTTGAACGTGAAGCATAGAGCCAACATGAACAGAGCACTATCCTTGAACGTGAAGCATAGAGCCAACATGAACAGAGCACTATCCTTGAACGTGAAGCATAGAGCCAACATGAACAGAGCACTATCCTTGAACGTGAAGCATAGAGCCAACATGAACAGAGCACTATCCTTGAACGTGAAGCATAGAGTGAACAGAGCTATCCTTGAACGTGAAGCATAGAGCCAACATGAACAGAGCACTATCCTTGAACGTGAAGCATAGAGCCAACATGAACAGAGCACTATCCTTGAACGTGAAGCATGGAGCCAACATGAACAGAGCACTATCCTTGAACGTGAAGTAGATGCCAACATGAACAGAGCACTATCCTTGAACGTGAAGCCGAGTTGTGCTTTCACGAATACCAGCTTAGCTTCTGTTATCTGCAGTAGATGATGATAGAAGTGGGTGGTGGAGATGGGGGTGCTTTCGAGTATATATATGTGTGTGTGTGTGTGTGTGTGTGTGTGTGTGTGTGTGTGTGTGTGTCTGTCTGTCTGTCTGTCTGTGTATGTGTGCGTGTGTGTGTGTGCGTGTGCGCGCGCGCGCGTGTGTAAAGAGAAAAAGAAAGGGACAGGGAGAAGGGGAGGAGGGAGACTCCTCAATATTTTTTTCTGGGCGGGTCGAAGCCCTGGAGGCAGGTTTCAGGCAGCCCCCCCCCCCCCCCCCCCCCCCCCCCACCCCCACCACACCCACATGATTTATTGACCAAC
>JADBJO010000023.1:1032500-1092500 GCA_016801955.1 Conus betulinus
CGGTTGGTAATATTAACCATGTAGAAGTTTTTCTTCTTTCTACTTGTCATTTTTTATGTAGCGTTCTTCTTTCTGTGTCTTTTTTTTTCTCTCTTTCACTTCTTGAACAAACTTTGATTTTTTTTTCTGTAGACAGACTCATGTGTACGTTGTTCAGTCTATGTGAAAAAAAAAAAATCTTGCAGGTAATTATTTATAAGCATACGTTCACATTATATGTGTGTGTGTGTGTGGGGGGGGGGGGGGGGGTGTAATCCAACACACCTTCAAAGACTTGCGATCCAAATGCATTTTCACTTGCACTCTCAGACATAGATGTGTATTCTATGTATACACTAGATTTTGCGGTATTGATGCGTGGCAGGTCTTAGCCAAGATGTATATGTGTGTGTGCAGATGCACAAGTTGCACGGAAAGTCACTTCCCCCTGTACGTGGTGCATTATGAGTCATCGCTGTACGGACCAGGCTGAAGTGATGTGTCGCCGTGACGATGTGCTCATCACTGGAAGAAACGTGAGTTTCTCAAGCATTCATTTCTTCGTCTTTGTTGATGTTGTTGTTGTTGTTGTTTGTTTGTTTTTATTTCTTCTTCTTCACCTTTTCCTACCGTTGTAGGGGTGCGTTCAGGCGAATGTTGAACAGCCCTGCATGACATCAGTACTGTAAATTTCAAAAAAGAAAAAGTTGTTTGTTCTGCAAGGCAAACCAGACAAACAGATTACAGGACAGATCTGTGTGTCTTCATCTATTACACGTCCTCAGTCATCATGTTGACTGTTCTGATGTTTTAACTGTGGGCTGGCGCAGCAAAGAAAAAAAAAAAGAAAGAAAAGGAGGTTACTGTAGTTCTCTTGCTCTTGACACAAAACGTGTCAAGAGTCTTTGCCTCAACAATTGTGTCGGGCGTTCCAGTCCTTTACGGTGCGTGGGTAAAAGGGCCCCTGTTGGTACCAAGGTTCGGAACTGTGGTTGTTTGAATTGATGATCATGTCTTCTACGCTGTCGGCTTGGAGCATGAATCAGTTGGGATCTCTGTCCATGCAGACCATGCCATGTATGATTTTAAACATCATGGCCAATCTGGTGATCTTCCTTCGCTGCTTTAGGGGGTGCCAGTCCAGTTGTTGGTTGTCTTGCAGAACTAACAACTTTTCTTTCTAAAAATGTGCTTCAGTTTCTGCCCTCAGTCACCTCGCTTCGACACTATCAGCACTGTGTCCTTCGCGGTAACTAACCCCCTCTCTTTTTAAATTTTGCTTCATTTTGCGCCCTCAGACACTCCGTTTTGAAATTATCAGCATTGTAGTGATGCACGGATGCTGTGGATATAGGCGAGCTCAGCGGAAGTACGCTTTCATGTTCATGGCGGTCAGGTAAACCAGCAGACGAATGCCGGCAGTACGACACCTAGGCTCGAGGAGGGCGGAGAGGCTAGCTAACTTCTTGTTAGTTCAGCGGCTAGGTCGTGCTCAGGGTGTTACTAATACTAATGACAGACCAGCGCGATGGCCTCCTGTTTAACGGTTACGACGGCATAGGGACTATAAGCTTACTATCATTACTACCTCTAGGCCCAGAGACAGGGACACTGACAGAGCAGTGGCTCGACTTGTAGTTGGTGCCATGGAAGGGCTAGAGAAGAATCCTGAAAAAAAGAAAGCAAAGGAAATAAACACACGCACACACAAGCCAGTGTCTGGACTGACCTGGTAAAATGGAATGCGTGTGTGTGGACGTGCAAGTGCTTAATTGAGTAATGTACTTACCTAAAGTGTTGGGTAGGCCTACACACTTTGGACACTGTTGGTCACAGTCTGTGCAGTTGTCTGTAGGTTGTTAGAAGGCCATCGCCTAAGAAGTAGCTCCAGTCATGTGTTGTTCTTTGTTTTTATTGTCACAGGATCTAGGAAGTGAATGGAGAGTACCATTTAGGAGGGTGTCAGCATCAGTGATGATGGCTGGGAAGGGGCTGTTGGTGTGTGGGAAAGTGTTTGGCATTGATCTCTCATTAAATGTCCTCCTCTCTCTCTCTCTCTCTCTTTGCATCTCTCTCTCTCTCTCTCTGTCTGTCTGTCTCTCTCTCTCTCTCTCTCTCTCTCTCTCTCTCTCTATATATATATATCTATATATATATATATCATATACTCACTTGTTACTCCTTATTTTGTTTCCTTATAAGCTGACTTCTTAGCATTCTGTTTGAGGAATCAAATCAGTGAAAAAGAGAATGGGAAGCCTGTTTTTTTTAATTGACTGCTTTGCAGTGTAAATTGTTCTCTGAACCATCATTTGGTGAGGGTGATGCTGTTGCTTTCATCAACAGCCATAGTCATCTTTTTAAAATTCAGCTTGCTTTTGCAATGACATTGATCCTTAAACCAAAATTCAGTCCATGAATTTGATGGCCATGTGTCGTGTCCATGTGTGTTTATTTCGAAAAATAATATACATTGTTTCCTGCCTCTTAAGATTGTGAAATAGAGGAGGTAGAACAATTCTACAGGAGAAAATTTCCTTTGACTGATAATTTAGAGGTCATAGTTTACATCCCAGTTTAGCTATTTACTTAGCTGCATCTTGACCTGCTTCAGTGAAATCTCCGCACTGCCCAAACAGGCAAATGCCTGTCCCTCCAGCAAAACACCAACCCACTGATCGTGGTTAGAGGGTCTTCATTGGTCACCCATTCTGCCAACAGAACTGGGGCACAAGGTCAGAGCTATGAACACTTGACACAGGACCTGTCCCTATCTCCCTCCACACAATCTCCCTCGAGCCCCACTTCCCAGCCCCTCCCCCCCTCCCCCCCTCCCCACTCAGTGTCGTTATTGTCATAAAGAGGAGTGTTGGGAACTTCCTTTGCTGTGCATGAAGTGTGTCAGCAGCTAGCTTTTCACTTAGGGACCCTGGGCACCCGGTGTGGAGTGGAGTATCACCAGCAGTCTTTTATGTCCGTTCCTGGCTTCCCCCCAGACGATTTGTGGCTGACAGCCGGCGCCAGCAGGGACGTCAAGGTCTATAAGGCTAGCGATGATAGGGAGGGGGGAAAGGAGAAGGGGTGTGTGGAATGTATCGATTTGCACCCACGTCTAACTCTTCACATGTTGCTGTGAGAGGAGATTGTTCAGTTCCAAGAGTTTTGACAGTCTTAAAAAGAAAATAGCAAAAATAGGACAGAGCTTGAAAAATATTTGCCTGACCATGGCTGTACACTCCAGTTTAGAAAATATAACAAGTTCAGATGTTCCTCAGGGGTTCCTACCAAGCACAATGGATAGACGTAAGCACATATATTCGATGATTCAGCAATAGGAATACAGACGGTGAAAAAAACCCACCTTACTTTACCCTGTACAATGCATAGCTAGTGTCAACCATGGGATATATTAAATGCATATTGATTCTATGAGAGAAAATGCATACAATCAACAAGTGGCAAACTGTTTCCCTTTATTCTCCTACTACTGTAAGGTGTGTTGTAAAATAAAGACTTTATAGTGCTATCTTAATTCAACCTTTTACTGTTATGTGTGTCAAAAATAAAGATTTTATGTAGTGTCATAGTGTTATGTCTGCCACGAAGCTCATGTGTTCACCTGTGTTTGTTGGTTTGAATGTTTATCAGAAGTACACAGAAATTCCTGTTCTTTGTCTCTTCACCACTTTTTGCGGAAAGCTGGCATGCGGCGGTGCAGGGATGAACCCTTTATATCTATTGATCATTGGGATAGATCCGGATCAAACACCCGATCCTGCATTTGTCTCTACCATTGGATTTTCAGACTGCTTTGAAAGGGGGTAAAAAGCTGCTACAGATATGACAAGGTTCACATCATTTTATAATAGCATACGTTCTTGTTGTTCATGGTTTCTGTGTAGATATGACTACAAACATCAGTGTCTGATCTGGACAGAAATCTGCACAATCTCCACTGTGCTAATCACTGGTGATTTGGATGTATATATTTTGAATGCAAACGTTAGTGTTGGATCAAGCCAGTAGTCTGCATGGTCTGCGCTGTGCTAATGACTGGTGATTTGGATGGCCCCAGGTGACCAGTGGCTCTGCTACCCCCGGCCCCAAGCACTGCCCTCACATAGAGGTGGCCTCTGCTGACACTCAGATCCTGGTGCCCGCTGACACCACCCGACCCATCGCCGTCCATGGGGTGGCTATGCAGGTTGGTTCATACACACACACACACGCATGCATGCACACACGCGCGCGGCGCACACACACACACACACACACACACACACACATTCATGATTTGGTTTGCAAATGTAATGAAAGGTTGATAGGGAAAAAATGATTATAATAAACAAACTTTTAATGGTTGGGAAAAAAAAACTCAAAATTGCTAGGTGATGTGTCTGCACTGTTGCATTATACATGACATCTAATTAATAAGCTGTGCTCCAGTTTTCTTCTTTCTACACACATTCACATGCACGCGCATGCACACAGGCACACACGCGCACATGCACACACACACACACACACACACACACACACACACACACACACACACACACACACACACACACACACGTGTTCATGGTTTGGATTGCAAATGTTAAAAAAAGTTAATGGGAAAAAAAAAACAATATTATAATAAACGAACTTTTAATGGTAATGAAAAACCTCAAAATTGTTAGGTGATGTGTCTGCACTGTTGCGTTATACATGACATCTTATTAATCTGTTGTGCTCCAATTTTCTTCTTTCCATACACATTCACATGCACACGCAAGCACACACGCTCGCAAAAACTTGCGCACACACACACACACACACACACACACACACACACACACACACACACACACACATACACATATCCATATGTACATACACACGCACATACTCTCTCTCTCTTTGATTTTGTTTCTTACTACATATATATATATTTTTGTTTTTGCTCAGAGGGCTGGATGTAAAAAAAAAGTATTCATGCTTAATCCATTACCCTCTTAGAATAGAATTTGTTAGTTCATCTCTCTCTCTCTCTCTCTCTCTCTCTCTCTCTCTCTCTCTCTGTCTCATCTCTATACACAGTTGCACAACTCACACACACACACACACACACACACACACACACACACACACAATTGGCCAGATGGACTAAACATGTATTACTGATCTGGATCTTGGGAGAAAGAAGCAAGTGAACCTTAAGCAGGATTTGAGAGAGAGAGAGAGAGATGAAGAGAGGAGGGGGAGGAAGAGCAGGAGACAGGGGGGACAGAGAGGAGAGACAGGGTAAGGTAGACTGTGTAAGAGGGAGAAAGTATTATGGTGAGGTTTTTACGGGTGGGGGGGGGGGTTTTTTTTTAATTTATTTATAGGATAGAGGACGTATCAGTAAGGAAATCCCAAATAAACAGGTCAGTTGGCTGATGGACAATGTGTGACAAAATATCAAATTAGGGATAGAGGAAGGGGTCTAAAAGGAACTCCTTTTTTCACCTTTTTTTTCCTTTCTTTTTTTTTTAAAGGCAATATGATTTTTACTCACAAAATGTTTAACTGGTACTATCATTCATTTTAGTGACTGCTGTTAACCTTTTTGATGAGTGAATGCAGGGTGAGAAGCAGTCAGAGTGTATATAAAAAGGCGTTGTGATTTGCCTGTAATTGTCAGTCCTTGGCTTTATTGAAGAAGGTTTAATAAACCAAAAATTTTAACTGCCACTACCTGGGTGTTGGCTGCTTTTTCATCCTACACACACAACACACACACACACACACACACACACATAGGGGTCTGTTCATGTTCTCCTGCAAACACATTCAGTACTCATTGCCTCATTTTGTGACCTCTTCTTTGCAGCAATTGCTGGTTTAGCATTCTTTGATCCTTTCGCTGTGACAGTGTGAATAACCTGAACTGGAAAAAACAAAGATTCTTATCAGGAACAAACAGGACCTGGCACAAAAACTTGTTTAGTGACTTGTTGGTTTAAAGTCTAGCTATCCTGCAGACATGCCACCGGTGTTACTGACTTTGATTTTTCTGGTTCCCCTGTTTCCAGGACTTCCAGAAAAGTTTGCGCTGCGAGTTCAACATTGACACTGGGAAGACGGTTCTGGCCAAAGTGAATCCTATCCACGACAACAAAGTGCTGATCGAGTGCAGTCCCCTCAACGTGAGTGAAGCTAGCAGCCAGTAAGGTCATGGTGTCTTTCCTCCAACAGATTGGGTAGAGCCTCTAGATATGCCCCAGGGGGGAAGCAGAATGCAGTTCTTCAGCTTTCTGACCACAGTTTGATGAATTGAAGCCAACATTTTCTGACCACAATTTGAAGAATTATCATACATGTGTCTTGATTTTCTTTGAAAATGTAAAATTATGAGGTCAGCACATATTTATGTATGCTTAACAGTTCGGGTTAGTTTATGTGTGTTTGGATAGATTGAATCTTGGGACTTTTTTCCCCTTTCTTTAGGTCCCATCTTCCATTCCACTTGAATGGCATGTGTCACTCATGTTTCCTCACTCCAGCTGCCCTGTTGCAGCCACACCCAGTCACATCCTAGGCATCAGCAGTCCACAGGGAGCAGTCAAGTGTTAAGTCATCATGAGGCAACCCACCAAAGGAGACACTGCGCTGCTGCTTAGTCACTTTGGTGGTGTTCAGCAGCACCTGTTCTGATCCAGCATAAGCAGGATACCAGCTACTAAAGAGCCTTGCTGACAACAAACATTGCTTAGTCACCAAGCTGGAGTGAGAGAGACCCCCTCTGGAGGGGCATCATCATTTTATGTATGTTGCTGAAAGATGCGTTGCACCACTCCGATTAAATGAAAAATGTTTTTCTATCCATAATGGTGGCTTTGCATTTTATTATTCTTTCAGTATTGATCATCCCTAATGGCTGCTGTAATAGGGGCAGCAGTGAGCAATGGTGTGATTTTTCTTGTTTTTTTTTTTGTTGTTGGAGTGTGTGTGTGTGTGTGTGTGTGTGCGCACGTGTGTGTGTGTGTATGTGTGTGTGTGTGTGTTTGTGTGTGTTCCCCCACTTTTCATCAAAAGGGATGTATTGGTTAAACTGGATAATGATTTTTCTCTCTTTTTTTTGCAGTTTAACTACCATCGCAATGTGAGTCTGTACAGTGTTCCTTTCAAGATCTACTGGGGTCCTGGCAATCATCACCCACTGGACAACCCTGATGGCGTGCAAGTAAGCTGGCATTTGAGCTGAGACTTACACACTCGCATACAAAGACTGTCAGTCTTGTACTGAATGATGAACTGTCTTTGGAGATACATCTTGGATTTAATTCACTATGAGGTCATCAGTTTTGTGATCATATCAGGATCATAGATTACGTAGAATTAAGGAAATGTGCATATTTACGTTTTAGAGTATAGTCATATCTGTGTGCAAGAGAGAGAGAGAGAGAATGATGTTTCATACTTTGTATGACTGTGTGTGTGTGTGTGTGTGTGTGTGTGTGTGTGTTCATATACATACACATATATGAATTTTGTATGTGTGTGAAAACTTTCTTTCTCTGCATTTTTTGTTAGAAGTGTTTTCTATACATACGTTTATGTGCATGTGGACATGTGTTAGAAAATGTCTGTACATTACAAGGGTCATGTACAAGTAAAGAATGTGTCTGTGTGTTTCAGTGTGGTGATGTACAAATGCTCAGCGATGGCGGGCAGCTGCGGGGAGTGTTTCACTGTGGACACCAAGTACCACTGTGGTGGTGCGACAACTCCCAAGTGCAGCACGCAGCAATTCTGCTCCGCCGCCTGGCTGTCTGCTGGCAGTGTCTGCCCCAACCCCCCCATCACTTCTGTAGGCAGCTGTAGTTGTTTCTGTCTGGTTCCTGTCTCTTCCCTGTGTCTGTTTAAAACCCCACCATCACCTCCGTAGGCAGCTGTAGTTGTTTCTGTCTGGTTCCTGTCTCTTTCCTGTGTCTAACCCAACCCCACCATCACCTCCCCAGGCAGCTGTAGTTGTTTCTGTCTCTGTCTGACCCAACCCCCCCATCACCTCCGTAGGCAGCTGTAGTGTTTCTGTCTGGTTCCTGTCTCTTTCCTGTGTCTAACCCAACCCCACCATCACCTCCGTAGGCAGCTGTAGTTGTTTCTGTCTGGTTCCTGTCTCTTTCCTGTGTCTGACCAACCCCACCATCACCTCCGTAGGCAGCTGTAGTTGTTTCTGTCTGGTTCCTGTCTCTTTCCTGTGTCTAACCCAACCCCACCATCACCTCCGAGGCAGCTGTAGTTGTTTCTGTCTGGTTCCTGTCTCTTTCCTGTGTCTGACCCAACCCCACCATCACCTCCGTAGGCAGCTGTAGTTGTTTCTGTCCTGGGTCCTGTCTCTTTGCTGTGTCTGCCTCAACCCCACCATCACCCTCATAGGCAGCTGTAGTTGTTTCTCTCCTTGTTCCTCTCTCTTTCCAGCGCGTTTGTGTCTCAACCCCACCATCAACTCCATAGGCAGCTGTAGTTGTTGCTCTCCTTGTTCCTCTCTCTTTCCTGTGTCTGTCTCAACCCCACCATCACCTTCCATAGGCAGCTGTAGTTGTTGCTGTCCTTGTTCCTCTCTTCCCTCAGTCAGTCTCAGCTTGTTATAGTCATGCTCCATGTCTTGTCATTGTGGTCTAGTCCTGTCATATCTTCTTGTCTCTAGATCATGAATATCATCAGGAAGAACTTTCTGTGTGAAAGTCATAAAAACATAACTGTTGTGTTTGGTTAGATAAGAGAATCTACTCAGAATTCCCACTGACTGTGAATCTTGAGTTCAAGCCGAAGACAAAGAAGACGTCAAAAGTTGAGGGAGAGCATGTGAAAAGAGGGCAGCTATTAGATTTAACTTGTTTTGTTTTGTTTTTTTTTTTTCTGTAGACAGATTCTTAAAAAACAAGAAGACGAGCATTTCACTGAATCCTCTCATGGGACATTGGGGAAATAAGTCATGATTTTATTGTATACTTCTATGATGGAAAAGAAAACGGTGGGTGATAACATATGACACAAGAGAGGCGATCATGGTCACATCCAGTAACAGATCCTGTTTAATCAACAAAGACATACATATGTGAGGAATCAGAATACAGTGTTGGATGAGGATGTTGTTTGGGGGTTTCTTCTTTTTTTATTCTATTTCTTCACTTTGTCGTTTGCATCACTCAACAAGTGGAATAAAGCAATCAAGTCAGTGGAATACTTTGAGATTGTTTGAAAGCAATCTACAATCTACAATCTTCTGTCAAGTCAGAAGATGAAATGTGAAGGTTGTACTCCAGGTAGTTTTTATGATACGATGATATGAACATAGGAGGTGATTGTATAGCAATCTGTTGCCTGGCATGTAGGGCGCACTTGCACTCGGCAGAGAAGGGGTTAATGAAGAATGAGAGATTGACCACAACTGAAATCAAACTGGTAGTGACATATTTCAGAAGAATGTATTGTAAGAGGTAAAACTATTGGATTTTTTGTGGTACCTCAGTTTCATTACAAAAAATAAAAATCCTGTAGTTTTTAACTTCATACTATGCGAAACCTGTTCCCAGTTATTTAGAGAATGACTTAGACTTTTTTTTCAGGGCTTGATGTGGTGAGTGTCAGTTGCAGTTTTTGAATGAGGTTGTTTTGTTATCAGTCAGAGAGTTGTTGATTTGCTGATGTGTGTATGTCACAGATTTGATTTGCTGAGGTGTGTATGTCACCGATTTGATTTGATGATGTGTGCATGTCACAGATTTGATTTGGCGACATGTGTATGTCACAGATTTGACTTGGGGACATGTGTATGTCACAGATTTGACTTACTAATGTGTGTATGTCACAGATTTGACTTGCTGATGTGTGTTTGACTTGCTGATGTGAGTATGTCACAGATTGACATGCTGATGTATGTCACAGATTTGACTTGCTGATGTATGTCACAGATTTGACTTGCTGATGTGCGTATGTTACAGATTTGACTTGCCGATGTGTGTGTATGTCACAGATATGACTTGCTGATGTGTGTATGTCACAGATTTGACTTGCTGATGTGTGTATGTCACAGATTTGACTTGCTGATGTGTGTTTGTCACAGGTATGACTTGCTGATGTGTGTATGTCACAGATTTGACTTGCTGATGTATGTATGTGACAGATCAATCCCCATTCTGGCCCCAGCAAAGGGGGTACCCGGCTGACGGTGATAGGGAAGAACCTGGGCATCGACAAAGATGACGTCAAGGTGGACGTGGATGGGGTGGAGTGTGGGGTTCAAGAGTTTGTTGCTCCCAGGAAGTGAGTTCATGTGCTTGGCAATACAGTCGTCATTGTTGTCACATTCAGTTGTTGGCTATCTTGTTTTGTTGAAAATGTTCAGTTTCCAGTGTTTTGGCTAAAAAGCATTGTAGGAATGTACATTTACAATCTCTCTCTCTCTCTCCTCCTCTCTCTCTCTCTCTCTCTCTCTCTCTCTCTCTCTCTCTCTCTGTCACACTTTCACATACGCACAAGTGCACATAATTCAATCACATTCGCAAGATAATCAGTGGTCAAAAGTTGAAGATGGAAAGATCTAAAAGTACAATTTGTCTGTGCCCAGGATCGTGTGTGTCACCGGTGCAGCTAGCATGCAGTCACAGAGAGGTCACGTTCGTGTCATTGTGGGGAAACACTCACAGTGGGGTCTCTGCCAAAGAGTTTCGCTATGTGGTCAGTCAGTTTGTTGCTTTCACTACTGTCGTTCCATCTCCCCTTGCTCCCCATTTCTTTTTTCCTTCCATCTCTCTCTCTGTCTGTCTTTCTCTATGTCCAGTCTGTCTGTGCCTGTCTTTATGTCTCTCTATCTGTCTCTCCGTCTGTCTTTATCTAGCTGTATGTCTATCATTCTCTCTCCTCCCACCCCCACCCCCTTCTCTCTCATTCTCTCCACCGATCTGCCTGTTCTCTCTCTCTCTCTCTCTCTCTCTCTCTCTCTCTCTCTCTCTCTGTCTGTCTTTGTCTCTCTCCCCCCCCCTCCCCCCCCCCCCCTCTCTCTCTATCTCTCTCTCTGTGTAGAGCTATCTCAATCATCTAGAATTGTGTCTGCTCAGTGGTGCAAGCTGCTTTAAGCTTTACTGTCCCGTGTTCAGCTTTCTCAATGAATACGATTATGTTGTAATTCTTTGCAAAGGCTCCATTGTACATGCATGAATGCATGGGCACACAGGGGCACATGTTTACGCACACACATGCACACACACACTGACTGACTGACTGAAACCATTTATTGTCAGATTAACTCAAAAGTTGTACTCACATACACACATACACACACACACACACACACACACACACACACACACACACACACACACACACACACACACACGTGCATGCATGCCTGCCAGCAGCGTTCTCTCTGTTCCTGTTTGCTACAAGCCTGTGAACTAAAGCCTTTGGCAGTTGTTTCCAGAGCGATTCCAGTGGTCTGTGTGTTGTGTGTGCAGGAGCCAGAGATAATGGACATCATCCCCAACATGGGCCCCATGGACGGCGGCACACGCGTCACCATCGTCGGCAACCACATGGATGCTGGCACCTCCATCAGCGTCATGATCGGCACCGACATGCCCTGTCTGAACGTCACCAGGTGGGCTTGCATGGCACGGATGTGGCAGTCTGTATGTGTGTGTCTGTGTGCGTGTGTTTGAATATGCGTCTGTGTATGTGTGTATGCACACATACTTATGTATATGTGAGTGACTGTGTTTGTTATCATGATATGACTGTGTATGTGAGAGGTGGGGGGAGGTGAGAATGGTATGTGAAGTATTGGAAGATAAGACAGGAAGAGTAGTGTGCAGGGATTGATAAAGACTAAAAGGAGGTGTGTTGAGGTGAGGGTGAAAGCATATCATCTAATAGGTAGTCTTGATGAACAGTCAAAAATGTAGCTTAAAGAAGAAACATCTGGTGTATCTGTAAACTGAGAAGGATGTAAATGTGGAATTATTTGAAGAGGGTGACAGAGTGTGACAAAGGCTAATTCTGTCACCATGTGTGTCCTACGAAGCATTAGCCCTTCCCTGTTGCTATGTGCTTCACATATGCTTACAATTATTTTGTCTTATACAAGTTGATGAGAACTGTAGCACTCTATATCAACAGAAAAGGCGAAACACAAACTTTGCTCCCCGTATGCTTTCAAATGTCTTTAGTTAATACCACAGCTCTGTTGTGACAGAACCATCATGCCAAAATGTAAGGAAAGACAGACTTTTTAAAGTTTGTTTAGCTGGTATGACACAGCTTGACAGGGGTAAATAGGAGATGTCAGTCTCACTTTGAATTGGTAGAGAAGAAGGGTGTAGAACATGAAACTGAAGAGAAACGTTCAGAATCACGTGCCTTCACTTGCTAGAGAACCTGCTAAGCTAGAAAATTCCGAGCATGCATTGTCCCGGAATGAGCCAGTACAGACAGGGTTGCCTATGTCATGAGACTGTTGGGGTAAAAAATGTCATCTGCATAACAAGAACATTCTTTCTGTTCGCTAGGCCTTGTCGCAAAGTATTTAATGTGGCTCCCTTTTTGTAAGGCTGTAAAAGAAAAAAAACCAGGAGAATTTTTCAATGGACAAGACACAGGATCAGTAGTGGGGAACAGCAGCCCCACTGGCTCGTCTTAGCAGCTTAATTACCAGGAAACCAACAACTGAGCTACCCATCACTGTGAGCCAATTTGGCAGCAAAATGCTAAGCTTTGAGGACAGTTTACCTGGCCTGCTTTCGATGTGACACATGAACAGAGGAAACATAACCATTTGAAAAGAAATTCTTAAGTCTCCACTTTGCATACAACTACAGAGAAGATCCACAAAGAAGATCCACAAAGGGGAAATGGTGATGCAAGACTGTGGGAGAAATCTGACCCCAGAAAAAGAGAATCTGTTTCTCCCAAACAAGAAATATGGGCAGACATTGAGATGAAAGATGCATGTTAGGGGAAGGAAGAGACAGAGAGAGAAAAGATCCATTGAAAAGATGTGTAAACTAAAATGCAAGCTGTATGTGTGCAGCTTGAGCGAAAAGAACCTGACGTGTGTGACCACCAACAGCACGGAGTCATCAGACCAGACCCATCGCATCAACATCACCTTTGATCGCACCTGGGGCGCAGTCCCAGCTACATCACCTTCACGTATGTGCCTAACCCCACCATTCGGGGCATCGACCCACAGGAGTCCATTGTCAGGTCAGGAGTACTGCTGTGTGCTTGTAGTTTTAGTGCCAGTTTTGGGGGGTAACTGATTAGCTCCTCATATCAGATCATTTCTTTTGCTGGCACTTTGGTGTTCATGTACATTTTATTTTGTATTGCCTCAGTAAGGAGCCTTTGTCAGTGTGAACAGACTTGACATATGAATGAAATTTTACAGAAACGTGAATCTAAGATGCTAAAGTACTTAGTAATCAAGAAGACAGTACTGTTTACAGTGTTTGAAAGAATTACTTTGAAAGCATGAATGTGATGGATGGTGAAGTAACCATTAAGAAAGCACTACACACAAATATTTTAGGAAGGCTGTATGCCCAGACCAGTGTACAGAGTGAAACTAAACAGCTCATTGCTAAGACCAAACAGAGTTGAAACTCAAAGGATAGTGGATGCTCCAGGAGACAAAAATGATTTGTGCAAAATAGTTAAATTGAAAATGTAAATTAAATGAAACCTGTTCTTCTTGTGCAGTACTTGATCCATTTCAGGATAGAACACAGATCAGTTAATGAGCTATACATTACAAGATTTGAGCAGAGAATGGTGAAGGTTAGCTGTGAAGGATGTGTACAATGCCAGAGTCAATTGGCAGAGCTGATGTACTGTGTTTCTGTTTCCTTTCAGTGGTGGGTTGAAAATCATGGCAATTGGGGAGCACTTGGACCGGATCCAGTCTCCACAGATGATTCTGTGGTACAACAAAGAACCATATGAAAATGTAAGACCATCATCATACTCTCTCTCTTGGTCTGTCATCTCCACAGATGATTCTGTGGTACAACAAAGAACTGTATGAAAATGTAAGACCATCATACTGTCTCTCTTGGTCTGCCATCTTCACAGATGATTCTGTGGTACAACAAAGAACCATAAGAAAATGTAAGTCTATCATACTGTCTGTCAGTCTGTCTTCTCCACAGATGATTCTGTGGTACAACAAGAACTGTATGAAAATGTAAGACCATCAGATTATCTCTCTTTTCTATCTTTTATTCATTCTTCATACCAGTCTCCTTTTCTATTTTTTTTTTAGGTATTGTTAGTGGAATTTGGGCTGTTTTAGTCAGTCTTTAAATTCTGATCCACTGAATGGATCCATGAGTAAGGAGTGGATCATTTAAAGATTGCAATGTTGACTTTCCAGTTAAAAAGAGCATATTTTTTTTGTTTTTGTTTTGTTTGCCTGGCTGTATGCTTCATAGTCGCCTACCTTGACCTGGCTTTGAATTATGATTTTTTTTTTTCCCACTTTATGTCCATATTTTTTATGTGTCATGAGAAAATGTATGGAAGGTGAGCATTGAGATTCATACTAGTTGCCTCCTGTTGATACAGACCTGTGAGAAGTCAATGGATGGCAAGCACATGGTGTGCCTGACACCTAAAGTGCCCATCTCTGAGGAGGAGCTGAAGGACAAATCCAGGGCGCTGTCCTATGGCTTCAAACTGGACGGCGTGCAGTCCCTGCGCAATCTGACCGACCTGAGCTACGAGGATCACCGCATGATCGAGGTCTTCCCTGACCCCCAGTTCCTGGAGTTTGAGGATGGCAAGAAGGTCCATCAGCAGAAGAACGAGCTGCTGGTCATTGAGGTAATCACAGAATGCCCCTCCCTGTAAATGGTGAATTCACTGGATTACCTCTGCTGGTCAGTGAGGTAATCATAGAGTGCCCCTTCACTGTCAGTGGTGAATTCACTGGATTACCTCTGCTGGTCAGTGAGGTAATCATAGAGTGCCCTTCACTGTAAATGGTGAATTCACTGGATTACCTCTGCTGGTCAGTGAGCTAATCACAGAATGCCCCTCACTGTCAGTGGTGAATTCCCTGGATTACCTCCATTGGTTATTGAGGTAATCACAGAATGTCCCTCACTGTAAATGGTGAATTCACTGGATTACCTCTGCTAGTCATTGAGGTAATCATGAAAGCCCCTCATTGTAAATGGTGGATTCACACTTACTTGATAACCATTAAAGCAGACTTTTTCAAAGCAGAAGGAAAGAAAAGACAGAACCAAAATTCTGAGCACACCCATTTTTGGATGGATTGTACTCGGCTGTGTTGACATATACATGTCAAAACTTCTGTGATGGAAATGGATTTAAAAATGAAAAAAAAAAAAAAAAAAAAAAAAAAACCCTATGAAATGTGATTCAAAGACACAACTGATGTATTTACGCATTGTATATGGGAAAAAAAAACGCACAGAATGATGTTGTGCTTTCAGCTGAGTTACCATGTGGGAATACATGGTGATTTGATCTCGCTGTTGTTCAGGGCACAAGGCTGGGCCCCCTCAGGAACCCTGATGTCACCATCACCATTGGTCTGGACAACTGCACAGAGGTCAACGTGGCCGCCACCATTGTCACCTGTAAACCCCCGCCCTCACAGCCACACCCAGTGTTGGGTGGGGAGCTCCCTGAAGTGTGGTAAGGTCATAGGTTATAAGGCTTCTGTGAGGGTATGGTTAGATGATGGTCAGAATGCACTTCAGTAGCTGCGTATAACATGACTGAACAAGAAGCAGTCACACTGAAGGTCTTTTGCGAGTGTCCACATCAGTTACAATTACTGACCTTGAATATTTTATATGATTTATGCGAATAAGATTTTTTGTATTCTGTGCCATCATCACCATTATCATTATTTGAACATACAGATGAATAGGTAAAAATGAATTATCGAAGTGCACTGAATTGTAGATTTAGCCCTGTGGACGCAAGTTATAGTCGGATGTTTTATTCACACATAGTTGTACTGTGGCAAGACTTTTGGTTGGAAAAAAAAAAACTTGTGTGTCTGTGTAACCATGTTTCATGTTCACCATCATAATACTGATGATTAGATGTCAGCTGTCTTAATGACCAGTAATGACATCATTGTGACAGGTAACCGTAGGTAACCTGACCTTCCTGTTGGCCTGCTGCGCTATGAGGAACCAGAAGTGCTGTCATTCCCCCCCATCATTGCCATTGCTGTCGGCGCCAGCGTCTTGGTGATCGTGCTGGTGATTGTGTGTGTGCTGTATCGTGTCAAATCCCGACGCAACGACGACCTGATGAAGAAGATGAGGATTCAGATGGACATGCTGGAGGCCAGGGTGGCCAATGAGTGTAAAGAAGGTCAGTTCTTCAAAGGGGCTGTGGCTTGGTTCCCTCCACAGACTCTCGGAAACCTCCTCCATTGCATGTCAGGCCAGGCAATGGTGGGTGTTGTTTCTCTTAGGACTGTGGCGTAAACCTAGTTGAATATTTATGTCATTCCAAGCAGTGGTTGGTGGTCTGTTTCTGTTAGTTTAGCAGCATATTTAATCTGTCACACACACACACACACACACACACACACACACACACACAGATGTTTGACTACATTTTAAAAGATTTATTACTAGGTTTAAAAATGCTATTGTAAGAAACAAAACACCTGCCACTACTTGCAATGTAACATAAAGATTTGACTAGTTTTAAAATTATCTGGGTTTAAATGTATGAATGATACATGAGTATATGTATATGTATTTGATTAGGTTTAAATATAACTAGGTTTGCATGAGCCCAATGAATGGTGGGGGGTTGGGTTTCCCTGAGTATACCTCCATTTCAGCGAAGAGCCGTTGAATCCATGGTGGAGTCAGGTCTATGCAGAGGCTTCAGAAAGTCATGTTTTATTGCCTAGTATGTATGTGTGTGTGGGTGTGCACACACGCATGTATAAAATTATTATGACATTTTCATATGGCCCCATAAGAATCCAGTATCTAGCAGGTTATCAGCTGAAGTACAAAAAGAAGTTTTGTTAAAAATGATTTAGCAGGCAGCTAGCTATAAGATCTGAGGACCGGAAATATTTTGAACTGATTCTGAAAAAAATAAAACATCTTCTCAGTGCACTGTACCAGTGGAACAAACCTGTGTTTACTTTTTACAATCACAATATAAGTAAGTTTATATTTCATTTTCATTCCAATGAGATTGACATATGTATTTTAAACTTCTGAAGAAAAAATCAACAGCTTTTCAGTGCACTATACCAGTGGAACAAAACCTGTGTTTAGTTTTTACAGTCACAGTGTAAGTGAGTTTATATTTCATTTTCATTACCATGAGATTGGCATCTATATTTTGAACTTCTGTAGAAAAAATCAACATCTTTTCAGTGCACTATACCAGTGGAACAAACCTGTGTTTTCTTTTTACAGTCATGCAGTGCGGATAAGTTTACGTGTCATTTTTATTCCCACGGGGAGGTGTGAACGTAGGTCAAGTGATCCTTTATTGCAGCCGTTATATTTCTGTTTGATGTGGAGCACCTCTCAGTTGTTGCCACAATGACTTCCTGAGGGATGGGTGGCGACATAGGCTGGAGTGTACTTGGTGATCTATGAATCTTTGAGTGGATGGGCGCAATAGTTGTATCAATGACTAAGCAGTTGCACTGGGGCAAATCTGTGTCACTGTGTGAGAGAGTGTGTTTCTATACCCCTAGAAGTGGAGTTGTTTTTCAGTCAGTTACCATTTAGAACAAATTACCATCTTATGAACCTCCAAAACAGATATATGTCCTTATAGATACAGCTGTTACAAGTGTTGCCCTACTGTACACATATACGTGTTATGCACATGCATTAGTGCATGTGCATGTGTGCACACATGCATATGCATTCTCAACAGGCATTTTCAGTATGTATTCTCAACAGGCATATATGCATTCTCAACAGGCCCACATGTTCATGTGCAAGCACATACACTCTCACTCACTCACACATACGCATGTACACACACACTCACACAAACTGTAGTAGTGGCACAGACCATGTTAGCAAGGCAACCAAGACCTGACCCAATGAATGCATGTCAGACATCTGCTTAGTCTGCGCCCTGAGACCCTCTTCCCATGTCTTCTCTGCCAAGTTAATCACTTATTTATTTGTGTAGCTGTAACTGCTGTGTATGGCCCCATGGCACAACAGATGTGGTGTGGTGCACCAGGTCTGTTCTTCATGTGGTGGTGCTCCAGTAATGGTGCTGAAACTCTTGCCACACTGCTGAGTCACTGTTGGATGATGTGCACCACACCGCGGTTGGCACACTGCTGAGTCAATGTTGGATGGTGTACACACTATCACGGTTGGCACACTGCTGATCACTGTTGGATGGTGTACACAATACCACGGTTACCACACTGCTGAGTCCCTGTTGGATGGTGTACACACCATACCACGGTTGCCACACTGCTGAGTCCCTGTTGGATGGTGTACACCACACCACGGTTGCCACACTGCTGAGTCACTGTTGGATGGTGTACACCACACCACGGTTGCCACACTGCTGAGTCACTGTTGGATGGTGTACACCACACCATAGCCACACTGCTGAATCATCACTGTTGGATGTTGTGCACACAACACCATGGTTGGCAGGCTGCACTAGAGGTGATTTCCAGTGATGTGTTTCAGCCTTTGCGGAGCTGCAGACAGACATGACGGAGCTGACCAGTGACACATACGGTCAGGTGACCATACCCTTCTGGGATTACCGATCTTACTGTATGCGCATCATGTTTCCTGGCTCTGAGGACCACCCTGTCGTCAAAGAGTTACAGGTCAGTGTGTAACATTGTATTACACTGCTAAGTGGTGTGGGTTTGGATGTCAAAGATTTGCAGGTTTAGTATATCATGTGTACTGCACTGCTGTGTGTGGTACGATTTTGATGCTTTCAGTGTGGTAGAAGTGTAATTCTGAACATATGAGGAATCCTAAGTGAAGCAAGGAGACAGACGCAGGAAAGAATAGACTATAAAGGTAAACCTTGCTCCCACAGTGAAAGGTCAAAACCAAAGCATGCTGCCCATTCAGCTTATTGCCCTAGCTGATAAGGGTTTCATCCAACAAACACAGAGAGACCCTCCACCCCCCCCTCCAAAACTGGAGTTCATTCTTGCACATTTACTGGAACCTGACATGAACACAACAGCAAGAGTAAACATACACATGCAAATAAACATTTATGAAGATGGGCTGAGCCGTTTGATACACTTGGACACTTGTCACAAAAACAGAGATAAATGAAGGCAGCCTTAGTGTGGTTAATATAAGGAAATCACAACTGGGGTGTGGAGAGGTAGATGGTGCTTATGCAAAGAAAGGAGTTTGATTAGAGCCAGAATTGTTAAACTGTTGGAGAAGTTACTCATTGTTAATCGTTTTCAGATCAGGTGCTGTAACATACTAGAGTACAGGGCTGGAGAACTATTGATGTGATCATGTGCTCGAGTCTGTGAACAGATCTGCCAGCAGTAGGCGAGCTGTGGGGCTTGAATAAGCTGTCTACCCTATTTCACCTGTGAGAAGTCAGGCTGATCAAACTCATGTAAAAAGGCATCTTCATTTTCTGAGATCTCTGTGTCTATGTAGAGTCAGTTCTTCTGCTAAACAGGAATATGTACCGGTGCATGTCAGCATATTGCATTGAATACAAAGGGAGATAATTCATTGTGATTGTCTTCCCAGCTTCGCCGTGACAGCATGGAGCGAGGACTGCGTCAGTTTTGCTGCCCTGATCAGCAACAAGACCTTTGTGTTGACCTTCATCCGCACGCTGGAGGCCAACAAGAACTTCCACCTGCGGGACCGAGTCAACGTGGCCTCCCTGATCAGTGTGGCCCTGCAGACACAGATGGAGTACTCCACAGAGTGAGTCCAGGGGCTGAGGCCTCGAGTTGTCTCCCCTGTAGGGCTGTGTTAGTGTCCTTGGGGGAGTGGGGGGGACATGATCACACTGTTGTATTAAAGATGGAGTACTCCAGATAGTCAAAGGGCTGAGGCCTACAATTGTCTCCCTTGTAGGGTTGAGCTGGTGTCCAGGGGGGAACATGATCATTCTGGTGTTTTACAGTTGGAGTACTCCACAGAGTCCAGGGGCTGAGGCCTTCAGTTGTCTCCCCTGTAGGTTGTATTGGTGTCTTGGGGGGTTGGGGGACATGATCGTACTGGTTTACTGAAGTCTGTTAACATTAGCTTTCATGACTGATTGGCATGTATGTCTGGTTTATTATAGAAGAAATTGTATTTGTTATCAGAAGATTAGTTTCAGTTGCTGAAATATCATAATATCAATATTTTTTTGCTCAGGTTTGTTTGTTTTTTTTTATCTGCATCTCTCCAAAACCCTTCTGGTAATTTTCTGTTGCCATCCATGTTTTCTGTAGTAACAACACTTAATCGTGGAATACATAATTAACAATAGTAACATTAGATCATGGAATACATAATTAACAAACTTTAATTTTCCTGCTAGGTTTGTGATCCTCTGTAATGTAAAGTCTGTGACCATCAAATTTGTGAAGATCCTTTTGCCCATACATCCAGATAACCCTCACCTCTTCCTGCACGCAAAATCAATTGAATATTCTTGTTCTTTGTTGTGATTAATTACAAACAGTATTGTTATCTTTTGCAGGATTCTGAAAACCTTGCTGGCAGAACTGATAGAGAAAACTGTGGAAAGCAAGAACACGCCCAAACTGCTGCTGAGAAGAAACGAGTCGGTTGCCGAAAAGATGCTGACCAACTGGTTCACATTCCTGCTGTATAAATTCTTAAAGGTAAGGCCGTCTGTTTATCCTATGTCATGCATCTTGGTTCTGTAGAAGCCAGATCTATAGGTTGTATGTTGTAACGTGGGCAGTGTGATGATGATTCTGTCTGCCTCTAAGCTTACAGTAGCAAGCTGAATGTGCATACAGAAGTGTGTCTGTTGGCTGGCTTAACAGCCCACATCAAAAACAACGTAAATTTGACCTCTGCCATGGCAATAGTATTTTCACCCCTGTCTTTTGGTTGGTTTGTCTGATCTGTATACAAATTTTGAAAAGAAACAGTACTAGCTCTGCCAGACGATACTGACAAACAGATTAGAGGACAAAACACCGAGCTGTGTCCACAAGAACTGCTGAACTGATTTTAATGAAGAGTAGTGGAATGATGGCATGTAATCATAGGACAAAAGCATTAAAGTTTGGTGCTGATGAAAAAAAATCAAATGGGCAATGAGAGTGTGATCAACCTCAGTGAAAGTATGTGTTGTCTGCAAGTTCTCCATGTTTGCATCATGAAATCTTTAGATAATAATGCATTTCGAAGAATTGTTCGCAAGGTTTTCTTTTTCCCCATTACATGTACTTGCAAGCCGCACACAACCTGTACACACCCTCCTCGTACCTCCAGACCCTCCTCGTACCTCCAGACCCTCCTGCTACCTAGACCCTCCTTCTATTTTCAGACCGTCCTCATACGTCCAGACCACCCTCATACCTAGACCCTCCTCCTATTTACAGACCCTCTCGTACCTCCACACCCTCCTCATACCTCCAGACCCCCCTTAAAGACCTTCAGACCCACAGACCTCCTCATACTTACAGACAGATCCTCCTCATACCTACAGACCCTCACACCTACAGACCCCCCCATACCTACAGATCCTTGTACCTACAGACCCTCATACCCACAGACCCTCCACTTCATACCTACAGACCCTCCTCATACCTACAGACCCTCATACCTACAGACCCTCCTCATACCTACAGACCCTCCACCTCATACCTACAGGTCCTCCTCAAACCCACTAACCTTCTTTAACCCCACAGACCCTTTATGACTGGGGTTTTAAACTTTTAAATCAGTATGGTTGTATGGGTTTATCATTTAAAAAGTATGTCCAGACATTTGTGTCATTACAAGTTTTTTGCTTTTGAATTGTAAACTCAAAGGATGACAAAGCCATGGGGAAAAAGAGAGAATTAAAGCAGAAAAAAAACATGGAGAACTGCAAAGATTTTACAGGGCACCTTGGCAATGTGCAAGCCACAAAGAAATTGGTGGAATGTAATTAGAAAACTGGTCACAGCTTGGAAGATTTTTGCATTTTAAGTTGATATAGCCATACTGGTAGTGCAAAGAAAAGCTCCCCATCAACAGAAGATTTGGTAATGTCTGTGGCGAGATGATGGATATCATTTATATGATATGGTTGACATCAGTCGGGGTGTGTGGATACATGTTGGCGTGTCTGTTTGAAAGAATGCCATCATGTACTAGCCATTTGCAGGTAAGAGAGTACTTTTTTGTCTGTATCTCTGTGTGTTTGGGTATTAATTCCCTGAACATATGAAAAGACACTTTAATATTGATGTATGTATGTATGCGACTGTCAGGAATGTGCGGGAGAGCCATTGTTCATGCTGTTCCAAGCCATCAAACAGCAGACATCCAAGGGACCCGTCGACTCCATTACGGGAGAGGCCCGATACTCACTCAGTGAAGACAAATTGATACGGCAGCAAATACAGTACAAGTCTTTGGTGAGTTTTGCCGTTGGCTGTTTGAGTAAAATGTGAACTAGGAATGTACTTTTGGTGTATTTTGATATTTTTGTGAAGATTGTTCACTGAAGGACAAACTTAAAAGAAAATAAAAACCAGAAGTCAGACGAACCAAAAGTGAATGTTTTCTGAAAAATTTAAGACTTGTTTATAAGACTTGTTTGCCATGTGTCGATGTGGAATTCAAAGAGGAAAAGAAGGGATGGGGGAGTGGAGGAGAAGTGATCGGGGATAAAACACACACAGAGGCGCACACACACACACACACACATACACACACTGAAAAACAAACCCTGATCCTTCCTTTGTTCATCTGAAGCAGTTCTTCTGAGGTGGTCATTATGCAGACTTACAGTAACATCTCTTTCTCTACTATAGGATCATAGTTAACTGCAAAGAATGATAGTTTCCCCCACATGTTACACCAAATCCGACATCTAATGGGCACACAATCTATGACCTTCCTTCATTAGGGATGAGGGCTATTACCTTCAATGGCAGAGGTTGTGCACCATCAGTTTTGAAACCTTTTGCAACAAATTCTGTTTTCTGCAGTAGGACACGTCCATATATGGAGTTGTACGGGTCTTTTTTTTTCCCTTTAACATAAAAAATATGAATAAGATGACTGAAGACAAAGCAATGCACATGCTTCAGTTCATGATTTATATCAGTGAACAACAGCTTGACATGTGCACACACACATACACACACACCACTCACACACACACATACACATACACCACGCACACGCAGTGCCTTGTCAGTTGCCCTTTATCACCATTTTTTTGTTGTTCACAGTATCATGCAGTTTCCTTTCAATCTGTAATGGCAATCTTGCCGTTCTTGGTGGGCGTCCATTTCAGACCCTGTTTGTGCTGGATGTGGACGTGGACCGCTGCACGCAGCCTGCCCACCCTGTTAAGGTGCTGGACTGCGACACGATTTCTCAAGTCAAGGAGAAGATCCTGGATGCCATCTACAAAAACGCACCCTTCAGCAGTCGTCCACCCAAAGAAGAGCTCGATCTAGGTGAGTGGCACGGCTTGCAAGTGACCGTGCTCAGGGTCTTTTCCAACAGACCGCATGAACGCTAAAGACTCTCGTTTCTTTTTTGTCCTTTTTTGATGAAACATACTACAGGGTATCTTAAAAAAGAAACTTAACAGGAACAAGCATGTCTTCGTCATTTGTAACTTTATTTCTTTCACAAAGAAGTAAATGTGCAATGTGGGGGGGGGGGGGGGGGGGGGGGGGGGGGGGGGGGGGTGCATTATAAATTCTAGAATTTCTGTGAAATGTGACAGATTTGAATTCAAGTGAAGGGTAAATATGCTGTACTTACCACTTTCAAGTATGTTATTTATTCCACTGTGTGTGTTGAGAGGAAGGGTATTTTTGTTTGTTTGTTTTCCTTTCTTTTCAAGATTGGTATACTGCTTTCAGCAGTATTTCAGTGCATAGAGAAGTTGTACATATTCCTTTGGATACATTTCCATACATGCATGTCTGGGTTGGGGAGAAACAAATATAGAATAGAATAAGTGAAATTCTGAGAAAAATTGTGCTTCTGTACTCGCTGGAAAAGGAGGAGAAAGCTTACTGGAGCAGTTTGGGATGTTTGGCTGTATGATATGCATGTTTCTGCTGTACATATCTTGGCCAACAGTGGCATGTGTTTTCTGAAATGCAATATTTTTAAGTTTCATTGTTCATACAATGTCTGTGGTTTGTTTTTTTTATTTCATTTCTGTTTATTTTTTGTGTATATAGCATGATTTGTGCTTATTTGGTTGTGGTGTGGACTTTTTTCTCAGGTGATGTGAGCTAGCCTGGTCCGTCTCCTTCAGATCTATACATTAATTTACCTACTCGTATCAGTCAGTCTTCATTTTGTTGACTGTATGAGAAGAGCTGCTTAAAGTGCATGTTTCTACTGTTGTCTGATAAACATCATCATAAAATTGCTCAACACTGAATAATACTTCTCTGATTACATTCATTAGTAAATTCTAAAAAGGTCTTGGAATATAGTGATGTTGAAAAACTGAGGTTAGTTGGGAAAAGATTAAATGATGATTAAGATTACTTCATCATCATCATCATCATCATCATGTCTGTCGTGGTTGACAAAGACGTCAGCGACTCCGCATGTGTGAGCACAAGCCAAAGCTGGACACACAAATACGTTCACACTCTGGACATGCGATAGCTGTCATTGGGTCAGGTCTCCTCTCTTTGCAGGCTTGGCTCTTCTGGTCCAACTCCTGCAGACGCTTCTCTTCGAAGCTGTTTACTTCTTTGTGGACAGCAAGTCGCCAGGCACTACAGTCTGTGGCAAGTGTTTCCCAGCCCTGAAGCGGGATGCCACAGGCCGCCAGTGATAGTTTCAGGCAGTCCTTGAAGCGTTTCAGTGGCCGCCCAGTGTTCCTTGTTCCAGCTGCCAGCTCAGAGAAGATTATTTTTGGAAGTTGCGTGTCATCCGTTCATACCACATGCCCAACCCACCTCAACTGCACTTTCATGATCAGTGCCTCGATACCAGGCATCTTTGTTCTGCAGAGCACTTCTGTGTTGGAAATCCTGCCCTCCCAGGAGATGCCCATGATCTTATGCAGGCAGCGGAGGTGGAATTGATCCAGAGTCCTCAGTTATTTCCTGTACAGTGTCCAGGTCTCACAGCCGTAGAGCAGTTAGGTAACAACATCTACTCTGTAGACTGCCAGCTTGGTGCTTAGAGTGATGCCATGCTCACCGCAAAGGTTTTCCTTGTCATTCAGTTTCTGGACATCCAGCTTCTTCTTGATGTCAGCTTTCTGGTGTCTGTGGGTGCTAGCGATGGAGAAGGAGAGCTTGCACCTCAGCAGCAGGTGTTCAGTCCAGCAGTCCACTTCCCTCATTGTTCTTATGATGTGGACATCCTGGATGTCACACTGCCTAGTGATCACTTAGTCAATCAGGTGCCAGCGTCTGGAGCGAGGGTGCATCCAGGTGGCTTTGTGGATGTCCGGCAGCTGGAACAGTGTGTAGATGATAGTCAAACCAAACTCAGCACAGAGATTACTTAAGCTGGAGGAATACTTGCATTTTAGCATTGGATACATGCAGGTTAGTGCGTATGATATTAGATGATGAATTCAAATTGTAAAATGTTAAAAGTGCAGAACATAGAAAGGCAATCATCAATATGTCAGTAAATGATGATGCTCTGCCCATCCTAATAAAATGAAGATGGGTATCCAATTAGGACAGAGGATACCATAATAACAATCAAGTGACTACAGTGATGAACCTGCCATCAGCATGCAAATAAAGTATTGTGTAATGAATGAGAAAGGATTTTTTTTTTTTTTAATAAAATACGTAAGATCCCATTTTTTCTTCTGTCGTGTCTGGCTTTAATACTATGCAGCCAAGAGCGGATCGGACCGCACGATTCCCTGCTGCCGCACGCTCGCACATAGCGCTCATTCCTGCCAACGCACATATTTGGCCACTTTTTAATTTATTTTTACGGTAGCTAGACAACAACTGACAGTCTTGTGTTAGGTGTCATAGGAAAAAGAACAAACACTCAACTAATCGAACATAGTAATTTCAAATCATTTACTTTCAATGTGTACACACGACTGTGCGTTGAAAAACATGTCTGACAAGTTGAAAAAATGCTTTGTTTGCATTCTATTCTGTTCTTTTACAACCAAATCAGAAGATGAAGGGATGGCTGCATCTTCAAACAATTCACTTTCCTCTTCTCTTTCAAAGTTTTCTGTCTATCACTCCCCTCATCACCAGATCAACTTTGTAATATGATTTCTAAGCGCTTCATTGAGCGAGAAATCGCTACCACCCCTTCGCCTGACCGACATTTTTTTCTGGCACAAGAAATAGTGCCGCCAGTTCTTTGTTTCAAAGCTCCTGGGGTCAGCCAAGTCCACAATAGGCCACTGAAAGTATGGTCTACAACTCGCTCCAACATCCCCAAGACTAGTTACAGAGCTTATTTCCCTTGGATCATTTTTCTGGAAAGTGTAGGAATTTTTTATGTTCCCATCATGCGATAGTGGATGACACGGCAGAATGTACTGCTGTCTGTCTGTCATCGGCCTGGCATGACTCGGCACAAGGGAGAGAAATCCTGTCACGCTCTGTTGGATGACACGGCTGGTAAAGGTTTAAAACATTGTGGTCTTTAACCATGCAAAATCATCAGAATTTCTTGGGTGTAAATGATAAGAATGAATTGTTTTCTGCCTTTGTGAAAAGTGGACAGCTTAGTCCTGTATCATGTATTTCTTTGTCATATTTTGCTTTCTTTTTCAGTTGTTTTTCTGAACTTATATTTCAGAATATTTTTTTAATGTATCTATGCATGTGAAACTACGCAAAGTGTATGGCTGTGCATGTGGTGAAGTGTGTTGTTCTGTGCACACTCATGCTGCGGACTAGGGGATGGCTAATGCATGGCTTCGCCTCTCTCTTCTCTCTTTCTTTTCCTGCAGTCTTGTTTGATCATCCGCCAGACTGGATCTGCGCGGACAAAAGCCAGGTTCCTCCCAAAATGTTTTCCCAACCGGGGTGATGCGAACCGCCTGGTCCTGCATGATGAAGACAACACGTCAAAGGTGGAGGGTGACTGCAGGCGCATCAACACACTGGCCCATTATCAGGTGAGTCGCATCAACACACTGGCCCATTATCAGGTGAGTTGGTGTAGGCTGCTTTGTCCTGTCTGCAAAGAATCATCACACACACTGGCCCATTATCAGGTGAGTTGGTGTAGGCCGCTTTGTCCTGTCTGCAAAGAATCCTCAGCACACTGGCCCATTATCAGGTGCACACTGGCCCATTGTCAGATGAGTAGGTGTAGGCTGCTTTGTCCTGTCTGCAAAGAATCATCAACACACTGGCTGATTGTCAGGTGAGTTGGTGTGGGCTGCTTTGTCCTGTCTGCAAAGAATCATCAGGATAAATGTTTAAGAGATCATACCTGGATTCATGTTCTAGGTGCTTGTTAGGTATTGCCATGTGGACTGGAAATATCAGCTGTTAGAAGCAAACAGCAGTCCTGAATCGTCAGGTAACACTGCTGTTCAGTTTTCATGATAAACATCAGCAAATTGACAGTTATTCGATAATTGGCACTTTTGGACCACATTTTTACATGGATGGGCTATAAAAGAATACGAAAAAATTCAGTGATCAGAAATGAGAAAAAAATCAGAAGAATGTGAAATTAGAAGTTATCTTCATAAACATGTTGTTTTTACCATTAGTGCCCAGTACAAGGAATGTATTCTTTACTTTTCATCCGAAATTGCTGTTAAAAGAATGTTGTTCACCAGTTCAGTACATGTGCATTGTTAAACTGCCTATGTTTGAGAACTTGTATCCTAATGTGTATATCATAACACTTCACCGTAGAAAGAGAGGAAAGAACTTTTATATTATCTACTTATTGCATCCTTCATCATCAAGTTATTGTGTTTAAAGTTCGTAGGACATGACATGCATGGCTACTTGGCATTGCAAGCCAAAGATGCACAGTACATAACAGCAACACAAATGATAAAGATGATCAAAATGCTTATTGTGATCAGAAGAAAACAGATCATACAAGCATTTTGTTTTCAGTCAGTCAAAATGGAAAGTCAACCAAATTTAAAATAAAAACACTATCCCATATGTTCTTACATAACTCAAGTGTTAGGTTGTTCTACTTAAATTCTTTCACTAGGAAATCTTTAGAACTATCAAGGATTATAATTAATGTCAGATTTAAATCATGTAAACGTTTGAGAAGAAAATGCTTCAGATAGGGAGATGGAGAGAGCTCAGTAATCATGCAGTGGTTGTATTAGGGGAGAGTGCAGTAATCATCCGGAATGGTTGTATTATGGGGAGAAGGGGAGAGTGCAGTAATCATCCAGAATGTTTGTATTATGCAGTGATCATCCAGAATGGTTGTATTATGGGAGAAGGGGAGAGTGCTATGATCATCCAGAATGGTTATATTATGGGGAGAGTGCAGTGATTGTCCAGAATGGTTGTATTATGAGGCGGAGAATTCAGTGATCATGCAGAGTAGTTGTATTATGGGGAGAAGGGGAGAGTGCAGTGATCATCCAGAGCGGTTGTATTAGGGAGAGTGCAGTGATCATCCAGAGCGGTTGTATTAAGTGAAGAGTGCAGTGATCATCCAGAGTGGTTGTATTATGGGGAGAAGGGGAGAGTGCAGTGATCATCCAGAACGGTTGTAGTAGGGGGGGAGAGTGCAGTGATCATCCAGAATGGTTGTATTAAGGGGAGAGTACAGTGATCATCCAGAGTGGTTGTATCATGGGGGAGAAGAGGCAGGGAGAGTGCAGTAATCATGCAGTGGTTGTATTATGGGGGGGAGAGTGCAGTGATCGGCCAGAATGGTTGTATTATGGGAGAGAAGGGGAGAGTGCAGTGATCATCTAGAATGGTTGTATTATGGGGAAGAAGGGAGAGTGCAGTGATCATCCAGAATGGTTGTATTATGTGGAGAAGGGGAGAGTGCTGTAATCATCCAGAGTGGTTGTATATGTATGATTACAGGTCCCTGATGGCGCCTATGTGGCCCTGCATCCCAAGCAACTGCTACCTTCATACAACATGAGCATCATGTCAGAAAAATCCAGTGAGTTTTTTTTTGTTGTTTTTTTTTTCAATGTGCTTATTTCTGAAGCTGGGTCAGCCAACCTCATACCATGTCCGTTCATTACACTTTTTTTTTCAATAATTTTTTTTTCATTTAGGGGAATATATTTTGTTTTTTGTTTTGTTTTTTTTTCTTTTTACATTTTGATTATTTTCAGATGGCTTATGAATTATGGCTTAATGCGAAAGAGATTTGTATGATGACTTTTTCTTTCCTCTTTACAGACTTATCGTCTTTCTACAATCGTAGTCCATCATTAACACGGTCAGTGACGCCGCAGATGATTCATGTCACTGTTGATGTGGACAACAATGGCATCAAACACTTCCATTTGGTATGTTTATGTGTGTGGCATATATGTTTCAGCCTTCAAACCATGCTCTTCTCATTTCCTCATTAGATGAAATTGCTCTTCTTCTGTATAATGTAGAGAGGAACTCGCAGCCGACACTGTACACACACTACCTAGATGTTAACTGTTAACATCAGTATTAGTCTCTACTTACGTTTATATGTGTACTCATTTAGAACATCAGTATTAGTCTCTACTTGCGTTTATGTGTGTACCCATTTAGATCAGTAGTATTTTATATACACAGCTTTTATATCTTAGATTTGTAGCAAATGTTTTGATGAATGCAAACAGACCAGCGTTGATGCTCCCAACATGGTTTGTACAATATTGTGAAGTGTTAAAATCTGCAAAGAAACTGTTGACAGCTCCTTGTGATTCTGCCTTGCTCTCACAGACAGCAGACAGATGTGGCAAGTGATACTTTTTACCAAATCCCCAAAGTACATTTTAATAAGATTGAATGTTCTTTCTTAATTGAGCTAGGATCACAATTCATTTTGTTGTCTTGATTTTATGCCTGTTCTTCATATCCATTTTTTTGTTAGAGTAACTAGTAAACCAAGAGTCAAGGAATCAAGGTGGAAATTAAGGGAGTGTAAACACAGGGCCAAGAGAAGTCTGTGCATAAAATTACCTTGCTAGCTACCAGTGGTCAGAAGTGATGTCTGTGAAATGCATGTAACTTGACATGTGTCTCACCTGGTGTTGATCTGTGACGTGACAGGTGCGACAGCACGATGTAGAGCCCAGCAAGGAAGGGGACCGGGGGGCAGCAAGATGGTCAGTGAAATCTACCTGCCTCGTCTTCTGGTCACAAAGGTCAGCACCCCTTTCTCTCAGCGCTCACTTCAGGTTCTGGTGTGTTAGGCGGGATGCCCATCCATATTTACACTATATCCTTATTCATTTCAGCCTGTCTTTTTATTTTTGTTTTGTTTTTGTGGGGCTCCAACTGGACCATGGGCAACGGTCACACTCACCTTTTTTCTCTTTTTTTTTTTCCATCAGGAAAAATTAATTCTCTCTTGCATTTTAGCCTGTTTGTTTTCCTTTGGTGTGGTGGTTTGTGAAGAATGCTTTAAAGTGTCGAGTGAATTCCATAACATTGTGAACATCCTGTTCTAGTACATGGATTTCTTTTTCTAAATGTAAGGAAAAAGATGTATCTATCATGTACGAACAAAACAGGATGTTCCAACGAGTGTTTGAAAATGAATGTGTGTGTGTGTGCGCGTTTTCCAGGAGGGGGGTTAGATCTTGGAGGAAACTAATGAAGAAGATTAGAAATGCTGATAACTGATACCCAGAGCCCTCATTGTTGAAGCCAGTGTTGCAGGCAGCAGCCTTGTTCCAACACAGACTGCATCCCCACGTGGTTGGTATGTGTGCAGGGCACTCTCCAGCAGTTTGTGGACGATCTGTTCGAGAGGATTTTCAGCACGGCCCACCGTGGGACAGCCCTTCCCCTGGCCATCAAGTACATGTTTGACTTCCTTGATGACCAGGCCCTGCTCCACAACATCCAGGACCCTGAGGTCGTCCACACCTGGAAGTCCAACAGGTGAGGAAGGTTGTCATCACTTGCACAGACAGGGCAGAAAGATCAAAGGCAGAAACTGACTCGGCCTGTGACCACACCTCAATATCATATCTGTTGCCAGAAGCAAATGCTTACATAGATTCATCTAATTCATACCTCAGTATTCTGAACATATATGCATGTATGTATAACTTGAAACTAGTGCCGATTGTGGTGCTCATATACATAGCACGTATGCAGTGAGAGCTGGCAGAGCCAATAGACTTCTTCCATAGAGAAAGTCTCATGCATTGATCATCCATGGCAAGATAAGAAGGGGGGGGGGGGGGGGGGGGGTTTGGTCAGTGGATATGTATGTGTGTGTGCAGGGTGACCAGGTTCTGCAGGCAGCATGTGCTTCCAGTTCAGCGCCTTTAAATGTTTCACAATAGAAGCAAAAGCTGTGATTCTTGAACATGATTTACGTCTTTCCCGGCTTCATAAAACATACTAGAGGTTATCTATTTTTGTTGTTTTTTGGTGGATTTTTTTTTTGTTTGTTGATGACTTCAGTTATTTTAACGTGGTGACAGCCCAGATATGGCCCTCTGCAGTAGGCTGGGCTCTAAGCAACATTACATTACCTTACCTTACCTGTTTCAACCACTTCTGGAACACATGCAACTGATTTCGTGTGTTCTGCAAGTCATATATATATATTTCACGTTTCTCTCCCCCACACATGCAAACCCCGTACATTCCACCATCTGTTTACATTTCACCTTCCCAACACAAAAACACCACACCTTAATTAATGTTGGTGGTGTTATCAGTGTTTTTTTTTTTTTTAGTCGAAACATTGAACCTATGCATTTTTTTGTGTGTGTGTGTATTTTGCACAGCTTACCGTTGAGTTCTGGGTGAACGTAATCAAGAACCCGGACTTTGCCTTTGACGTGCACAAGACCAGCATTGTGGACTCCTGCCTGACGGTGGTGGGCCAGACCTTCATGGACGCCTGCTCCCAGAGCGAGCACCGCCTGGGCAGGGACTCCCCCTCTAGCAAGCTGCTGTATGCCAAGGACATCCCCAAGTACAAGCAGTGGGTGGAGAGGTGAGAACTTGAGCTAGGTGTTGCTCTGTGTGTGTGTGCGCGCGTGTGCTTGCAATGGCTCTTCAAGAGTAGATTATCCCCTTTTCTTTTTCCCCCATTAGCACAGTTAAAACAAACAGTAGTTTCATAGTTCAAGGCATTGTACTGCTCTACGAACAGAAGAGTACAAAGAAGTTGGAATAACAATAACCGTGGAGGATTGATTAGCGAGTGAAGTGCTTGTGGGCAAGGCGGAATCAATCTGTAGTCATTTTGTTTTGTTGAATAGTTGTCTTGGTCATCAGATTGTACAGGATTTTTTTTTTTTTTTAACTTTACCCACATTTTTTTCTTTGTGTGTATGAACACATCTTTGATACGTTTTGATCAGCTTAATATTTTTAGTTTTGCCATTTCAAAGAATGATAGTGTATATTTTATCATTTCCCCGATCAAATTATTCAGATATTTCAATGCAGTCATGTTTGGAGCATATTATGTTAAGAGAAAATATGATCTCTGTAGATTCATCAGAAAGTATCTTTCAAAGCAGAGCAGGGTATGGGGGGATCTGATTTCTTTGCATTGTCAGTATGGAGCCTGATGACTTATGGGATGGTTGCAGGTATTACCAAGACATCAAGATGATGCCTGCCATCAGTGATCAGGATATGACGGCCATGTTGACAGAAGAGTCCAGGGTAAGGGATTTCTCTCTTAATTACCAGTCCAAACAGATGATTGACCGCAGTTCATGATTCATGCACTGGAAATTGATTAAAACATGAGAGGTCATTCTGGATGGTTGTAACATGCAACCACATGTGGACAATAATGGCCTCGTCTCCTTCTGGGCAACCTGTCAAGGGCGTTTGTTCGATTATGTAAATCTATTTTTAAAGTTGTTTTAATAGGAAAATATTTTTCTGTATCAGAGCCGAGAGAAAGAAATCTGATTGTCCTTCATGATGCTAATATTCTGATTATTTATTATTCGTCTGTTTAATTGGTTTTTTGTTGGTTTTTTTTTTTTTGTTTGTTGGGGTTTTGTTTTTTTTTTGGGGGGGTTGTTTTGGTTTTGGTTTTTTGCTTTTGCAAGGACAACATCCAGTTGTGTTTTGTGACCAACCATAGCAGTGGGTGTTCTCCTATAAGAAAGGAATGAGAGATTGTATAAACGAGAGAGAGAGAGTGTGTGTATGTGAGAGAGAGAAGAGAAGTTTGTATAAATGAGAGAGTGTGTGAGAGAGAGACGGACAGATTCTAATCAAAATTATGAATGTACGATACCAGCGACTTCATCCATCATGCCTGTGGTTTCAGATCCATACTTCAGAGTTCAACACAAATGCAGCCTTGATGGAACTGTATAAATACGCAGACAAGTACAATGATGAGGTATGTGATAGGTCTGTCATTGAGAGTTCTAAAGATGTTAGGTATGTGATAGGTCCCTCAGGTAAACTGTATGGAGAGTTCTAAAGATGTTGTGAGGTATGCGATGGGTCCCTCAAGGAAACTATGGAGAGTTCTAAAGATATTGAGAGGTATGTGATGGGTCTCACAGGGAAACTGTGGAGAGTTCTAAAGATATTGAGGTATGTGATGGGTCTCGCACGGAAACTGTGGAGAGTTCTTAAGATGTTGTGAGGTATGTGATGGGTCCCTCAGAGAAACTATGGAGAGTTCTAAAGATACTGAGGTATGTGATGGGTCTCACCGGGAAACTATGGAGAGTTCTAAAGAAATTGAGGTATGTGATGATGGGTCTCACAGGGAAACTATGGAGAGTTCTAAAGATATTGAGGTATGTGATGGGTCCCTCAGGGAAACTATGGAGAGTTTAAAGATATTGCGAGGTATGTGATGGGTCTCACAGGGAAACTGCATAGAGAGTTCTAATGATATTGCGCGGTATGTGATGGGTCTGTTACCACACAAAATGTCACCACTGCACAAAATGTCACAATTCCGCAGTTGTGATAATTTGTGTACCTATACCCCATATTTGAATTCACTCTCTTGCACAAACTGTCACAGCCTCTGTCAGTCTTGTTAGTCTGCCACTTTCCAGAAAGTGAGCAGACTATTAACTTCGTTCGTGTGTCTTTGTTTGTGTGTGTGTGTCCCCCACGTCAGCCAAAACAGACATTTTTGGCAATGTCTCCTCAACCACTTAAGACAGCCTTCTTAAATTTGTTGATTAGGCAAGGTCTGCTGATACTGCTCGCAAAAAATCAAGGTCAAGCTGATCGTTGAACACCCATTTCCTTTTTCCTTCAATATTTTCCACGTCTTTCAAGCTAGGTTTTCCAAACTTGCCACACAGGTGCATAGCCTTGGGAACAACAACTACAACCTGTGTGCACTGCGCACCCGTTGGCACAGCAGACATCCCCCCAAATTGCCTGCTTTCTGTTTTTATGACCTTGGCAATATCTCTTGAACCACTTAATACAACCTTCTCAAATTGTTTGTTGACCAGGTAAGGTAAGCTAATACTACACACCTTATAAACCAGAGGTAACAGAAAACAAAAAAAAAGATGGAAAGACGCCAAAGAGACAACACAGACAAATATGACATCATAAATCCAGAGAAAGAGAGAGATACACAGAACATTGCACAAGATCTGGTTTTTATCCCTACAGCACCATTTCAGGGGCTTAGTCCACTCAATCTATCAAAAAAAACATACCCAGAAAAATAACACAGACAATATGTAACTGTGACATGGTGGCTGACTATATCATGGGCAGGCAAAGAAGGGGGGAGGTGGAGGAAGGGGGGCAGGCAGAAGGTAAGGCAGAGAGTGGGGGTGGACAGAGGAGCAGGTAGAGGAGGAGGAAGGGGGGGGGGGGCGCGAGGTGGACAAAAGGGCAAGCAGAGAAGGGGGTGCGGACAGACAGAGGGTAAGGGAGAGCGGGGGTGGACAGAGGAGCAGGTAGAGGGGGGGGGGGGGGGCGGACAGAAGGGCAAGCAGAGAAGGGGGTGTGGACAGTCAGAATGAGCAAACGAAAGGTTGTTTAATGAGGGAAAGGAATAAGCACAAGTCAGTGGCTTTTTTTTTTTTTTTAGCTCTCAAACAAGGGAAAAGTTTCTAAATGTATAGAAAAAAACACTGCATAGAATTGGATATAAACTCATAAACCATGAATACATACCAATTTTAATAATAGAATGCATAAGGTAACTAGGAAGGGAGGGAGGGACAGAGAGCGACAGAAAGAGAGGTGGGTGGGGACTTGGAGACAAAGAATAAAGAGATAGAGAGAGAGAGAGACGGAGAGAAGAAGAGATGCATATCAAAACTTGCCTCATCAAAAACAAAATACAATGAAAGAAGAGTTGTACCCAAAATCAAGTCATGCAATAGAAGAATGCATTGAAAACACCAGAAATACCTATCACAGCAAAACAACAATGCCACCCCCAACATCAAAACAACCAGAGAAAAGATCAACATGGGATAACAAACCCCGACCCCTGGAATTTTGTTTTCTAATTCAGTTAATAATAACGAGTGATATCTTTCTTTGAACATGTTGAGACTGATATTAATGTTGATTTTTATCAATAATGGCCTTCCACAAACAACTCCCTGAGTAAGTCGGACTAGTTTTAAAAAGACCAATTCTAGGACACGGTGTTACTATCCTAGATGAATGGTTATTACTCTTTGTTGGAAACAATTTAGTATGCGAGTGTGGAGCTCTTCCGGATAATATTTTGAACATGAAAACAGCTTTGTTATACTCTAATTTCATTTTTAATGGCAAAATATTCAATAGCTAACAGAGTTGACACCTTTAAAGGAACCAGTTTCAGTGTTCATCTATGTAGACTTACGAAAAGTTTTGTAATATTGTTGCTTGCTGAATCCCAAACAGTTGAAATGTAATTTATGCAAGATTCTATGTAAGCACAGAAGAACATTTTCCAACTGTGTAGATTCAAGAATTCTTTCACTTAAAAAGAGTTGATAATTCTTTTTAGAAATAATGTTAAATATCCTTGCAATATGATCTGACCATGACAAATCATTATCAAGGGCAGGCAGGAGAGAAGGGGGTGTACAGACAGAAGGACAGACAGGGAAGGTGGTGGACAGACACAAGGGCAGGCAGGGAAGGGGGTGGACAGACACAAGGGCAGGCAGGGAAGGGAGTGGACAGAGGGAAGGGCAGACAGGGAAGGGGGGGGTGGACAGACACAAGGGCAGACAGGGAAGGGGGTGGACAGAGGGAAGGGCAGACAGGGAAGGGGGTGGACAGACACAAGGGCAGGCAGGGAAGGGGGTGGACAGACACAAGGGCAGGCAGGGAAGGGGGTGGACAGAGGGAAGGGCAGGCAGGGAAGGGGGTGGACAGACACAAGGGCAGGGAGGGAAGGGGGTGGACAGACAGAAGGGCAGGCAGGGAAGGTGGTGGACAGACACAAGGGCAGGCAGGGAAGGGGGTGGACAGACACAAGGGCAGGCAGGGAAGGTGGTGGACAGACACAAGGGCAGGCAGGGAAGGGGGTGGACAGACACAAGGGCAGGCAGGGAAGGGGGTGGACAGACACAAGGGCAGGCAGGCAGGGAAGGGGGTGGACAGACACAAGGGCAGGCAGGGAAGGGGGTGGACAGACACAAGGGCAGGCAGGGAAGGGGGTGGACAGACACAAGGGCAGGCAGGCAGGGAAGGGGGTGGACAGACACAAGGGCAGGCAGGGAAGGGGGTGGACAGACACAAGGGCAGGCAGGGAAGGGGGTGGACAGACACAAGGGCAGACAGGGAAGGGCGTGGACAGACAGAAGGGCAGGGGAGGGAAGGGCGTGACAGAGGGAAGGGCAGGGAAGGAAGAGAGGGAGGGGGGGTGGACAGACAGAAGAAGGGCAGGGAGAGAGAGGGGGGGGGGGGGGGTGGCAGGGAAGGGCAGGAGAGAAGGGGGGGACAGACAGACAGAAGGGCAGGTAAAGAAGGGGGTGGACAGAGGGAAGGGCAGGGAGAGAGAAAGGGTGGACAGAGGGAAGGGCAGGGGAGAGAGAGAGAGTGGACAGACAGAAGGGCAGCAGGGAGAGAGAGAGGGGTGGACAGGCAGAAGGGCAGGGAGAGAGAGAGGGTGGACAGACAGAAGGGCAGGGAGAGAGAAAGGGTGGACAGAGGGAAGGGCAGGGAGAGAGAGGGTGGACAGACAGACAGAAAGGCAGGGAGAGAGAGAGAGGGTGGACAGACAGAAAGGCAGGGAGAGAGAGAGGGTGGACAGACAGAAGTGCAGGGAGAGAGAGAAAGGGTGGACAGACAGAAGTGCAGGGAGAGAGAGAAAGGGGTGGACAGACAGAAGGACAGGGAGAGAGAAAGGGTGGACAGACAGAAAGGACAGGGGAGAGAGAAAGGGGGTGGACAGACAGAAGGACAGGGAGAGAGAAAGGGGTGGACAGACGGAAGGGCAGGGAGAGAGAAAGGGTGGACAGACAGAAGGGCAGGGAGAGAGAAAGGGGTGGACAGACGGAAGGGCAGGGAGAGAGAAAGGGTGGACAGACAGAAGGGCAGGGAGAGAGAAAGGGGGTGGACAGACGGAAGGGCAGGGGAGAGAGAAAGGGTGGACAGAGGGAAGGACAGGGAGAGAGAAAGGGGGGTGGACAGACGGAAGGGCAGGGAGAGAGAAAGGGTGGACAGAGGGAAGGGCAGGGAGAGAGAAAGGGTGGACAGACAGAAGGACAGGGAGAGAGAAAGGGGTGGACAGACAGAAGGGCAGGGAGAGAGAAAGGGTGGACAGACAGAAGGGCAGGGAGAGAGAAAGGGGTGGACAGACAGAAGGACAGGGAAAGAAGAGGGGACTGAGGGGGCACACAGGATTGGACTGGGGGCACACAGCATGGAACCACCACCTAAAATAAAGAAAAAAAAATGTTCTTGAAACATGAACATTATGATTTCTCTGTGTGTTGACTGTGCTGTCAGATGTATTTACTTCCATGGTCATGTTTTGTCTGTGTGCAGTTAATGACAGCTTTGGAGGAGGATGAGTTTGCCCGCAAGAGCAAGCTGAACTACAAACTGGACCAAGTTCATGCAGCCATGAAGGACAATCCTGTTTGCTAACCAGCTGCCTGTTGTGCCCAGTATTACCACTGGTTAGGGGTCACACTCGTAGCACCAGTAGCTACTCTCCTGTCACAGAAAACACTGGCTGTTGTTGCCTGCCACAAACTGTGCCACTGGCATGTGGTTTGACTTTGAAGCCAACATCAACTGGGTCAACCGCTGTTTTCCCAACTGGGTCAGCCGCTGTTTTCCCCTGCACCAGCAAGGAGGATCTGTCTGGGGGTAAAAGAAGAGCAGGATCAGGCCAAGAGTCTTGCTGCAATCTGAACTTCTGCTTCAATGAGCTGACAGGTGGCTTCACACAATATGCAAAATTGTCTGGCTGACTTGACCAATCATTGGAGACCAACAACTGAGTGAAAGCAAGCATGCAATGATTGTTGTGATAACTGGATTGAACCGATGTCAGTGATTTGACACCCCTGTGGCCGATGCCTGAAGACTGAGCAACTGCTTGTGATACACTCTCTCGCTCTGCAGAGTTAACTTCTCTCTTTTCCTGTGGCATTTTTGTGATTCTCGTGTGGGGAATGAATGTTCTGTTGTAAAGAACGAGTGAATTTGGATCTCCACCTTCACAAGAAATGCCAGTCACCAACTGCCAGAAGCAGTGACCAGTGCCAAGTTGTCTTTTCTTGTGCAAAGAAGCATTATCTAACCTTTATGAAACTGTTTCTTAATGTTGAGCTGCAGTGTTGATTTTATTTAGAAAGGCTTGTCTAAGACTTGCTGGTAATGGCTGAAAACAGAGATGGCAATGTTACTAGAAGACTGAATGAAGATGGAATCCCTGATTTGACTTGTTCAGAGACAACATTGTGCTGGTTTGGGCTTCATCTCTTCTGTGCTGGATCAGACTTCTCTGATACACAGAAATGTACACGTCTGTTCCTATGTCGGTTGGTGCTGTAATCATTGCATTCTCAGAATCTGGGACAGCTCAGAAGCTGCTCAACTCGAAGATTCAAACTTACCTTGTACATAATGTCCTCCTCTGGCGCAAGATGGTGACAAGACAGCAGAACTGACGCAGACGACAAGTTGTTCCACTGTGACAGACATTCTTCCAAAGCCTTGAACAATCAGATGCATTAATTTAACAACTCTCACACACCTCCTCCCCCTTCCCTCCTCCCCAACCCACTGTCTCTTTCAGTCATGCGCACTTGGATTCTGTCCTGTGTTTGATCATTTGAAAATGGTGTGTTGTTAGATGCATACATTGTTTCCATCATGGACTCTCAGTCGGTTATTTCTGCCTTATACCGTTGTCAACCAAGTGTTCAAACCTCACACCCCCAACTTCTGTTTCCTGAATGGGTTACATATGAGGGCGAGGAGGGACTGACCTTTTTTTTTTACATGCAACACAATGGATGTATGACTTGCAAAGCATGGAATGAAATGTCCTCTGTTGAGAATGGAAGTGATTTGTCATGTGGTTTCCATACTATGGCTCTCTTTTTTTTCTTTTTCATACATTCATATTAAGTATTAAAACAACTCGATTCTTTGAAGGTGACAAGCATGTATATAGATATGTATGTCAAGACTAATCATTATGCAGATAATTATTATTCCTTGACTTGATCATAGATACGCTTTTGTTGAGGCAGTTACGTCCCACATTTGTCACTGGATTATTTTTTTTAGCTAATGCACTTTGGGCCTTCGTTAAACCAGTTCATTTTTTTTTTTTTTCCTGAAAATTACTCTTCCTGGTGCTCAACCTCAATTGTGTCTATGCAGATCAGATTTTCTTACTGGGTTCTGTTGCCTTCTATTCAGGTATGTTTTGTTTAGATAGTACACACTGGGCTACTACCTCTGTCTCCCTTTGCAACAACCCCGACCCCACCCCTTTCCTGTATGTCTTCCCTGCAATGTTCTGAGCTTAAGTAGATAGTGATGTAGGTTTTGTACAGATATGCAGCTCCACACGAGCGTCCTTTGTGTAAAGAGGTCCGGGCTTTCTCTTTCGTTTTCTGTGTTCAGTGTATACTTCCATTTTGAATAATGAAATAAAAGTAACGTAGCTTCTTCTCTGCTCTTCAGACTTGAATTTCTAATCTTTAGTTTACACTGGCAAATACAACCTCACAGATGTGAACTATTTCACTGGGAGTACCTTTTAATTGGGCCATCTCTACCATTAGGTCTTCAATACACTGAAATGTCAAATCTATTCACAGATATCTCAAATATGCATTTTTAATTACTAATTAAAGTTCATTTTTGTATTTTCACAGATTTGCACCTCCTAATGGAAAAACACAACTTTAAAGAGTAATGACATTATCCTGAAATTAAACAACTAAAAACTCGGAACAATTCATTTTTCATGAAAACAACTAAATCAGTCAAGGTTACTGATATTTAAAGTGCACCAAAGTAAAGTATCTACTATATTTTTTCTTTGCATTTTTACGTTACCTTTGTCAATGTGTAACAGTGTTATGACTTGCTTTATGAGCAACTGCAAAACATGAGTCATGTGTGAAGTCCTGGCTTTATGGCGGAATATATATTGGGGGGAAAAAACGTGATCGCTTTTACAATTCTAAGGTCTTTTTTGACACTTGTCAGGAAATCAGAAATGTTTCTTGTACACTGTGCAAGTTTTTGCTGTCAACTTTCTTTCTGATCCATCTGATAACGATGTGATGAACACCAGTATTTCCCCGTTTTGTGTTTAGATCTTGTACTCGACTGTGCTTTGTTAACATATACATCATCAATGTATTTCTGACAGCGTTACATAATACATTTCCCTCTGAATTCTTCAAGTTTTTGAGGGTGGATGAACAGTTTTAGTTCTAAGTGCCGTCGAGTCGATTTGCTTGAAGTGTTTCAGTGCCATATATTGAAAAATGTTGCTTCATTTGTCCCACAAAACCCGTAAATATTTTCCACAGGGCAGAATATGTGTAAAGTGTCATGGGTCTTTTTTTTTTTTTGTAGAATCATGATAAGTTTCAAAAACTGGTCATGAGGACAGGTGAAACATGAGATTTTCAGAGGAAATTCAGCCACTTTGAATTCAGACAGTTTTTGTTCTGTAGGAAACTATTTAGTGGTATTTTAAGAGTACTTGTGATTCTGTCCCAAGTTGGTCTGTATAAAATTTTAGCATGGCAAAAATGATCATCAAATGAAGGGTTTGTAGACAGCGTCACAAACTATTTTGCAAACATTTTCATCCATCCATTGAAGCGTCACAAAGATGAGTGCCTCTTACCCTGTCAGTCTTGAGCGTGGACTGGCTGTAGAAGACTCAGCTGTGTCGGTAAATGGTTTCAGTCATTGGCTGCATGACCAGGGAGACAGGCCGTCACTCTTCACCTTCAGTTCCCTTCATTTGCGTACACGCCTGGACAACGTTCATATCTTTGACGTGCACATGGACATGTTCAAATCATGTTCAAGGTTTCTGAAAATGTATGTGATGCGGCCAATGCCACGTTTCATGTGGAGTCCTGTTGTTGGTCACCCAGCTGGCAACAGAGGGTACAGCAGAGCTGTCATGGTGCACACACAGAATGTAGTCTGTCAGACATAGGAACTACCATCCTATCGCTTTATTTTTAGTACTTATGGAAACTTAAAGAAATATTTAAAATTTCCAAACAGATTGAATGAAACGGTTTATAGCAGACAAGAGATTTGATTCTTTTCAATGGAGATATTCTTTTTATCAATGCAACATATGTAAAGAGTTGAAAGTCGTAAAGGGATGTACATGAAATGATTAAGGAAAGCTCAGTGGATTCCAGGCTCACAGGAAAGTGCTGCAATACATCAGTAGCAACTATACAAATTGTTGTGAACATATACAAGGGATACCACAATATTAAGATTTTTTTGTTTCTTTGTTTTGTGTTTCATTTTAAGAAATCTGAATTATAGCTCATATGATGATGTTGACAAAATAGCTTTGATCATATCTTACTGCAAAAAAGCTTGCTATTATTTGTACAAAATCAGTGGCCACAATCGGTACTTTTATCAAATAGTTTCTCCAGAACTACTGACATTTCCTATCATTTTATTCTAAAGTAGGAACTAGAATGGTATGACAAGTGCTCATTCCTAACATATTCTAGAGTCTCTTATTTTTGAACGTTTGTCTCTAATGTACTGAATATTTTTCACTTCAGTTTGTTTTGTACTGGCTGGTGGCACACAAGTTTGTATTGAGAAAAGAGAAAGACTTCAATCTTTACTGCTGATAATTGTGGCCCAGATAATTTTCAAAAGGATTTCACAGAAAGTGGTGTGTGTGTGGGCATGCTTGTTCTGGCCATGAGGTTTCATTTTTTCCTTTATTTTGAACAGCATTTTGATCTGTACTTTAGATCAACAACCGATATTCCATGTTAAAAGAAGTATCTAAAACATCAGAGCAGTTTTATGATTCTATTCTAGTTTCATTAATAAGAATAAATGATAACAATAATAACAAGAACAAACTCAAGAATGAATGCTGGCGAGTAGTTCCAACTGTGTATAAAGTATCAACGGAAAGAGAAATGAGCGGTTAGATAATCTGGAATGAACTTGGATGTCGGTCACTCCAGTTGATGACCAATATTTTTTCTAAAGTCTGGAGTGTGTCCATGAGACCTTTGGGACTTGGTCCACTTATTACGCACATGTTAAAGTCCAGTGTAGTGCTGTTCCCACAGTACTGTAGACCCTGCAGCACAATGAAGATGTGCTGTATTTCAGTGCTTTGAATTGCTTCCCATTTTGTACCACAGATGCCATGTTAGTGTTGGGAGAAGAGAATATCGTCATTTTAATCCAAATGTATTGCACCAAGGAAGAGGAAAGCGAGCATGGAAAGTGAATCCAGTCTTCTGTTTGACCCACCAGTCAAAACCAAAGCGTTATACTGAATGCTTCTCACTGTCAATCCCAAACTGCGCCCACACTCTATCTGTACATTTTGTGGAAAACCGTTTTCAGTCTCCCGTAAGTGCGTACTTCAATCTCTGTTGATACATTTTTTTCAGTTTCCATACCTTTTAGAAATGTGGTTTATTTTATACGCAGTTACGTTGTCTTCATTTGTTCAGTTTTGTTGAAAATTGTGCTGAAGAGGTTTTTTCCTCCTATATTCTATTCAACAATGCGGACCAACAGGATTTATTTAATTAACATTGTAGGAAAATAGCTCCACAACATGGCCCCCCCAGAATTTTTTTTCATTTCAAAAAAATTTATGTGGCCGTCACTTTTTAAAACTGACAACACATTTTAAAATTTACTTCTATTGTTAAGTGATGAATCTAGATTCTCGTCATGCAAACTTGATATAAATTATATATTTCTATTAACTGAAATGAAAACTTGTACGCCATGTTAAAGACACCATCAAAGTAAATAGACTACTGCTGATCACAAAAATATGTGCCTGTTACAAAGGAGTCCATATGTGAACTGTATCACAAACATAACAACCTGCAAATATATATCATATACTGTTTATTATTATTCATAATGAATCTATATTTAGTCAAATTCACCACTCAAAATCATTTAAGCATGCACAATAATTTAATACTGCCATGGATTCTCCGTGTTTATCCTTCAACTTGCAAGTCACATTTTTTTTTTGTTTTTTGTAGATGCAGAAAAATCCAGTCAGACAATGTACATGATCCTATGTGAGATTCAAGTCCTGGAGTCACTCTTGTCCGCTGAAAGATGCAACTGCTTCAGATTATCAGAAAAATGCCCATGAAACATATTCAGAGAAAACCCTTTGTGAGGCCATCTTAAACTTTACAGTTGTCCCCAGGCAGTTTGATAGGAGTTCCGACATTGTCCGATTTGAAAACCATTTGCAGTGTGTAAAGGGTTTTGTGAAAACATCTACAGTGTGTGAAAATGTGAAAAGACTAGAAATTATCACATCAGACTCTTGGAAAGCACAGGTTGTTGAATATATGATTACAGATTTCTCAATCAAAGACTCGCTCACTGCCATGTAGCAGAATACCCTGCTTGAGGAACACTTCAAGGTGCATTGTTTTGATAGCCTACCAAGAAATCTGCACGAGTGATGTTTCTTTGCCTTAGAGAATCGTAGCTGTTTGACCTCCACTCTTGTGAATGAAATGCTGATGTTCATGTTTGGTTACAATAAATCAAAGGCACAAAAAATATACATATAAACCTTTTTAAGACATTTGCAGATATAAAAAAGGATTTTCTCAGAATCTTCTACACACCTATCCACCCATGTGTTTCTTACCATCATTCCCGTCTCATGAAAAAAAATTGTAAGGGAAGTGTTTACTACCTTTATTATGACAGTCAAATTTCAGCCATAAACATTAAGTGTTATGCTCAATATTTAGTCAACACATAATGAATGTAGATACCATGTTTAGAGATTTCCTTGTCTTAAAGTTAGACCTGAACAACTTTGTAGGAAAATCCCTGCAAATGCTCATTATATATGCTTGGAACGAAAGGAAGTGCTTGTGGATAACGTGTGAATGCGATGGTCTTTATGTATTTTCTAGCCATTTCGTGATACTGTAAATAGCTTGTACGGTCAACTTACATAATTATATACTATGCAAATTGATGTCATGAACCATGTATATCATATCATTTATGTCTTGGTTATTGATGCATTCATTCATTAATATGTATTAAAGTTTGATTCATAAATGCATTATATGTCACGATTTTTGTTCTGAAAAGGTGTCATTTTATTGGTCATTATGTCATTGTTATTTACATTGCATCAATTTATTGATTATATCTTGCCTGTATTTGAAGCTCATGCCTGATTTGTGACCGCATTATTGTGGATGTAAATGGTGTGGATTGCAAGTTTGCTAAACCTTGAGTGTGCTAACTGAAGGTTGAGTTGAAAATTTCTTCTTTGTGATTGCGATGGGCGCCATGCATGCAAGAATGAATGAGAGAGAAGTGAAAATATATATACATATGAGCAAGACTAGAATTCAGCTTCTGTGATGGAAAGGCTCAAGCTTTTACATTAAGGGACAGAAGTGGGCATTGCAAAGGTATATATCTATACATATATATGACTTTTTTTTTTTCAAAAGACAACCATTCATAGGCACCGATTTTATCCACATTTATGTCTTAACCATACTAGCTAGCTTAAAACATTCTCACATTGGCCGAATATGGAATCATTTCTGTATTCATGTTAATATTTTGACATACCATTTTTTTCTCTTCCACCTTAGCAATTCTGTGTTTAGTCTAACTGCTGTATCCTATAACGCTAATTTTTTTAGATTTTATTAGACCGATTTCTCTAAATTGAGGTTCATGGCTCAAAGTCTGTCATCTGCAAGTGAAGTATGTCACATTATTCTGTGCATAGAAAAAGAATGGAACTGCGAGATTGGAACTCCTTTCTGATGATATTATGTTGATAGTGTTGCTGATATCAGTGAGAGTTTCTGTGTGTTTCAGTTCTTGGCCTTTTTTATATGCAGTGCACATGTATGCAGATTTCTGTGCATGTCAGCAGTTTTTCCCTTAATAAAAAAGAAAATATGTGTTTAATGACTCTTGGAAATCGTTATTTCAGCTGGTATGGATGAGACTGTGAGAGAGTCACACCAGTTTCAGAACAGAATTTCAGATAAGAACACTCAGTGAATAATGACAGTCTATGATTACTGTCTGAATGAAATGTTTGAATCATCTGGAACTCGCCTAACAATTGATTTTGTAATGATTAACCACCAAAACTCACATCAGAACTGATTTTTTAATGAGTAACTTCCACATATTCATACGGAAGGTTCATCTCATTACCAGCAAAATGTCACAACAAACAGCTTTCTGCAAACAAGTATGCGTTGAAAGAAGCATAAGTGTTATGTACGCATCAATCCTCGAGCAAGCTTTTGTTGTTCTGCCGAAGAAGAATGGTGTGCTGTGTACACTTTGAAAGGTACATACCAACCAGAATAGCATGCACCCCAGTCAAACCAAAGTGTACATGCACATCACCACTGACGCTGTCTTGCAGATTGCGAACCAGCCCTAGCAGGATTTCACTGGTCAGTTGGGAATGAAATATGACTTGAGGTCTTCAACAGTTGTCATAACTTTACATTTTTACATTCACATGTCCTGCATGGAAATTCCTCCAAGTATTCATCTTTCTTTCAAATGAAACTACATAGAACTGCCAAGCATCTACACAAGCACCAGCTTTTCACTGGTTATTCTAGACGTTCATCAGAAAGATAGAAAAATGCTGCTATACATCTGACGAGACAGCGGCCGATTTTGGCCAGTCTGAATACATGGAGACAATTTCTAGATGGTTGGCTCTGGATAAACAAATGCAAGAGAGTAAAAGTATCACCAAGGTCTGTGATGGAAAAACTCTGTTTCCTAATACTTGCAAGAAAGTTGCAAAAGGAACACAGAGTGACCTTGTCAGTGTTTCAGAATATGCACCGTTCATGGAAAAGTTTGTTTCTAGCATTCAGTCTTAAACTTGGCTTTGTAGTTTTACTCAACGGATGTACAAAACTGCCACATTTCAAGGTATTATACCAAGATAACAGTATGGTGTGTTACAGACAAGTTTATGGGCATGTAGAGCTCTCATCTTGCATCCAATCTGTGAGTCTGAGTAATTGCATGCAAGCACCAAGGTAAAGAGACCTAAGGTTAATGTTTGCTGGACGATTACAAATTACCTTGAATGCTATCTTCAACAACTTTTAGTAAAACAAAATATGTGGTGAAATGTTACCCAACTGTACTAGACGCAAATGACAGGTATGGAAACACTGCCTTGCACAGTCTGTTATATCAACCAAATCGGTCCATCTTTCAACTCTTGCAGCAAATCTCACCAGCTATCAATTCCATCTTAAAATCTATTGTGATGAAAAACCACATCTCACCAGGGATCAATTCCATCTCACAATCTGTTGGGATGTAAAGCAAATCTCACCAGCGATCAATTCCATCTCACCAGCGATCAATTCCATCTCACAATCTGTTGTGATGTAAACCAAACCTCACCACCTATCAATTCCATCTCATTATCTGTTGTGATGTAAACCAAATCTCACCCATCTATCAATTCCATCTCGCAATCTGTTGGGATGCAAACCAAATCTCACCCAGCTATCAATTCCATCTCATAATCTGTTGGGATGCAAACCAGATCTCACCTAGCTATCAATCCATCTCACAATCTGTAATGATGTAAACCAAATCTCATCAGCTATCAGTTCCATCTCATAATCTGTTGGGGATGTGAATGAAATCTCACCCATCTATCAATTCCATCTCATAATCTGTTGGGATGTAAACCAAATCTCACCAGCTATCAATTCCATCTCATAATATGTTGTAAACCAAATCTCACCCATCTATCAATTCCATCTCATAGTCTGTTGCGGTGTAACTCAAATTTCACCATCTATCAATTCCATCTCACAATCTGTTGGGATGTAAACCAAATCTCACCCATCTATCAATTCCATCTCATAATCTTGGGATGTAAACCAAATTTCAACAGCTATCAATCCCATCTCACAATCTATTGTGACGTAAACCAAATCTCACTATCAATCAATCCCATCTCATAATCTGTTGGGATGTAAACCAAATCCACCAGCTATCAAGTCCATCTCACAATCAGTTGGGATATAACACTAATCTCACCATCTATCAATTCCATCTCGTAATATGTTGTGATGTAAACCAAATCTCACCAACTTTCAATCCCATCTCATAATCTGTTGGGATGTAAACCAAATCTCACCTGCTATCAATTCCATCTTGTAATCTGTTGGGATGTAAACCAAATTTCACCAGCTATCAATTCCATCTCATAATCTGTTAGGATATATAAACCAAATTTCACCAGCTGTCAATTCCACCTCATAATCTGTAGTGATATAAACCAAATCTCACCATCTATCAAATCCATCTCATAATCTATCAGGATGTAAACCAAATCTCACTCATCTATCAATCCCATCTCATAATCTATAGTGATGTAAACCAAATCTCGCCCATCTATCAATCCCATCTCATAATCTGTAGTGATGTAAACCAATTCTCACCAGCTATCAAATCCATCTCATAATCTGTAGTGATGTAAACCAAATCTCACCCATCTACCAATATCATGACACAGTTGGTTGCAATGCAGACCAAACCTCACCATCACTCGATTTCATCTCACAGCAAACCTCACCATGCAGCTATCTCCATCATCCAAGTCTCTTGTGCTATCAACCCCATCTCACAGTCTGTTCTATCAGCCCTATCTTACAGTGCCATAAAACCAAAAATCACTAGCTACCCCATCCCTGTAGGACAGGGTACTATTGATTTTGTTGGGAATGGGAATAGATACTGGGACAGGAAAGTTTAAGTGTTGTTGGAAAGGGAATAGGTGCAGGCACAGTATAGATTTTGTTGGGGAGGGAACAGGTACAGGGACAGAACAGTTATGGTTTTGTTGGGGGGGGAGGGGGGATAGGTAGAGGCACAGGGTAGTTAAGTTTTGTTGGGGAGAGAATGGGGACAAGACAGTTGAGATTTGTTGGAGAGAGAATAGGTACAGTGATAGGTATTACAGGTTTTTGTTGGGGAGGGAACAGGTACAGTGATAAGGTATTACAGGTTTTTGTTGGGGAGGGAACAGGTACAGTGATAAGGTATTACAGGTTTTTGTTGGGAGGGAACAGGTACAGTGATAAGGTATTACAGGTTTTTGTTGGGGAGGGAACAGGTACAGTGATAAGGTATTACAGGTTTTTGTTGGGGAGGGAACAGGTACAGTGATAAGGTATTACAGGTTTTTTGTGGGGAGGGAACAGGTACAGTGATAAGGTATTACAGGTTTTTGTTGGGGAGGGAACAGGTACAGTGATAAGGTATTACAGGTTTTTGTTGGGGAGGGAACAGGTACAGTGATAAGGTATTACAGTTTTTGTTGGGGAGGGAACAGGTACAGTGATAAGGTATTACAGGTTTTTGTTGGGGAGGGAACAGGTACAGTGATAAGGTATCACAGGTTTTTGTTGGGGAGGGAACAGGTACAGTGATAAGGTATCACAGGTTTTTGTTGGGGAGGGAACAGGTACAGTGATAAGGTATCACAGGTTTTTGTTGGGGAGGGAACAGGTACAGTGATAAGGTATCACAGGTTTTTTTGTTGGGGAGGGAACAGGTACAGTGATAAGGTATCACAGGTTTTTTGTTGGGGAGGGAACAGGTACAGTGATAAGGTATTACAGGTTTTTGTTGGGGAGGGAACAGGTACAGTGATAAGGTATTACAGGTTTTTGTTGGGGAGGGAACAGGTACAGTGATAAGGTATTACAGGTTTTGTTGGGGGGAGGGAACAGGTACAGTGGGAAAGGTAGTGATAAGGTACTACAGGTTTTGTTGGGGAGGGAACAGGTACAGTGATAAGGTACTACAGGTTTTGTTGGGGAGGGAACAGGTACAGTGATAAGGTACTACAGGTTTTTGTTGGGGAGGGAACAGGTACAGTGATAAGGTACTACAGGTTTTGTTGGGGAGGGAACAGGTACAGTGATAAGGTACTACAGGTTTTTGTTGGGGAGGGAACAGGTACAGTGATAAGGTACTACAGGTTTTTGTTGGGGAGGGAACAGGTACAGTGATAGGTACTACAGGTTTTGTTGGGGAGGGCACAGTACAGTGATAAGGTACTACAGGTTTTGTTGGGGAGGGGAACAGGTACAGTGATAAGGTACTACAGGTTTTGTTGGGGAGGGCACAGGTACAGTGATAAGGTACTACAGGTTTTTTGTTTGGGAGGGCACAGGTACAGTGATAAGGTATTACAGGTTTTTGTTGGGGAGGGCACAGGTACAGTGATAAGGTATTACAGGTTTTGTTGTTGGGGAGGGAACAGGTACAGTGATAAGGTATACAGGTTTTTTGTTGGGGAGGGAACAGGTACAGTGATAAGGTATTACAGGTTTTTGTTGGGGAGGGAACAGGTACAGTGATAAGGTACTACAGGTTTTTTTGTTGGGGAGGGAACAGGTACAGTGATAAGGTACTACAGGTTTTTGTTGGGGAGGGGCACAGGTACAGTGATAAGGTACTACAGGTTTTTGTTGGGGAGGGAATAAGTTCAGCAAGACAGAAGTTAACGTTTTTTGTTGGGGAGGAATATGTACAGGGAGGAAGGTAGTTTACAGTTTACATTTTGTTTGAGAGGGTAAAGATTTGGGGGCAAAGTAGTCTCAGTTTGTTGGGGAGAGAATAAGTTCAAGGACAGGGTACGTTTGGAGAAAAAGGGCAGGGACAAGATATTACAGATTTTGTTGGGGAAGGAAAAGAGGCATGGTAGTATAGATTTAGGGGGTGGGTGGGGAGGAATGGGTACAAGAACAGAGTAGTATAGGCTGTGTTTGGGAAGAAATAGGTACAGGGACAGGACTCTACAGGTTCTGATGGGGACAAAAATTTTTTTTTTTTTCTGTGCCACCTCAGTGGTATTGCACCCACGCCACTCATTCTGACACCCCATCCACAGCCACAGCTTGGTCAGTCCCGCTATAGTCCTGGCACCGGCAATCCACAGGAAGCAGTCAATGTCAAGTCGTCAAGAGGCAACCCACCGGAGGAGACACTGCACTGCTGCTGAGTCACTTCAGTGGTGTTCAGTGGCGCCTGCTCTGATCCAACATACACAAGACACTACCTACTAAGCCCCTGCTGACAATAATAATTGCTTAGTTGTGGAGCCAGAACGAGTGAGGCCGCCATCACGTCTGTCCAACGACAACCCCCATGGACTCTCGCGATACTGGTGACCCCGATGGAACCCAACCAAGGCCACAGACGTGGACAGGACATTGAAACTGAGGTCATCACGAGAGCGGGACATGATGGGCCACAGAATTTGAGACCTTTTTTTTTAATGCAGATCGATGAGAATGAGGATGATTAAGATGATGCTATGGATTTCCATTCCAGTCTGAGACTGCATGACAGGGCTGTACTCTACTCTTCCTTTCATAATATATCCTGACGTCAACCAGGCCCGAGAGATACAGACACCTGCAGTGTTGGTAAGAAAATTTGAGCAATGCTCTCAGAGATGCATTCATTAAGTGGATGAAATTCGACTGTATGGTCCCGGTCTTACCAACTGAGCCCATAGCAAACTCAACTCCGGGTAGGAGCCCATTGGAGCAGAAAAATCCTACATGACTCTGATGGGAATCAAAACCACGACCTCCCAGCCGGCAGTCCATGATGCTAACCACTTCACCACTGTGGCTGGTTGATGGGGACAAGATGGTATAGGTTTTTTTGAGGGATTGATACAGAGACAGGGAAGTACAGGTTTCTGGAGGAGGGAGTAGATACAGGGTTAGCATGTGTACATTCTGTTGATGGGGAAGTAGGGTGAGGACAGTGTATGCGAGTGTGCATGCGTTTTTTTTTTGGGGGGGGGAGGGGGATAGAAATAAGGAAATGTGTTAGACAGGGAATAGGTATTGTCAAAGGGTAGTATATGTTTTTTGTAAGGGAGGGAACAGGGCAGTATATGTTTAGTTGGGGAGGGAACAGGTACAGAGACAGGGCACTATATCATATATTTAGTTGGAGAGGGAACAGGTATAGACAGTGCAGTATATGTATAGTTGGGGAGGGAACAGGTGTAGACAGGGCAGTCATTGTTTAGTTGGGAGGGAACAGGTATAGACAGTGCAGTATATGTTTAGTTGGGGAGGGAACAGGTAGAGATAGGGCAGTATATTCAGTTGTGAAGGGAACAGGTATAGACAGGGCAGTGTATGTTTAGTTGGGGAGGGAACAGGTACAGAGACAGGGCACTATATCATATATTTAGTTGGGGAGGGAACAGGTATAGACAGTGCAGTATATGTATAGTTTGGGGAGGGAACAGGTATAGACAGGGCAGTCACTGTTTAGTTGGGGAGGGAACAGGTATAGATAGGGCAGTATATTTCAGTGGTGAAGGGAACAGGTATAGACAGGGCAGTCATTTGTTTAGTTGGGGAGGGAACAGGTATAGACAGGGCAGTGTATGTTTAGTTGGGAAGGGAACAGGTATAGACAGGGCAGTGTATGTTTAGTTGGGGAGGGACAGGTATAGACAGGGCAGTATATGTATATTTGGGGAGGGAACAGGTATAGACAAGGCAGTATATGTATAGCTGTGAAGGGAACAGGTATAGACAGGGCAGTATATTCAGTTTGTGAAGGGAACAGGTATAGACAGGGCAGTGTATGTTTAGTTGGGGAGGGAACAGGTATAGAGACAGGGCACTATATGTATGTTTAGTTGGGGAGGGAACAGGTATAGACAGGGCAGTATATGTATAGTTGGAGAGGGAACAGGTATAGACAAGGCAGTATATGTATAGCTGGGGAGGGAACAGGTATAGACAGGGCAGTCATTGTTTAGTGGGGGAGGGAACAGGTATAGACAGTGCAGTATATGTATAGCTGGGGAGGGAACAGGTATAGACAGGGCAGTGTATGTTTAGTTGTGAAGGAACAGGTATAGACAGGCAGTGTATGTTTAGTTGGGGAGGGAACAGTATATAGACAGGGCAGTATATGTATAGTTGGGGAGGGAACAGGTATATAGACAAGGCAGTATATGTTTAGTTGTGAAGGGAACAGGTATAGACAGGGCAGTCATTGTTTAGTTGGGGAGGGAACAGGTACAGACAGTGCAGTATATGTATAGCTGGGGAGGGAACAGGTATAGATAGGCAGTGTATGTTTAGTTGTGGAGGGAACAGGTATAGACAGTGCAGTATATGTATAGTTGGGGAGGGAACAGGTATAGACAGTGCAGTCATATGTATAGTTGGGGAGGGAACAAGTATAGACAGGGTCAGTCATATGTTTAGTTGGGGAGGGAACAGGTATAGACAGTGCAGTATATATATGTTTTAGTACAGGTGCAGTGCATGTTTAGTTGGGTATAGACAGTGCAGTGCATGTATATTTATAGTTGGGGAGGAAACAAGTATAGACAGTGCAGTCATTGTTTAGTTGGGGAGGGAACAGGTATAGACAGTGCAGTCATTGTTTAGTTGTGAAGGGAACAGGTATAGACAGTGCATATATATGAATAGTTGAAGGGAGGGAGACAGTGCAGTGTATGTTTAGTTGTGAAGGGAACAGGTATAGACAGTGCATTATATGAACATTTGGGGAGGGAACAGGTATAGACAGTACAGTATATGTTTAGGGGAGGGAGGTATAACAGAGTATTTAGTCAGGGAGGAACAGGTATAGAGACATGGCAGTGTTTATGTTTGGTTGGGGAGGGATCGGGTATAGACAATGCAGTATGTTTAGTTGGGGAAGGAACAGGTATAGACAGCGCCACATATGTTTAGTTGGAGACGGAACAGGTATCGACAAGGCAGTATATGTTTAGTTGGGGAGGGAACTGGTATGGGGACAGGGTCGTAAAGGTTTTATTGGTCCAGGAATAGGAACAGTGTGGCACAGGTCCTGTTGCAGAGGGATGTGAACTGGAATGCAGTATAGGTTTTGTTGGGGAGGGAATGAGAAGGTTTTGTTGGGGAGGGGAGATGGGGAATGTAGTAGTATAGGTTTTGTTGGGGGGAAACGATGGAGACATGGAAAGATGGAAAGGGTAGTACCAGTTTCATCAAGAAGGGAATAGAGATGGGTACAGCGCAGTGTAGGTTTTGTTGGGGAAAGGATGAGCACATGGAATGGGTAGTACAGGTTTCATTGAGAAGGAAACAGAGATGGGTACAGAGCAGTATAGGGTTTTGTTTGGTGGAGATACATTTGGGGAAATGGTACTACAGGTTTTGTTGAGGATGGAAAGGTACGAGAACAGGGCAGCATAGTGTTGTGCGTACTTGTTGAGAATTCCCCCTTTTAATTAACACTGACAGCTTTAAAAAAAAAAAAATTACACGAAATAATCACAAACATTTCAATACAAACATATTAACCAGCTCCTCAGCGAGTCACAAATACTTTTCACTTTTTAAAAACTGGCCTCAAACAATGCCGCACAGAAACCTCTCATAGCAAATGAAATGGCCTTTCCTCAAAGACCTGTAACACAGTTTTCCTTTCTGGTTTTGTACTCGGCAAGCCATAAAATCATTACAAATCTCTGTGACCTCATGTCGACTTACAATATAAACTGTGCCCCTGTCCCTCTCATTGAAAAATCATAAACTACGCTGTTCCTACATTTTTCTGAGGGAAAGTTCCTGGAAATTTTTTGTTTTACATATTCTGCAAACTTTCCACATTTTTTTTTTTTTGTTTGTTTTTTTTCCCCCTTGTAATGAAGGTTCTATTTCAATTTTAGACATCTTACATTATCATCATAACATATTCATGAGATTAACAAATGAAACTGCAATTACATCAAAGCCAGTGGCAATTATTAACTACACATATGACATGCCTAAGCACTTCAGCATACCATCAAGTATATGTGTAATGTAAGAAAGACGGGCAGCGCAGCTTTTGCTGGGGTGAGAACATGTATTACTATGGAGGGAATAGATGATGTTAGGGAAGGAATATGCCTTGTAGGGAAGGGAACAGATATCGCTGGGGAAGGAACAGCTTTTGTTGGGCAGGGAATAGGTGCAAGGACAGGACAGTAATATCCTTAGGCTCTCCTTCCATAACAGAAGAATCATAATCTGCAACCATGCACGATAAACTGCAAGAATTACCATGGCAGATGCATTACATCGGTAGAACGCTCACTGCTGCCATTTGAGCATGGTCAGGCTGAATTTAACAGCAAAGTGGCTTCACTGTCTGAAGGTTTGTATTCAACAGGCAACTTCTTCCACCAACTTACAAAATGTAAAGACGACACAGGTTACTGTGCTATATATTTCTTACAGAGTTTGTTAAGTATACTTTTGTGTCCTTGATTTCTTTCAGGGATTTTACGACTAATACATGAGTCAGCACATGCATGCATGTGTGTGTGTGCGCGCGCGCGCACACACACACACATCTTGGAGGCACGCTTGCACAAGGAGAGAGAGACCTGAGAGAAAGACGGGGGAGGGGGAGGGGGGGCATAACTTTCAATAATGGGATGAGACAAGATGTCTTTTCGGACCTTTCTCCCTTTAAGCCAGTTTTTTCTCCTGATGTTAAGATCACTTTGGCAAAAATGTCAACCTCAGCTTGTTCTTCAGACATTGTAATTATATCCTCAACCACTACTCCCAAACACACACACACACACACTCACTCGTGCGCGCGTACACACACACACACACACACACACACACACACACACACACACTGTTCTCTCCTGACAATCACAACTCCAAACACACACACACACTCACATGCACACACACATACACACACACACTATTCTCTCCTGACAACCACTAATCCCAAACACACATACACTCACATAGGTCTCTCCTTCCCCTCTCACTTTATTGAAAAACTGTAATATCTTCTGCACTCTTCAGCAGCCCAGCAGAGGTGAGTGGTGAAAAACACAGTGTCATGTGATGTAGCCTCACATGGAAACATGTGACGTTCCATCACATATAGACTTGTTCGATATGATCATTTCCCTAGATGATAGAAAAAGGAAAGGGTTAAAGGAGATAAATTCACGTGGCCTAACCAGTGTGAATGGTGCCCTAATAGCTGTGAGAATCGCACAGTAAGATGGGTGAAGATTGACCATTGGGGCAAAAGTTAACCTGGGGCTGGTAATGTGTAGTGATCACTGAATACATACTCAGGAGGAGTGAAGGAAGAAATAGGTATAGCCAAGAGATGGTCTGGAGACACTGACCAGACAGGTGGCTTTGAACAGAAGGAGAACGCGCCTGTGACCTACAATTACCAGCCCCCCAGTGCTGTGGCACCACAAAATGTCTTAAAGTAAAGGAAACCAGAGAGAGTTCCTGGGTAGCTGAGGCAGCACCTGCCTACCTCTAGTGGCTGGAGAATTCAGACGAGAAGTGAGCAGCGACTGCGGCAGTCGTGGAAGAAGTTCATGAGTTGAACGAACGTCGTGCTGGTCTATCATATGATTACTTACTGCTCCCTGGGTTGTGTGTTGGACATTTTTTTTTCTTAATTGTAAGCCATCTCATTGTTTTGGGAAGCTGGTGAATTGTCTCTCCAGTGGGAAGGGAGAGAATCATTTAAAAGATTTTGTCTATGAATCAACATGGTATGAATTGTCTCCCCATTGGGAAGGAGAGGATCACCGATAAAAAAACTGATTATAACTAAATGATATGTGGAATATTTGTCCCTCCTCTAGGAAGGAGTGACTGAATGAAGAAATTGTAAAAGAATATCTTGTACTGATCAAGCATTATTTTGGATTGTGTTGCTGATCATTGTTCAGTAAATTGTCCCCAGTAAGGAGGGGGAGAAGAAAAGGAAAGTGTAGTGCACCTTCTGGTTGTCCGAGTAATTGCGTGCGCATGAGGTAAATGCTATCATGAGTGCTTGCGTGCATTTGTGCTAGTGTGACAAACAGTAAGTTGTTGGATAGGGTACAATGGTGTGGGGTGTATGGGTGGAACAGGAATGGGGTTTTCTTTTTAACATTTTGCTGTATATGTGGTTTCACATAACATGTAGTACTTGTGTCTCTTAAACTGTCAATTTATGTACGATTTTCTGCTGTGCAGATGATCAAAAAGCTGCCAAGAAGTCTTCATTCAGATCAGGTTTGTGTGTGTGTGTGTGTGTGTGTGTGTGTGTGTGTGTGTGTGTGTGTGTGTGTGTGTGTGTGTGTGTGTGTCTTTTTGAGTGTGCACATGCACCAGCGTGTCCATTGGTGCTGGTGGTGGCAGAGGTATGTGTTTTTTGTGTGTGTCACTGTCAGTTTATGTGTACATGTACCGACTGTACATTTCTCTGTGTCTCCCCCACCCCCTCCTCCTCTCACATCCCAGTTCTCACTCAGTCCCTACCCTCCCTACCCCCCCCCCCCCTCCTCCCACCCCCCTTCCCCTTCCTACCACACCCTCCACCCCGCTGCCTCCTCTTTTTTTTCTTTTTTTCTCCTATGAACAACTCATGCACTCTTCTGACTGTTTTGAAATGCAAACTGCTGTTCATCATACACATACACATGCACTGACTTAAGCTGTATTCACTTTAGAATGATTTTCATACTGACATTGCTAGAACACTAAATTTTAACTTTATTGATAATAATACACTGGTCATAAATTGTTCATGTGGGGGAAAAATGAATTTTTTCTGCCTGCTATCACAAAAATCATTTCTAAAGGGGATGGGTCTGGGGAAAAAAATTCACTTCTAAAATAAAGGTATCCTTTATCATGAGAGAAATGAACATATATTGAGTAGTTCACAGCAAAATTTGGCAGCTGTCCATCCCATACGAATATTGAATTTGAAGAACAAGTTTTGAGGTGTGTCTGAATTGCAGGAAGGGAGACAACTAACTATCCATTAAGCTTCTCCCTTGCTTGAAAATTGTTCACACATATTCTTGTTGATGACATGATTATTGCTTCCCCTCCCTTCCTCCCATTTTCATGTTATTAATTTTATTTCTCTTCTCCTTTTTTTTTTTTTTTCTTCTTCTTTTTGGTGTTTTCTTAAACAAAAGTCCCAATCATGAGGTGAAATGTTTAGTATATTGTGAATGTATTTAACCGCAAATATATTGGAAATGTATATTTGAGCACAGTATAAGCCTAGGGCTTGTTGTTGCTCATTTGTCCAGACAATTACGAAGGTATTCTGTTTACTTGTTTCATAAATAAAAGTTATTTCAACCATCAACTATCAGTGCAGTGGCTTCATTGTACTCCCATGCACAAACTGCTTGTAACATCAGTCTGAGCAGGTAACTCTGTATACAGATGGAGAGATTCTTTTGTTACATCTTTTTTTTCTTTCATTTGGGGATGACTCCAAAAATTTTCAGTGTTTCAAACCGACTTATCATCATGAAAAAGTGAATTTTTAGAGAGTACTTCAAATTAAAGTTTTCAACAACAACAACAAAAAAATTAATCCCAACGCACTGAAAATACTTTCCAGCCTGTATTCATCATGACCATATTCTGTTTAATAAAAAAAAAAAGTTCAGTAAACAGTTGTGGGCAAGTGCTTCAGCAGCCTGTGTCATTTGAATGCAGGCAAAAATTGCAACTGGACATTGCATGCTATCAAAGAGCTAATAGCAGGTACTTTCAAAGGACTCACAGACCCAACATGAATATATGTGTAGATGCCATGTAAACTGTTCAGTTTGGGACTGTCTGGGAGCTGCCAGCTGGCGCAAAGACAGGATCAGTGAAAATCCCCCAAACAAGAGAAATAATTGGTGGTGAGTTGATTTTCTGATCAGTTATCAGTTTAAGATGAAATGCTGGTTCAAACTTAGGGTAGGCTTCCGAAGACTTACATGGATGATGTAGTGCTTTAGTGTGACCTCAGCTCCTCCCACACACACACACACACACACACACACACAGTTCTCTCCTGGCAACAACTCCTCCCTAACACACATACCTCACACACACACACACACACACACACACACACACACACACACACACACACAGTTCTCTCCTGGGCAACAACTCCTCCCTAACACACATACACTCACAAAAAGTTCTCTCCTTCCCCTCTCACTTTCTTGAAAAACTGTAATATCCTGTGGACTCTTTAGCAGCCCAGCTGAGGTGAGTGGTGGAAACAACAGTAAGTTGTGGGGATAGGGTGGAATGGTGTGGGATGTATGGGTATAACTGGGATGGGGTGTTCTGTTTAATATGTTGCTGTATATATGGTTTCACAATAGCACGTAGTACTTGCATCTCTTAAACTGTCAATCTGTGTATGATTTTCTGCTGTGTAGATGATCAAAATCTGGAAAGAAGTCTTTATTCAGGTCATATGTTTATATTAGTCTCTGTGTGTGTCTATGTGTGTGTGTGTGTATGTGTGTATGTGTGTGTGTGTGTGTGTGAGTTTATATGTGCATGTAATGACTGTGTATTTCTCTATGTCTCTCCCCCTATTCCTCCCACACTGCACTGCACCCTTCCTCCCACTTCTCACCCTGTCATTCTCACACACCCTTCCCTTTCCCACCACATCCTCCCTCCATCCCACTGTCCTGTCTTTTTTCTTTTTCTCTCCTATGAACAACTCTTGCACTCTTTTGAGAGTTTTGACATGCAAACTGCTGTTCTATTTACAAACACACATACACTGACTTAAGCCATATTCATAGAAGAATGATTTTCACATCAACATTGCTAGATGACTATTTTTCATTTTACTGACATTAGTGCACTGGTCATAAATTGTCCTGTGTGGGAAAATATGATTATTTTCTGCCTCTTGTCATAAAAATCATGACTTAAAGGGGGGGTTGGAGAAAAAAAAACACATCTGAAATAAAGGTTTCCTTTATCATAAGAGAAATAAACATATATAAAAGTATGCTCACAGTAAAATCTGGCAGCTGTCCATCTCATAGGAATATTGAATTTTATGAATAAGTTTTGAGTTATGTCTGAACTGCTGGATGGGAGACAAGTATTAGTGCAGTGGCTTCATTGTACTCC